>VZTJ01003855.1:846632-896261 GCA_013397795.1 Orthonyx spaldingii
ACACCGGGACACACACCGGGACACACACCGGGACACACACCGGGACACACACCGGGACACACACCGGGACATACACCGGGACATACACCGGGACATACACCGGGACATACACCGGGACAGCGCTCCACGCCGGGACACACACCGGGATGCCGTCCCGAGGACTGGTTTCAGGCAGCCACAGCCAGCACCAATCCAGAGCCCACCCCGGCAGCCCTACCGCACGCACAGAAGGACAGCCAGGCACAGCTTTCCAAGCTGGCTTCGCAGCCCAAACCAGGCCCACGCCCCCGCCTGTAAGGAATGTTTTAATAAAGGCACTGACACATCAACCTGTCACCTACTGTATTTTTTCCATCTTTCTTTTCAACAGGATAATTTACAGGTGGAATGACAAACCCAACCATCAATTTCCTCCTTCCAAGCTAAGTCTTCAGCTGTTACTAGACTTGGCCCACCAGGAGCAATTCCATTTGAAAATAGCTGACTCAATTAACCACATCTTCCCAGACATAAATATCAAGCAGCCTTCTATGCAAAATTACTCTATACAGCCATTTTCCTACCTCAAAACTCACCTTTTGAGTAAATGCACACCTTTTGCTCTGCCAGGATAAAGCATTTATTTACCAACCTAGCTCCATGTGAGTACAGCCTGCAGAAATGTCCATGTTGTACAGTTTATTGAGAAATTAAATTACTGCTAACTTTGATTGCAGTAACTACAAAAATCACTGCAGTAGAAAATATATTCTACATCCAACTGTATATATAAAAAAAAAATTAGTGATAATTTTCAACAGGGTAATTTTGAGCTGGAGTTTCTCATCTCAAAAACATGAAAGTCACATGTTTTCACAGCCAAATCGTAATTGTTGTGTTTTGCAGACCTGTTGATAAAGCCTACAGGAACTCTAATTAGCTGTACTGCTGCATTACAGCTTCTGCTGGAGCTGCTGCTGTTCTCAGCATGTGCTCTCCTCTTGCAGCTTGCTCAGCCAAGGATGAATAGAACCACTGGAGTCTTGGCTTTGATCCAAGTTACAAAACCTGTGGAATTTATTTATTGTTTTAATTGTCTATTTATTCATTCTAATTTTCCATCTCCAGCTTCCTCTGTTCACAGAGTAAAGGAAAAATCTTAGTTCCTAAAAATCAGAGAACTCCTTTGTAAATGTAATTTTGAATAATGAAATATAGTAAAAATGAATAATAGTAATAAAGTGACAGCAATAAAGTAACAATAAAATAAAAAGGAAGAAAAAGAAAGAGGCATTTAAAGTAATTACTTTGGATAGTAAGATTTAGCATGAATAGGGAAAATTCTAATGAGATGTTAAAGAACTACTTTCATCTGGTTTTTGTAATGAACTATCTCCCAAGGAAAGAGGTTTTATTATACTGAAATTTGTAATTTTAATATCTCTATTTTTACACTAAAGTACTCGACAGTTTAAGTTTGCTGGAAGTAATTCATGAAATGAACTTTCTTATCCATTTTTGCAATCTACAGTAAGAATTAGTAATGGATGCTGGTCGAGCAGAGTCAAAAGTTCCCCTCCTCTTTTTCTCCCAGAAGTTGCATAATTCACTCCCACAACGCTTTTACAGCAGAGACACGACACCAGCTATTGCTTTCAACAATAATAACAGCACAGCACAATCAGAATGAAAGGAAATCCTGTTTAACCACACGGCTCTCCTTACATCACACCCACCACAGAGGTGCTGCTTCCATCACTTGCTGACATGAGGAACAACAGCATGACTGCTCCAAATTATTCATATGCTCAGATCACTAACTACCAAAAAAGCGTTAGAAAAATTACAGTTTTCAAGTACATTAAAAAGTGTCTTTCCACCAAAAAAAAAAGAAAAGAAAAAAAAAAGTCAGTGTAGTAAATTGTTCCTCTCTCCTGCTAGGTTAGCTGTACACAGAGCAGCAGTGATTTATAGCCCAGCTGTGTGACAGACAACTGAGGCCCTGTGCAAACTCTCCAGGACACCTTTTTCATAGAAGTGAAGAGTGATTTAGCTGCATGACTTCCATTAACATTAATGGGTGTCACATGGCCAAATCCCCATGCCCCACTCTAAAATTTTATACCTCTGTGTAATTAGAAATAATCTTCTCTGAACTGACTTCCTTCCTGCCTGAGTGGGTGAAGAAACAGCACTGAAACATTGCAGTCTGAAAACTTATGGAGATATATTTCAGGATATGTTCAATGAGCACATTTTTCTTGTTGATCAGGAAAAAAAAAAAGGAAAAGAGGGTTGAAGTTTGGTTTACTGATGAAAGACCCCAGAAGTTGTGGATTAGATCTGCACTGGCTCACTTGGCACAGTTTCTGCACACGAGAATGATTTGGGAAACCGGCACATCCACACATTTTTAGTTCAAAGCATTCATGACTCCTTACAGGAACTTCTGTGCTAAAGTTACCCATCTCTCAAGCCCGAGCAGACCCTTCCCAGCAGGGCAGGCACGGCTCATTTACAGCCAGGTCCCTCCTGGGGCGGTGCTCAGCTCTGTAATGAGCGAGGACTCACAACCACGTCCTGTTCACAACCAGGGTCCATCCACACCTCAAACTGCTCCAAAACTCCTGCTCACTTTAACAGCCTCAGGATTCACCTGGAGACACTCTGTGCAAGTTGCTCTTGCAGAGCAAAAGACAATTTTTCTTTTAAGTAGAAGTTGCCCCTTACCATACTGGTCCTGGAGTTGCACAGTAAATTAGAAGTTCTACAACTCTGTATTGCCAGCTGTAAAAATATTACCTGAGTTATCATCCTCACCATTCATCAGGGTTAAGTAACTTGGTTTTGACAAGCAAGGAAAATAGCACTCATTTTTCATTACCATTAGGTGAAATACGAGCAAATAGGCTGTCTAGGCAGGAAAATTTCAAGATTATTTCACAACACTGTTTGCAATGAAGTCAAGTTAAAAAATACTCCAATTTTGGCCCTGCAAAAGTAGACAGAATGTACAAATCTTAGGGAAATCTCCTTTACTGTGCACGGCTGCAGCCTGCAAAACTCAGAAGTTTCTTTTAAATCTGTTGCTTCAAGATGATGTGGTTTGATGATAAGTAAATATCTCAAGGTTGTGTATGGTGAACTGCCCCTGTCAGGGCAGTAACCTCACTTGTTATTCTCTGTAACTTTACAGTTTGATGCCTCCCTTACATTATGGTTTTTTAAAAGCAGAAGTGGTTCTACCTGCAGATTTTGCCATTATGTATTATAACATATATTAATCATTATATATTATAATATATATTATAATTTGATTGGTGTAATTAAGCACTTCACCGTCTTCCCCTGTCTGCTGTCCCTCTCCCCTACCACACATCTCTGGGAGCTTCTCAGTACTGAACCCTTCTGGGAATGAAAAGTTTACTGTTTTTAAAGTTGCCATTACTCTGTTTGTTAAAACCAAACTGTAATGCAGTGTATGGAAATCTTCCCTTGATTTACTCGACTCTGACCACAATCTGAGGTGTTTACATGACGAGAGTTGACTCAGTAATGCAAGAATTTTAACCAAACATGAAGTCGATTTGCAGTGACAACACAAATGACACAAACCAAAACCTCTGCCTACCTCCAGTGCCCCTGAATCCTGAAATAAGCTCACCATGGAACCTCCCTATTCTACTCCACTCTGAATTGCACAATTTCTCTGCTGAGCCTCCAAATTCTGGGAAGGTTTTTTAACATTCAAAATCTAAGCTCTTCATGTCAATATCCTTGCATTCTGTTTCTGTTCCCTTTTCTGCAGCTGTTGATGCACCTCCAGTGGTCTCTGACGTAGCAGCACACAAACTATTCCTGTGCAGGGAGTAAGGTGTCTATAGAATGTAGATATTGATGGATTCAGCTGTAGCAGTGGCTGGCATCGCCTGCAGACACAATTATTCTCAGATCAGGATTTTTCATTACAATATCCCGAGTGCTCCATTTTTCAACAAAGAAAAAAGTACATTTCCTCACAAAATTTGATGGCCAATATCAGCAAATATGTCAGCCTAGGTAACGGCAGGAAATTCATGGCGTTTGGGCATCAAAATATGCAGAAACAGAGTATTTTAGGATTATTATAAACTCGTATATTTCCATTTAAATGGGAACTCTTCCTTCTAGCCATCATTGTGGTGATCTCTAGATAAATGTCTGTGTCATAATATGAACTCGCTCCTCATTATAAGCCTGGCCTTTCCTGTAGGCCTACCTTCCACTGAGCCAGCCTAAACTCTTCATGAATTTACTCCCATTAGAGGAATTACACAGGGCATGAAGTGAGAGTTTCAGGAGAGAAAAAGTCCCTTGGTGAAAACCCCCATCAAGATAAATTCTCTCACACATGAAAAGAAGAAAGCTGATCAGTGAGTGACCTGCAGCAAGGAGGAAAAAGATATGAAAGGGTAACTCTGAAATTTGATTTCTCTGCTGTTTTTAACAACTCAGGAAAGTTCTTGCATTATCCAGCTCTTCCTCCCTGCCTTGCCAATGCTCACGTACTCCGTTTCCAACCATATGGATTGTGAAGAGAGACAGACTGGAAATGGAAGGATTCTCCTTTCTCTGTTTTGTGAACACCCAAAATATTATAGAAGAACTCAAGAGCCTGAGCTGAGTTTAATTGAAATTACTGAACTTGCATTATCTTACATTCTTTCTAATTTGTCAATTACTAAGGAACGCCTTGAACAGTCTAAATTTAGGAAATATTAGTTAAAGAGATGAACCCAGGAAATTTAACTGCTGTCACACCTTTCCAGAATGAGGTGATGCTCTTCAAGCCAGCTGTTATTCTTAGCAACAAATTAGAAAGTGTGTGAGGGAGAGTCATAAGCAGAGCTAAAAAGTTCCTTCTTTGCTGGAGAAGCAGAGAATACCTTGGTGAGAGAAAGTGCTGACAGGAATGTCACAGAAAGTGCACGAATGACAGCAGCACCACTGGCTCACCAGGCAGCAGGCTGAAAAAAAATGACAGCAAGGTTCTAACACTCCACAAAAAAACCCAACCAGATGTAAATTAACCATATTTTTAACACAGATGCTCACAAAAATTACACTTCAGTCCAGCACCTAGAAACTTCTCCTCTTCCAGTCAAGATTTCTAAGGCATTTATCTTAAAATCACCCCATGCAGGAAGTGAAAATCAACTTGCAAGCCAGAGTTGGGAACAAAATATTCTGCCACCCTTTAATCTGCATCTTGTCAATGTTGAAACAAATGGAATTAGAAGGGAGGCAGCGGAAAAATGCAATCTCCTGTTCTACACTTCCGTAGAAAGTATCCTATGAGGTGCAAATGAACCACTCAAAATTGCAATGGAGAGTTTTCTCACCTTAAGTCATGAGTTTGAACCCAAATTATTTCTCATTTGTTGCTTGTTTTGCTTTTTCCCATTGGTTTGGGTGTTTGGGGTTTTTTGAGGGGAGAGGGGGCATTGTTAATTGTTTGGGTGGTGGCTGCTTGGTTTGGGTTTTTCTCAATGAAGAGATCTTCATTGGCTTATAACTGTGGATGACTTCACTCAGTCAAATTTTATTTTTTTTTTTATGAGAGCGCTGGGTACAATTAACATTATTTGTTGCCTCAGAAAAGACAAGAGACTGAAGCCCCGGACATGAAATAATCCTGCAGGAGAAGTTCTGCCCAGCTGGGACAGCAGGCAGCCTCTGACACCACTCCTGCTCTTTGTCAGCTCTGCCAGCAGAGAATCTGTGCTGCCATTACAGCAGCCTCTAGGCAGTCAATTCAATTATTAATTACATCAGTGAGTGATCAGCTTACAATTAGTGAATTAAAGCTTCATTAATTATGTCCTGGATTACCAGCTTTTAGCCACGAAAATTAACGGTGTCATTAATCAGCAGAAAGAAACGATCAAGCCAAACCCAGTAAGTGACCAATGTCGTTGCCACCTCACTTCAAAGAACACCCTTGGAAAAGGGAACACGATAAACCACATTTAACAATATCCCATTTCTACTCCAGCTGCTCCAATCATTTTTTGTCTTCAGCACCTGGTAATACTGTCAGTTTTAGCATTTCAAAACTGATATTGTACCCTGACTAGGTACCTCTATTAATTTCTAATTGAACAAATTGATTCCAGTGTATTCAGAGATTTGCTAATTAAAATGACTGATGGTCAATACCTAAGTCTTTTATAGTTCTTATCAACATATTTGTCTGGTTCCTGAATGTTTGAGGCACATTATGAGATATTAAAATGCATCAATGACAAACTTTGAGGCGATAATTGATTAAACCTGTGTATTATTCACTGCTTTTGGAAAGAAAGCAAAGATCCTGCACATCATTCAAGGGAACAGGGTCATCCCAGCATCCCACATGGAATAAACGTCATAAACTAACATGGAATCAGAGAAATACACAGGAAAAAGGTAAGGAAGTTAGCCATGTGTCCAGAACAGTGCAGTTGTGCCAAGAAGATTTAGGGATTTATGTCAAATATCAGCAATATGTGCAATAAGAACAAATTACCAACAGTCCTACCCTGTATCTACTGTGATAATTGACAACAACCACCCATACCCTGGGACCTGAGCAGTGAAAGAGCTCTGATCACCAGGAACTAATGAATTAAGGTGTGGATCTGTGCACAGACTTATTTTATCCTTGCTCCCATAGAAACTCTTCATCCTAATGCAAGGAATCCCACCACAGGTGGTCTTGGCTGCCCCCTCGAGCACTGGTTTCAGAGTTTTCCCAAGCAGTTAATTCCAGAAGATCTGCAAGAACCTACATTCACAAGTGGGAGCTAAATACAGAACAATCTTTGGTTCCTTTAAAAGAGATTCTTGGCCCAAGTGTCCAAAAAAAAGATGGATTGAGAAGCCTGGGTGCAGGAGAATGACTGGCAGTGATGAGACCACCACCAGGACCACCCCAGGGCAGGAATTCAGCAAGGGGAGGACAAAGACCTGGCACAGCGCGTGCTGACAGCTCAGACCCACGGAACTTCATCCTCCATAGGCACACGAGGTCTGAACCAGCATTCCCGGCCTCTTGGAGGCTCAATAAGGATCAGAAAGGGGTTTTAAGGGCTCATATTTTCTTGTAGGGACTAATATTATTTCCTGGGAATAATATGAAGGATTCCAAAAAATTCAGTGTACAACCAAATGTCAATGAATCTAAGCCATTCTTAAATATTCAAGATGTTAATTAGAAGCTGTTTTCGAGGAATTTTTCCTGTTGTGTTTTCACCTTCTGGTTTGGAACATTTCATTGGCATAAAATGATGAGTTTGCTCAGGAGTTTGTTCTGCTGTTTACCAGAATCCTCCCAAAATATGAAGCCCATCATCTCTGCAGGCAACCTGTGCCAATGGTTACCCATCCTCAGAATGCAGAATTGTCAGTGCAGAAGATTAATTAGCAGCCTGGACGTGCACTTTTAATTGCTCACATGAAATAATCACCTCATCACCTCTCATGAAAAGTCTCTGAGAAACACGGAGGAGCTCTGAGATAGAAAATTAAACCCCAAATCACTGACAGGACAGTCCTGAAGAGTCTTTTCAAAATCTTATGCCAAAATACTGGTTGTAGTTGAATGTAGGTGGGTTGGGTGAAAATGCCACAAAATGATTTAATTCTTTTAAAAGTCAGTTGTACTTTATACAATTTTTAGCACTGACACTTCTATACCTTCCCATCATAACAGAGAAAACTAAGCTGTGACCACTACACTGTTCTGATCAAAGTAAATAAAAGGAAAGGGTGCTGCTCTGGATCTCAACATCTTTCTGAGCACAGCAGACTTCAATATTTCACAGTTTGAGAAACTGCAATTTCATTTTCACAAACAAAAATTACTTGATAGAGCCTAGACTGAATTAATTTTATACTTCTGGGAAAATCAGCAAACAATCTTTTCTGCAGCAGACAGAGGGGAACAGCATTGTGCAGACAGAGCACCCACATGCCAATTACCACAGCAGAGTCTCTGCTGAAATGTATTTCCAATTTTCAAAGCTGAAAGACCTTCAATAACAGTAATTAAAGATGCTCTAAAGCTTAAAACCCCAAACACACCAGGGATGGGAAGAGAGATTAGACAATTTGCAGTGGTTCAGCACGGAGCTGATGTTGCAGAATGGGAGTGGGACCCTGGCAGAGCGCACACGGCCTCGTTCCCAGGCACCCTCTGAGTGCCACACCACGGCTGGGACCTGCTTTCACAGCTCATTACTTTGAACACGCCACAATCACATCAGGGACTTTCCTAACAGCCTGCCAGGGCAGAGAGCTGGGTTCCAGCACCCAGGATGTCTCCTAGGGACGTTTGAATTGAGGATGTATTCAGCTCTTATTTGCATTTTTACCTATTTCACCCTCAGCTCTCTCTGTGTTGCTGAAAATGTGCATTCTAGGTCCTTTTCTGTCTCTAAATTGGATAAATGAACTGATAGATATTAAATGATTTCCTCAATGGCACAACTAAATTTGATTTAAATCAGTAAAAAAAAGTCAGTAGGGCAGATCACCAATCACCATTAGTTCAAGTCTTCCCTTTTAATAGAATAAGCAGCCTCTAAATTGAGAAAAATTGCAGTGGAAGTCAAATGTGGTAATTGAGTTCATGCTGTAATCTTCTCCAATGCACAAATATTTCAGTGCATTCAAAGGCAGAGCACACTACGGCATGTTTAACTTCTCTCCCATATTCATTTTCTTTCACAGCAGGCAATTGAAAAGCCACACAAAAGAGCAAACTCCCCATGTTTGATTTGCTGGACAGTCACTTACAAAAAAAAGAAGAAAAGAATTAAATCTATTCACTTGCAATCTGTATTTATAAGGTATTAATGGCCAAAGCTCAGCCCTAGCTTTGTATTTATCTCCTTCCCACCAAGCAGGCTACAGCCTGATTTTTATCAACCCTTTCTACATAAAATCACACAAGTGCCCCACACTCAGAATGGACAGGCAGTGTTACATAGATCAAACACCTTCAGAGAAACTGAACACTCTGTGATGTCACAAAATATCCCAAATTATTGTGCAGCTACAGGCCCCAGTCCTACAGAGTGCTCTCCTTGAGACACTCGAGGCTTTAAATTCACATGTGCAGGACCTGGGTGTGGGTAAGGGCCCAATCCCCACTCCTGCAGCCTTTCAGACAAAGGCTCCTCGTTCAGGGGGAATCTGATGAGAAAGTGGAAATCATTTGTCAGTGAGAAATCCGTATTTATCAAACACGGGATGTACAACACCAGCACACCCGTGGAAGTGACGGTGACATTTCACTTGGCCCCTGCAGGACAAGGCTGCAGTCAAACCTTGCTCTGGGCAGTCGGGGCAGCAGCAAAGCCAATTCTGGGCAGGGCTGGGGGACTGAGGGGATCTCCTGGGGGCACCGAGGGCTTCCCCGCGGGGATCTGTGCTGGAGCCCCTGCTCTGCCCGAGGAACAGCTCGGAGAGCACCAGGGCTGTGTGAGCTCCTGAGGAGCCATCAGTCCATCCCCACAGACACAGACTGAGGGTCTGAGGGAGTCTCTACATCCAGGTGACTTTTATGTGCCTCGAAATGTATTCTTTCCACTCCATCAGCGTTTGACAATGGGCATTTAATCTTCCTAATCAGGAAAGATTCTACTTTAGGACCTGAAGCTCGAAGGCAAGCTCTGGGTGTGCTTCACTCATTTAAACAGATGTGACCCACGCTGATAGGAACATAAAATATCTGATGGTTAAATACGCTCTTCCTTGCAGAACAGTTTGTATTCGTCAGTTGTTCAGGGCAGTGAGATTTATTTTCATCAGGGTATATTTGGGGGAGAAAAACCTAACCAAAAAAAATCAAAAGAAATATGGTTTGTGATCTAGTGAGTTTTCACATTGTGTGCCAGTAATTGAATTGGGGGAGAACGGGGATGGAGGGGGAAAGCAAAAAAAATAAAAATAAAATCCCTAAACATTTTAGAGCAGAAACTCAAAATCTCCATTTAATTATCTTTAAAACTGCAACTATAACATGACAATGTTAAATCAGTTTCTGAAATAATCAATTATAATAAATTATTAAAATCCCCAGATAAACTTTTCAGAAAGTAGTTCTGTCATATTTTATACGATAAATGGAAGAGCAAGCTATGGAGTAGAGTTACACTTCTCTTTGTCCAAGACCATTCACAAGAACTGTACAGGAAAACCACACTTTACTCCCAGCCCCCAAGCCAGTAGGCTGGAAAATAATTAAATACACAGGAAATCTTATTTCCTAGACACATTTTCACCATGGTCCCTGATTAGGCATCTTCCTGCATCCCTGTTGATTCCCAATAACTTCCTGAGCAAGGAACTGCTATTTTGCCAGGAGAAATCTCACACAGTTTGCCATCAGAGGCTGATCACACACATCAGACCAACTCTACTGCACATGCATATTTCAGGAAAAAACTCCTTCTGGGTTTTCTGGAGGGCTAAGAAACCCTCCCCAGCTGCATCTACCTGAGTTCAAAAGTGAAAGATTAAAACCATTGGTCATGGAGGCTCCTGCTGTTTCATTTCTTACTCCAAATCTGGGAAATACCTCGGCATAAAACCACAGTCACCTCTCTCCCTGTTTATTAGTGCAAAAACTGCCCCATTGTTTATTTTCCATGTTCAGTGGAACAGTTCAGAAATAGCTCACAAGCCACAGCCGGGTCCTGAAAAACATTTAACACTTAATTTTCCCTTTTCTTCACAAATTTGATAAATGGCTTTAAGAAGCTCAATAATACAGGAAGAGATACATTAGAACTTGTTGAGCTACCCAGGCATTCTGCATTTTTTCATTTGATCCCACACAATTAAAACATCAAGGTGACATTAATTTTTTATGGAGATTGATTCCCACAGATACTTCAAAGACATCTTTTCCCCCTACAAAGACATAATTACACAAAAAAACTTTCTCTTTTAAGAAAGCCAAACTTTCTACATGGAAACTTTTGCTGCTTTCCTGAATAAAAATAACTACGTTCTAAAATTATAAGAATTTATCCTCAAAATATCCTTATTTTTATTAAACAATGAAGCAAAGTGTTATACCATTTTAATGATAATATGCTGGAAAGACTTTTGACAATTACCTACTGCATCCCTGTAGCCAAATTTGTGAGATTTGAATAAGATAAATGGATTATGAGTCCCTATAAATGGGCTGAAGATTGTCCAGGCTGGACAAATGAAAGGGTTTTAGTTAACAGTGCTAAGTGCAGCTGCCAGTCCAGGCCAGGGATCTCTCACAAGCAAAAGACACAGGGTTTGCATTTGGACAAAGCATACACAGAATCTACTTCCTATTTATCATTAACAAGTGCCAGGCAGCAGCAGAAATTGTACTCAGCTAAGAGCATTGCTTGAATATTAACTATTAAAAGTAAAAATAATTAAAATAAATGCTTTAATTGCCTATGTAAAAGGCCAATTACAGCTGTGGAACCATGAAAACAGAGTGGTAAAGCTATTAAGTGCTAATACACCATTGTACTTCCTACAAGCAACAGAACAGCTCCATTAATTCCATTTAATTACTGCAAACCAGTATAAAATGTATCCATTTACTACATATTAAGTCAACAGTTTAAAGTGCAGCCAAACACTGATGCACAAAAACCCACAAGAGATGAACAAGTGATAAAATTCTCCACTGAACAAATGAGCAAACAGTAAATGCAGTAACATTGCCAAATTCACAAAACTCAATCAGGTAAAACCAATGAAAAAAACTGATTAAGCTGAATTTTTCTGAAAGAAAGGGTGAGTTTGGTTGTTTTTTTTGTTTTGTTTTTTTTTCAATGTAGAAATACAAAAGACTAATCTGGGTCTAATTTTCAAGCTTAAATCACCAATTCTTAAAACTTTTAGTTGTCACTTTGATTCATTAAGATTGATGAACAGTTGTTATTGATTTTGTGGAGCAAAATCCTTTAAAGCAGCTGTAGAGAAATAATCAATATATTTGGACAGCTTTTCCCACAGCCCCTCTGTCCTCTACGACCTCCTGTTCGTCCTCCCTCCCCCAAGCTCTTTAGGACAGATCTGTTTTCAGTCTGGCACACGACACATTTGAGTTTTAACTTCCCCAAACTTTGTAATGGACAGCAAAATGTTGAATTTAAGTTAGTTCGAGGTTTCCTTGAAGCAAATATAACTTTTCTTTTTAACAGAAAGATTACAAAAAAATTGGTGCACAAATTTGCATCCCAGCTGCAATTTGCCTGCATCCATTAAAAAAAGAAAAATCTAAACAAAAACAACAACAACAAAAACCACAACAACAACAACAAAAATAACCTACTTCAGCAAAATCAGTTGTTCAGTGAAATTCAGGGCTTGGACTAAAAATTGTAAAAAGCCCAAAACAACAACAAAAAAAAACATGGGGGGGACAAATGCCTGTCCAGTGTGAAAACGGGTGGAAACTGGCACCGACAGAACTCCTGTGATGTGAGAAAGCACAGACAATGCTGACAGAGAGACAACCAAGTGAGAAAGAGAAGTGCAGAGATACCCTGTTCTGGAACACTTCTCGTATTCCACTTCACTCACCCAAGCCCAGCCCCCTGCAGAACCCCCCATGCAGGAAGGGACTCTTCCTTGACATTTAACCAGAATTACTCTGAGCGGTGTCAGTGGAGACATCTCTGCTTTATTTGAAGCAGCATTTTGTCTCCTGAAGCACAGGCAGGGCTGGAGAGTTACACATCAGCTCTGGGTGTGCAAAGCTGAAGGTTTTAACTCTTCGGCTCAGACCGGGATGTTTAAAGACAGAGTAGTCTCTCACTGAAGAGTCATCTCTATAATAATCCAAGAGATATTGTATCTCTGAATGTGGACATGAAAATAAAGAGTTTGCCCATGATACAAAAGGAGAAGGAAAGGATTCACTCTGCTTTGCAGATACAGACTTGTCCAGCTGGACAAGGGAGAGGGAAAATGTTTCACTGTTGCTTCACCAACGGGATGAAATTTGTGTGTTCGTTAATAAGGTTTGATTCTGGCTGATCTGCTCTCCTCATCTGTTCTCCCTCTCCACAACACTTAAAATTCTGCATAAAATTCTGCTGGCTCAGCTGGAATATTGATGGAAATGTGTATTTGATTTTACTTTTTTGTACTATCACTAACCTATTTTTCACTCTTGCTAAAGTAGGCAACCCAGAAGTTTTGTTATGCAGGTTCCAAAACAATGTCACACCAGTGGTGTGTCCAAATTGACTTCTCAGTAATAAATACGTACAAGTCACTAATGATCTCAGAGTCATTCTTCAAGATTATTCCACTAATCATTTAAAATACATTAGAGGTAACTCTAATGTGCCATTAAACATTTTCAAGAAAAAAAAAGTTACTTTCACTGAATGCATTATGCCCTGTGAAGTATTTATTCAGAACGATCCAGTAAATTTCACCAGTTTTTTTTCCTGCCACATTCCAAAAGCTGATTATGGCCAGTGGGATGTAAGGTATCAATAATATTTCCAGAATGCCTAAAGCACATTCACTCTGCTTTGTTTCTCTTCCCAGTAATCACTGCTGCTGTCAGGATTTGGTTTATTGGCTCACACGAGCTCTCTACCTGTTTTAATCTCCCAACTGCCACACCAAGATTTATTTTGATTCTTTCAAACCCTATATAGAGGTCAAAAGAAGAAGCAAAAGTCTGACACACAGCATTTTGTTAGCAAATTACCTTGCTGAAGGCCTTGTCAACCTTGTTATTCCCTTGAAGCACATCCACTAACTCTTGTTTTTTTATTCACTTGCCCATTGGCAGAACCATGGAGTGCTCCAGGACCTGGAGAGCTTCTCAGCTTTTTTCTGTACAGTGTTAATGCTTGAATTCTTACTAGCCTCCAATTTTGTTATTAAAAATTCCACAAATATATTGCCTTGGAATTATTACAACCGCAGGGATTTGGAAAATGTCAGCAAAACGTTCAGGTACTTCTGCATGAGTTGAATTTTTCCAGCAACCACAATAAGAAAGAAAATTAGCAAGGAGGCTTCATGGAGAATATACATATCATAAACCAGGCAAACAAAACAGTACTTTTGCTAAAAGATGCTGGGAAAAGAAAGATCTCACAGACATTTTGCCATTGCAGTGCAAGAACATTTGGGAGCAAAGAGCAGCAGTAACTTTCCTCCACTGCACATCATGGAGGAATTGACACCCACTAGGTCATTAGGTGTGCACCAGTTCAGTTATACTCATATCCCACAGCATTCTAACCCACAGGATCTCCAGAGGAGGAAAACAGAAAATAAATAAGGAATTGGGAAGAGAGGTGGCTGCTCCAGGCTGTCCTTTCCCAGCACCACCTTTGCTGCTCTCTGCCTGCAGCACACAAACACCAGGGTGGCTGAGCCCACCTGGAATTAACAGCTGGGAAGGGACAGGGAAAGGCAAAAAATTCCTGCAGGAGTTGTTAGGATGCTCCTCAGTGGAAGAAAAGTGCCTGGGAGTGGTCTGAGAGCCACAGGGTCATGTGTGGGTGAAACAATTCACAGTACCTGCTTCACTGGCTACTTGAAGTCACATTACAATCTTTAAAAACTACAAATAAATAACTCTACCTCAAAGTACTATTCCTGCCCCCCATCACCATCTTGCCTTTATAAGTCCTCCTTAGAAATCAGCAATATTCTACTCATGTTTTTTAAATACAATTCATTTTCTCAGCACAGAGTTTTATTATATTCTGTACTAGCAATGAAGTTGCACTCTGTGATTCCCATTTTTAACTTCTCCTTGCTACTACAGAGACAGAGAACTTCCAAAAATTTCTAGTAAAATGTCTTTTTGGGTCTCTTTGATAGTGTTGAGCACTAACAGCTTCAGAAAACCCTTGGGGATATCAGCAAGTGTTTCATGAGTTTAGCAGCTGAGTTTTCACACCAGGCTGCATTTTTTGTCTTGTAATCTGAAAAGTCTGCACCTGCACAGGATCATCAGCTTCTGCTTTCCACTGAGCTACCAGATGAAAATCCTTGTTCCACAGCAAGCAGTAATGACACACTGCCCTGCCTGCAGCCTCTTCTGGAGAAGCAGAATGACAACCGGGATGCCTCGAACTTGTGCACATCCTTTGCAGAAAGCGCTGCCAGCGGAGGAAGGACGACAGAACAAAATCCATGCCACAACCTTCAGGTCTGAAGGTTAAACACGAAATAAAGTTTAGTTTTTCAGACCTTTAAAAGGGATGAATATCAGTTTGAAAACCTGGTATCAGCTGCTTTTCGTACAGAAGCAAATCAAAAGGCAATCGGCAAAGGCAAACCCAGAATTGCTGCAGGACGTATTCAGGAATGGAATTTCCATCTCTGTAGATGGAATTTACTCTGTGTTCCTATTCTTATACTGCACACCTGATGAATTCCATCCTTTTGCTATAATGTATTTACAAAATCAGCTCTGGCCCAGGTGAAGGGATTTGGGCCACATCCCGTTATTTAACTAATCCTTTTAGTCAGCAAAGAAATTGAACATTGGCAAGTAAAACATTAATGAAATATTATAATGTGCGAGTCCAAGGCCAGCCACAGAAGTTGTGTATGTTTTAATATCCAATGGTTGGAGCTGGCTGTGAAACATCCATCAGGGATGGGAATTTCAGAATAAATTTACTTCCAAAACAGAGCTCTCCTTTCCCAGCTCAAGACACCACCACAGGTTCTGCTACACAGGACTTTTCACTGGGCCCTTAAAAACTCCGAAGAGGAAATATTTGGGGTTTAGTCTGTACTTTAGTTTTCGGTAGCAAAGGACATTCAGATTTTAAGTCAGACAGACAAACTGTGTGGCCATAAATACATTTAGGTGAGAAATCAGTAAGAGAACCTTTGGAAAGAGACAGCTTTGTAATAGCCTTGCAACTGGAAGACAACAATTAATCTACTTTTAACCAGCACAACTGATTTATTTCCATCCAGACAGAGCTCTTACACACACAGCTGACTAACAGCTAGGGAGAGGCAAGCTAGAAATGGAAAGAAATTTTTCAGCCAATGTTTCCAAATTTTTCTACCCATTCATTTTGGAACAAAAGGCTATGTGTGTATGTGCTCCATAAACAATTCACCAATTCAAAACAAATAAATGCAGTGTGTATATTTCGAGCATGTGGTAATTTTCAAGTAATTTATATCATTTTAATTTAAAAATATCTTCTTAGAGATATTTATGATTAAGTATCAGCTGCAGTTACTTTGTGCAGAAGTGGAAAAAACATCTGTTACTGAAAACCAGACCTTGAGCATGCTGACACAGTTGGAATCACAGTGAATGGGAAGCGGGAGAGAAATCATAAACCCTGCCTAGGACAATGTGATGGAGTTTCTTGAGCACAGTCTCCAAAACAGAAATTATTGCTCAAAATACAACTTAGTAGTTCTGTCCTCTACTTGCATTTAAAACTTCCTCCTGTAAAAAAATCACAGCATCTTGAGATATGTACATATAACTGCTTAAAAATGACTCTTGAACAGATGAGAAACAAATTATTCCCAAATTCTAAATGTTTTACAAGTTATGGTTCCTCACCATCACCCAAAAAAGTTCACCAGGAAGAAGTCAACATGTTCAACTTTTAAAATGCGAAAACATTCATTAAAAAAAATCAAACAAACCAAACCCAAACAGAAAACCCAACAAAAAACCAAGTATGAACAACACTGAAGCAAATGGCAAGCAAAGTTTCTCAGTGAAACTGAATTTATCAGATATTCCTGCATAAAAATGGCAGATTTGTAGTTCTTTAAAAGCAGATTTAAAAAAAAAAAAAAAAAACAAAAAAAACAAAACTCAATGTCTATGAAGTACAGCATCACAAGTCATTTGAGATCTAGTTTTCATAAGAATGAAATTATTTCCTTACACAACCTTTTAAGGCTACAGTTGAGGAATATCTCGAAAGCACAAAAAGTCTCAGGACATGAATACATTCCATAGCTTAAAAGTTGCAAAATAATTCAGTAGTACTAGTGCCTCATTTTTTTTCATGAAGAATGCTTATTTAACAAAACACACACTGAACACAAAGTCCTTCTTTCCCCTCACTCACAATTCCTACTGAAATGTGTCTCAGGATTCGACCATAAAAGCCTTGGTGATCCCCTCTGAAGGCAAGGGAGAGCTGATGGCCCCAAGTCTGGTTTTGCAATAAATCTGAATGAATTGGGCAATGGCAAGCACATTTCACAGACACCGTTCCATTAATACAAAATGTGAAATGTAATTGGGTATGTGAAGTGTGCGAGCATTTTAAAAGCAGGTGATCTATTCTGCTGTTACCAAAGCACCAGATATTGCAGCCCTCAGGCTGAATTCAAGCCATGGTTGGAATCAGCAGTCAGCAAAAGCTGCTCAGCACTCCTGACTCTAAGAGGAATTCCTGGACTTACGTCAACAGCTGTTTAATTCAGGTTATATATTTACTTCAGGTAACTTTTTTTTAAATTTCCTGAAGTTCACTGGCCCTTTCCAGTATAATCAACCAGACACAGTAGAGATCCACTTTAAAAAAATAAATCAGAATTCAGTTCTAATTGGCCTCCTCTTTCCTGGCTTGGGACTGCTCTCGAGGCCACGGACAGCTCTGAAATTGCTGCAAAATCAGGATTGCAGCCAGCTCTGCTCCCCTCCTGCACGCTCCGACAGCGAAGCGCGGCAGCTCCAGGAGCACGTTACGAGGGCAGATCCACTGCTCTCTCTCTCACCTGGCAAGAAGTATAAACTAGCTCTTCATATGAACTATACTGGATTAATTCTTCAAGCTACCTGAGAGAGAAAAAGGGGAAAAAACCACCTCGGTCACAGCAAAGGTCTGTAATTTGAATCCCGCCGAGCTGCCGCACTAGAGGGCACGATTTAGCCAAAAATGTGCTTTAGTCGGCAGCGAGAGGGGTGGGGGGATGGAGGAACACAAAAAGCTCTTCTCGTATAATGCAGCCGAAATGGCTAGCAAAATGTTAAAATTCATTTTATCAGAATTATCCTTTCCAGCGTGCCTAAAACAAGATTAGAGCCAGGCTTTTCAGAGAGACGTCCCCTCTGCCTTCAATAGCCTGAACTGGAAGAGGCTGGATGAGGAAAGGTACCTGCTGAAGTGAGGTTTAATGAAGGTGTGGCACAGAAAACCTCCCCAGGAGCCCTGGTGGGTGCACACAAGTGCTCGGGTGTAAGAACAGACTCGTCAGAAAGAATTTCCTGGAAAAGCCAGGATAAATTATTTTGGGCTTGCATGGCATTCGCAAGCTGCAGCGTGTAGTTTCCATCACAACACTTCATAGCCAGCAGCCTAAAAGGCACCACTCGCTTTTCAAACAAAAGGAACCCCAAAGGTGTCTCAGGTTAGAAGAATATTTTCATACAGCCTCTCTTGCCTTCCTCCTGCACAGAGCTGGAGATGAAAACCAGCTTGGAGGAACACAGCACCTTCCCACAGCCGAGTGCTGCACAAGAACACAGCCTGTGGTATTCCCCTCACCTTATTTAGCCCCACTCCAGTCGGTTTGCAGCACAGAATAAAACACAGCCCGGTGATTTGATGGCTCATCCCCTCAAAGCATTACAGCAGCAGTATCAGCAACATCTCCTGTGCTGCAAACTCTGGTGGGCACAGCAACAGGAGGGACTGAATTGCTCCACAGCACCGAGCTCAATTCTGCTGCAGCTGACTCCAGTACAAACCGATATTGTTATTTGAAAGCACTTCTGGTTTTCAGCAGGCAGATGTTAACAACGGCAAGGAAAGATACTGCAGTTGGTGCAAACGATGCTCGGGAACGCTCGGCGCTAAGGAGGTTCCCAGACTGGGAGATCGTATTTTCTCTATAAAGCAGTTTAACCTCTGACTTCACAGCTTTAAGGCAATTGTGTTACCTAATCAGCCACTGCATCTCTGGGTCATCTTCCTGCAGCTGCTGAAGTCATTAGTCAGGGAATTGGTGAGGAAGCCATGGAAACTCACACTAACAGCAGGGAATAAAAGTCTTTAATGGTGATAACTCACATTGAGAATGACAATTTATGGCTTTTTACAGCATGTACCCTAATTTATGGCATGTTGCACACTGCTGTATGTGTCTAATGAGTGTTGTAGGAAGCCATAAATCATCAGTGTTTCCAACTTCCCATTAAAACCCCATTTATTACACTGCTCCAGAAGTAAGTTCTGACAATAACCACACCCTTGCCTTGCTTTATTAAAAGAGAGAAAAGGCAAATCTAGCTGTGGCCACACGCAGGATTAAAATCAAAACCACACTGCAACACAACAGAATAAAAAACCAGAGGAGTCTTTGCTAAGAAATGCATTGACTTCCCTGATGTTATTTATTTTATTAACAACTGGGGGAATACACAAAGAATCATTTTACCACATTTATCCTCTGAAATGTAACATCTCATTTAAAGAGGTAACAGAAAAGAGGGGAAAAAATGACAGGCAGCCTGTCTCCAGAGCCACACAGCTCTCCCCATTGGTGACTATCTCCAAAGTTCATCTACTATTACAGGGAAGGGGAGCTGTGGGATTCAGAAAGGTACAACTCAGAGCTGGAGAATCAATAGCCAATCATTAATAAGTCTGTGCTACCCTGAAAAAGGTCTTGACATTGAGAAGAAAAATATAGAGAGCATTCTGATGAAACAAAACACGGAGTATTGAAAATACAAATTAAAAAGAAATAAAATTAATTTAAAAAATAGGGCAAGCATGATACATCTGAATATTGTTTTGAGGTTTGCCTGGGTTTTTGCTTTGGGCATTAATTTTTAAGTCTCTGGTCAGCATTTGTATAGCTCAGACCAAAATCAAGTGAAATTTCCTGTTTCAGATGAGATGTTGCAAGTGACACCTGGTATTCTATTAAGGAATGTTCTTTAAAAAACAGTTCTCAAGGACAGGACAACTTTTGGTCAAACTGAAGCAAAAGACACTCTCAGAACTAGTAACAACCTGTCGAGCAGTCCAACTGCATAACAAAGCAGAGATATTTATATATTTTTTAAACTCAGTTCTGATGGATCATAGATACAAAAAAGCATTTATCCATAAACCCAAGTGCAATTAAAACTGTTGAGATTATGCCAACCATGAAACAAATACATCTGGTTTATGGCTTAGCCTTAAATATGTAATTAAGCAGCACAACAGCTCCATAAAAGCAGGACTGTCTCTCAAAATACTCATTTTATTTGTGGCAGTCTTGAGAACCAGCGTTCACAGGACTCCCTGCAGCAGTCACCCATCTGCCCACGCGCACAAGGGACAAATTTTGCAACCCCAAAAGGCAAATTCTGTGGAGAATTGGAAACACAGCCCATGTGGTTTTTGTTCAGATCATCCCAAGCAGGGAAACTAAACCAGACAACTTCTGTCAGCTTCCTGTTGCAGTAACTACATCACACCAACTTCCCAGGTAGGCAAACATAACAAAAATCATGAAGCAATTTGGGATGGAAAGACCATATTGAGTTCATTTAGTCCCATCCCAACCTCAAAGAAGAGACAATTCCAAAAAGGGTCACTCATATGCTCTTTATACCTCCCAGAACCTCTTTTAAAGTAAAGAGAGGATAACAAAAACCATTATCCACAAAATCAACTCTGTGCTGGAACACTGTGGGTGACAAAAGACTACATTATTTCTCAGTCTTCTCTCAGTGCTGTAACACAAATATGTAATTCTTGGAGACAGAATGAAAAGTGCACTGCTAGAGCCAGCTGGATTCTAACCTGTCCAAACCAGAGTCCCCAGATTTGTTTTATGCTAAGAACCCTTCAGGGTATCCCCTGACTGAAAGAACAAGCAATTCAGCAGTTTCCAGATGTTTATTTTGCTGGGAAATTTTTAATGCACCTCTTGAGGCAAACTAAATACGCTTGTGTTGGAACATTGGAAAAAAAGGAAAAGTAAATAAATGAAAGAGCAATGCCTTGGGTGCTGTCCTGTGGCCACAAGTTCTGCAAGGAGACATCACAAGCACATTCCTTCATATCCTCACACCCAAATCGCTCCTGTGAGCACCACATGGGAATCATGAACCCCTCCCCAGCCAAAGGCAGCCCCTGAGCCCTGGAATTCCATGATATCCACCAGGCAATGCCTGTTCCACACTCACCACCTCAGGCAGCTCCCCTCACTCACGAGCTGTTCCATTCCTGCTTCATTCAGCTGAACCCCCTCTGCATCCAGACCCTTTTACCCCCTCTCTTGATCACCAATTAGCACTGCTGAGCAGCTGCAAATCAAATTTCCCCTGCAATTTTCACCAGAACCAATGAAAGCCCAGCACAATGAAAACTGACAGTGGCCACAGCCCAGGTTTTACCCAGGTGAAAGTCCTTGTCTTGACATTCATTTCTCTTAAAAACACAACAATTATCTCACATTTTCATATGCTAACAAGACCTGGAAACATTAATTGCCACTTTGCAGGGAAAAAGGTCAAAAACGGTTCCATCTAGAGCACACTCTCAGAAAAGCAACCCTCAGAAATCTTGCACATCTCCAAAGGACACACTTCAGGCCCTCGAGCCCTTCAGCCTGCTCAGCAATGATAAAGGTTTGAGCTTTTGCTGACACCTCAAAAACAATTCTCTCTCACACAAATCCCATTCCATGAAAAGCCACAGATACGACTGATCCCACATCCTGAAAAGCCTCTTCACTTCTCTTTACACAATTGCAGCAACTACAATGCTGCAGAGAGCCAGAAGCAGCAGCTGTTGAGTTGCAATGCTTCCCACCACTCTCAATGCTTTAAGGATTTTATGTGGGGTTTTTTCTATCACAGGTTCAGTCTCGGTCACTGCAAAGCACAAAAGAGCAGTAGCTGCTTTCAGTAAGAGCTGTTTAAGCACCATCAAGACTCTTGGATGGGAGGAGAAAGCAAAAGCAGGAGCAGCCAGCCCTATGGCAATGGAATTTAAAACATATATATATATATATTAATTGTATAAGACAATCCCTGTCTGAAGCAACACTTGAAAATTATGGAAAAACTTGAGGAAATTGCCAATAAACCATCTAAGATCAGCTCTCTAGGTCTGAAACAGAACAAGAACTCCCAATAGGAAGTGCAGGGTATGATTAATTAGACCAAAGACACCTAATAATAAAATCTTGGGAGAAGCAAACAAATCTAAAAGTGTCCCTTATGTGCTCTTTATTCTCCTCTACTAAGAGAGGTGAGTTTGCCACATACACACACGTAGATTCTTCCACAGATTAGATTTTGTCCATTAAAATCAGAGATTGCATTGAATAAATGTGCACTTTTAAAAGAGCTGAAAGTATTAACCACATTAGGGATTGGTGCAATTTACTGCCCACATGGCAGAATTTGTGCACAAAGCCTTTTTTTCCTAATAAGATTGGGAGATTTACACCACATAAGAGTAAATTAATGAACAATTCAGATAATGCTTTACCTCACCCAGCTTTAACTCATTCAGCAACTCCCTGTGTAAGTCCTCAAAACAGTCAAATGCAAAAGGCACTTAGGAAAATTGGCATTTGGACTTCTCAGTTTCTCCAAATATATATAGTGTTTTATGTGAAAGAAAAAAGCTGGAGGAATATTTATAACTTATACTTAAACCCAACATTTTAGATACTAGAAGTGAGTCAACACTCAGCAGGAAGATTTTAGGGTACCAGAGCAATCTCCAGATCTGTGTGTGTTTTCAGATTTATAATCTGAGAACTGAGAGAATGGATCCTTTTGGTGATGTATGGGCTGTGTTAGATTGAGTGAATGGAAATCCAAGAAGCAACAAGTGTGCACTGCCTGCAACACCCAAATCTGTCTGCAGAAAAAAGAAAGTGGTGATGAAAACAAGCACAATTTTTTAAATTAAATTACATTTTCCCAAAGGGAATAAAAGAAAAAAAAAAGAAAAAAGTTAATTCACTCTCTTTCAATTTATTTAAAACTTCACTCCCTTGGAAATTACTAGTTCTGAAGGAAAAAAAAAAAGTCATTGCTGAAACTTTGGCTTGTGCAAAAGTCATTAAAATTAATGAGAATATTTTATATTTATTTCCAAGGAAAAAAATTAAGTATATTTTTTCTGTGTGAGAAAAATCTCCAGTCTCCCAGGCACAGGGTTAAGAAATAAACTATCAGGTATTGGAAGTCTCTGAATCAAATTCCAGCTTCAAACCCTCACTGAATTTTCCCCAGCTCATTTTATGAGTTACCTATTTACATTGTATAATAAAAGTTGTTTTTCAGCACAGTAAACTTTATTTACCCTGTTCTTCCTGTCTAAGAAAATACACTTCAGCTGCAGCACAGAGTTTCCAATATAAAGGATGTAGGTCTGGTAAAGCTTGAAAATGATTTTTACTTTTCTGTGGCCAGTGGATCTCTCCATTGGCAGGGGCCCCTGGTGCTGCCATCCTGCACTATTCAGAATTCTGCCTAAATGAGCTGTTTGTGTTATGAGGTGTTTAGGTTGTGCTGTACACAGTACTCACAGTGAAGCCCATGCACATTCAAACACATGCACAGCTTTTGAACCAAAATTTCTGCCTTTTTATCCGAGGTCTAGGTTTGAATGAAGATTTGGACGTGTTGGTCTGACTGGTGTTTAATGAAGCTGTGGCTGGTTCTTCACACCCACCTGCACTGTTGGAGGGGGAGGCACAGACAGTGATGCTGTTCCGTCGTATTTTTTCACTCAGCAGTTGGTGCAAGGGTCCTTTGTTTAAACAAAACAAACAAAACCCCACCACTACTGCACACACCCCTTTGTTCTGCCAAAACACCCCGAGAAATTCAGTCAACAGGGTAGGGACTGCTTCTGGCTTTACTGGTCCTTACTTATAAAGAGTAAAACCACAAAACAGAGGCAGAACTGTCAATAATCAGCATTTCCCTGGAACTGGGCAATTTCTGACTAGAACCAGGCACATTAACACGCCCCAAAACCCAAACACCACAGAAACAGCTCTTGGGGGAGGTCACTGCTCAGTCCTGTGAGCTGTTACAGGTTCAGTGTCACTTATACAAACCAATCTCAATAAAAACACCGCTGGTATTCCACCCCAGGTTCTCCAGAGTGAGCTTTGTAGCCACTGCAGTGCATCTGCACCTATTGTAGGTGTAAAGCTAACAAAACTGTGCACAGGATTTATTTGTGCTCATTAGTCCCTGCAGGCAAGCAAGTTTGGGGCACTGAAAAGCAGGAATAGGTGTTGGGGTGGCAGGAACAGGCATTGGGAGTGTCCCTTGTACCAGAACAGAGGATTCAAGTTCTCTCCACAGAGAGCAAGACAAGAGCTGGCATTATTAATTGATAATTACACACCCTGCTTATCGACTGATATTGTAGCTCTGATAAAGGGGATGAACTCCAGTGCTGACGTGGGGATCTGCAGCCCTCGGGTTCTGCACCTGATCCCGACCTTACCACAGCCTGCAGTGGCTCCAGGTCCCCTCCCTGCACACTTACAGAGGGACAATTTCCCTTGATCAGCCTGCGGAATGTAAAACAAGCTGGAAAAAAAGAGCAGCTGCTCTTCAGGGAAAGTCTCTGGAGCCTCAACAAGCCCATGGTTTGTACTTCATGATAGGGTAGTCCTGCACAGGACAGATTTGGGGGGAAAGAATTAACAGAAATGAAATTTAACTACACTGTTAGACTGGTGGGCTGGTGTGTTGGTTGAAGTTTTTGGGGTGTTTTTTGTCAAACAAGTTCTCAAAGCCAGAATTAGGAGTGTTGTTCTACAGAGTTATTCTCAAGCACCTTTCATGATCTTGACTAATGATTATCAAATGTAAAATCTGCAAGGGACAGAAAATTCTGCTCTGAAACTTTGCCATTTCTTCCCCAGCTAGCCAGCAGAGATCAAATATACTCACAACATTTAATGCAAAGGTACTTTTCAACTCTTCTGAAAGTAAACTGACAGCTGCCTGTCCCACATTAAATTCCTACAGCCCACAGGTACTACCCAAAATCTGGGCCATGATTAGATCTGAAACTGTTCCACATAAAGCTGAATGCACAGTGAAACACATCCTTGAATTAAAGCTGCTGCTAAAGCCTTGTTACCTTCTCAGGTAAATGAACCACGATAAATAGCATTATAATACGATTTGGCTGTTACCCAACAAGAGGCCAGATATTATCTTGGTTCTCAATGGACTTTCTGTGAAGTAGCTTTGGTGCTCTCAAGAGCTCTGACAGCTTTCATCTCTCAGCCCGTGGGTCAAGATATGTTGGCCCTGCCAAAAAATATGTGTTGGTCTTGCTGAGCACAGCAGCTACTTGAATTTGGGCTTTGTTGAAAACAAAACAGATCAAGCAGCAAATTGCTCTGAAAGAATTAATTCCGTTACAAAACAAAGAGGAATGTTTCATATCACGTTCAGAGATTATCCTGCTTTCATTGTCCTGCCTCTGTAGCTGCAGTGTGATACAATAAACGTGGAATGCCCCTCAAAGTTATCAGGGTGAAACCTGCTTCAGAAAAACATGAGCCAGGTTCTTAGAGCTTCGTAGAAATAAAGGAAATAGCAAAGGCCAGTGAGGTTTGTAAAACAGGACAGTGTCCAAACAGATGAATCGCATGTCTCGGGTGTTATTTTTGTGACCAAACATTCCCAGCTCCTCACGGGAAAGAAATGCTATTTATGATCCCAATCAGAAAAGAAGCTGCCAGTCAAACCCAGCAATTAAAATCAGTTCTTCCCTTCGTGAATATTTACATAGCAGCACTCTACCTCATCCTCTTTATTACTGCACTCCTCAGCTCAAAGGCAATGGTTTATTTCTTGCTGCCTGGAATGTTGCATTTCACACCGGAGTGCGAATGAAACCCCAGCCCCTCTGCGGGGTGAGCGCAGGTCTGTGGTTACGAGCACCCTCTGACAGATGGACAGGAGTTTTCTGAGGCTGGGCTGGATCCTCCCGAGGCAGCCCCCAGGAAACATCACTTGGAGCATCCTCACTGCGAGAGAGGATCCTGCTGAGAAGCTCGAAGCAGATGGAGTTATCAGCACTCGGGAGCAGCAACGGGGACCTGGTTAATGGTGCTTGAGAGTCAGAGGAGTTTGCTGCTGATGCTTTGGGCACCGAGAAGAGAATAATCAGCATTTAACTGAGCTCATAAAATTCGGTCTGAGCTAGGACTTTTCTGTTCCAGGGAAAAGAGGGTGGAATACAGACAGATTTAATAATATTAATTAATGTTTGTCTTCCCGTTCTTCACGCACTGTATAACATATATATTTATCTTTATACACTATACCACGGATTTTAATAACTGGGAAATCTGCCTTCAGATCTTGCAGTAGGAAGGATAGAACAGAACTAAGTCTAAAAAGGTTTTTCAGAGTTAATGAGTATATTTGAGAGGTCCACAAATATAATTCACCTTGATATAACCAAGACTTCTCTGCTGTTAAAAATATAACTCTAAAACCAAAGGAAGTGTATTGATAATGACAAGAACTTTATATTTTTAGGATTCTTGCTGCAAAGTCACTTTTGAAGAAGCAGGAAGCATTCCTTAAAACAAAAGGCAAGAATATTATCATCATAATTTATGGGTCCTACAAAAGGGATCTTCATCCCATAATCACATTTGTTTGGCTGTAAAGCCCCACAATCTCAATGAACCTCAAGGATTATGCAGTTAAAGCCCCATACTTTTAACTGTGTTAATTAAATGTAGTCCTGAATACCTGATGGGAGGAAAAAAGGTGTAAGGGAGGTGAGGGGTGTTTGTTGTTATTCTGTTAAAAGTCAGAGTGAATAAAACCCTGGTTTTGTGTGCCGTGCATCACATCTCTGCTCCCAGGCACTATTTCATTTATTTAAAAGAAAATAAAGTTATGCAGGACAGGACAGGTTCTACTGCACATGTGCTGGCAAGGAAAGTCCTCCTGGCAGTATCACCCTTAGCCAGGACATTCCTGGTGTCCCTGCATCCTTTGGAAATCAAACACTCTTGGGAAGGTGGGATTTTGTCTAAAACCGAGCATTACATTTACATGGAAACCTTTAATTCAAAATCCCAGTATGAATGAAAAATTACACATAGAATGGGACTTTACCATAGCATTTACCTGCTGGCTGCCTTCAACACACACAGTTTGAGAAGTGGTGACCAGCTGGCAGAAAAGCTCCTTGGGAAACTCAGTTTTTATTCTGTTTGAGCTGAACCAGCTCAGTTTTGTAAATACCTGTTTGCAAATGTTTAAAACACTCAGAATGTGGCAGTGAGCACAGAGTGAAGTATAAAGTTCATATTAGGGGCAGAGTGCGTGTGATCTTGGCTCTTGGAGAGAGGAAATCTAATACAGATTCTTGTTTAAGCAAAGCTGTAGCAGAATAATAACTTTTACAAATGGCAGGGAGATTCTTAAACCAGAAGTATTTATTGAAGATTTTCTTGCAAATTTGCCTGTCAATAAAATGTTGGTTAGAAGATTCTTCTTGAACACTACATCAAGAGAAAATAAATACTAGGCCAGAGGAGAACTTGTTTATGATTTTGTGATGAGTTTTGAGAAGGCAAGTAGCAGATAGTAGACTTTGGCATTTAAAACAATTTAACATAGGAAATGTGTCAGTTCAATTACTTTGGAAGAAGAGAATTTTAATTTAAAAGCATTGCTCAGTGGATAGTTAGAGAGTGGGAGTCCAACTCTTCTCCCATTTATCACAAGATGCACAGAAGTGGTTTTTATAGCATTGACTGGTGTATTGATTAATTTCTAAAATTCATGTTCCAGAGCTAACAAATTGCCTCAGTCTGTGGCATCCCAAAAACACAGCAAGTCTCCTCAAGCAGTTCATCACACACGTTCTATCGAGAGAACTCCAGGCTCCCTTTATTTGCACTCAGGTTTTGCACTGAGGTGCCCAGAATAACAATGATGTTGGTTGGGCACCAACCACTCCAAAGCAAACCTGGAGAGATGCAATTTCACTGCATCTGGATGTTAATGGAGCACCTGGAATGGAAAATGAGAAATGAAAAACAAAGCAAAATATTTTTATCTTACAAAGGAATAGTTGGAAAGTCACTGGAGGCAGAGAGCTCCCATCCGTTCTGGATCTGGGAAGTGAAGGTGACACCATTTCCATTTTCACACTATTTCCATCACGCAGTGTGACAGTGCACAGAGGAGTCTCTGTGGCAAAATGCTAACATCCATTTTCTCTCCTGGGAGAGGCAAATGAAATGCAGAGGTGTCAGGTCATGTAAAAACAACCTTTCAGTGCTGTTTAACAACGTTCCGATGAAGAACGTGGTATTAAAATGAGTCATCTGTCAGCTGCAGCGTGTGCTGAACCTGTGCTTTCATAGCACTGCATTTTCAAACACAAACTCTCTGCAGAACAAACAGCCCCTCACACGAAGTTACTCCCTGAACCAAAGTAACTGATGCAAGTTACAGGCTTAGAAATTCAGTTTAAGACCCTAATGCTGAATAGGTCATGGCAGCAGTAAATATTTTAACACCATCCTGGGCGGTGTGATGTGACCCTTACTAAGAGGGGGAAGCACCAGAGGTAAATCTTTGGAATAAGCACACAAACAGGGAAGAAAAAGGAATTTTTATTAATATTACATTCAATGTATACTGGATTGGTTTGTTTGTTCTGTCCTTGGAAATCAAGAGAGTTCTGTGCCCTGCAGTAAATGCTGCAGTTTGTGGTGCTCCCAAAACAGAAGTTTCCTCACACTCCTTCCACTTAAGACCCAGTTTATGTCCTAAGTTTCATGACACAAAAAGTTAAGGGCAAAATTATTTGTGGAAAAAGCAATAAGACAGAGCCCTGGGAGGTGCTCTCAACAACAACTGATGCAAAAAAAGCACTGACATTCTCCAAAAACCTTTTTACTTTTTATCATCAGTGCAAATGTAGTTCCTCAACTCCAACAAAAAAAGTTTCAGATCATCACAGCACTTACAGATTTGCATTTTCAAAAATGCTGGCACTAACTTTAGGAAAGCATGAGCAAAGAATTTCTCAATTAGTTGTAGAAAGAGCTGATTATTAATGACACAATTCAGAATTCTTCTGAAATGCAAAGTTGTAACACAAGCGTAAACTTGGGAGTTTATTTAGGGCAAGACAAAAGCTACTTAAGAAGAGCAGAAGGTTTTTTGTATTCTTATGTTTTGATATTTCCTGTCCAATGAGGACCTTTAAAATGTCAGAAAAAATTTGAATGAATGAAAGGAAATGTCCCTAAATAAGTCAACCAGCAGTTCTACCCAGCTGGTTAAAATAACTGACCCAAGAGCAAGCAGTTGTGTCATTTCTCTCATCATTTTCCTGAGGAATTCCATCCATACCACCATGGACTCCAGGAGAGGCCTGATATTGGTTCCAGCTCGAGGGAGACTGGCTGGAGCAGAGTTACAGAGCATGATGGACAAATTACAGCAGAAAACAAAATTCACACTTTCTGAGAGACAGTACAACCTCTGGTGCTGCAAGGAACACTCTGCAGAAATACCAACTGAAATAATCTGAAAAGAAGTTTCTAAAACAGAATTTGTAGGGTTTTTACACAATCATTATACAAAGCAGTCAAAAAGCCTTGCGGAATGATTACAGCATGGAAAAGGAACAATGCAGCTTTTAAGACTTGGACAAAAAGGGCATCAGAGTATTCTAAGGGCAAACCAGGGCTACAAATGAAATCTGGTGAAAAAGCAGCAGCCTGGTTCTGCAGGGGCTGGGGTTGGTGTCAGCCAATGCAGAAAGGCTTTTGAGCAGATTTTGGCCTGTCTGGCTGTGACTAACACAACAGCAATGCCAACGGGCCAACAGAAGTTCTATCTCGTTTCTTGATAACAGTTTAAAACACCACGACAAACCCAGTGTTTGCAGCAGAAGGTTGATGAAGTTTTGATTTCAAATTAAAGTCAAAACATGGTCGTTTTCAAGCAAGTGTGGCCTGTAATGAAGCTTTTCTCTCAGGAAAATGACCCAGACCATTCCTGGCAAGGGGGATGGCAAAGCAAAGGGAATTGAAGATGTGCAGGTGACTGGAATGTAAAACTGGAGGGATTTTCTTGTCCTACAGAACCTCACCAGGGTCATGTGCAGGATTTCACTGAAGTGAATTGCTTGTCAGAAGCCAGACAAGGATCAAAGTGTCAGAAATCAGATGACAAGCAAGGGTGATTGAATTGTGTGCAGGTGATGGAACAAAATCATGTGGAATGTGTGAAAGCCACATGATGCTACATTTTGTTACAAAGCTCATTGAGAATGTGCACTTCTCCCTGCTCCCTGCACTCCTTTTATACCACAGCAGCTGAAAGATCCAACAGAGTCATAGAAAACTCTCCATCCATGCTATATAAAAAAGGAAATTCATGTCAAATGCTATGCAGGATGGAGGCCACAGCACGAGATGTGCCTTGTACAATTTAAAACTGAAAAAACCCAAGGATGAACAGAGTAGGCTGCCTTTAAAAAGTCAAAGGAAAGCAATTTCTTATAGTTCAACTCTGGTTTAGGCATTTAATGAAGTGAGGAGGCTGAGCACTCTGAGGGTGCTTTAAGGGTGCTACTGCAAGGACATTAAAATGTTTATGCCACACGTGTATGGAGGTGTTACACACCCCACTGATCGTAACCAACAATGTCCAGTAGCACCATTATGGCAGGTGGACTTACTGCTGTCCTTCTTTTCCAACAAATCCTACTTTAGTTTCCTTGAATAAAGACAAACCCAACTGCACACTTTCACAAAATTTGGGTGATTCTCTATGGTAGAGGCACAGTGCAAATTTTTCTGTCCAATTCATTGTCACCCAGGACTTGCAGGATCCTTTCTCATGGCAGCTGCAGCCCTTGGCAGAAATGATGTTTTACTCTTACATTTAAAATGCCACAGGAATGCTGAGAAAGGGAACTATGTGCTCAGGTAGTTCTTTAATACCAGCAATGAAAGTTAATATAAATATACATAAACACAACTCCTTTTGCTTGGGCTGAAATAAGCTGGGGAGGGAAGGAAAGTGATTTCTCAGTTGCTCTTCAGTCTGCTGCTGAATTCCTCTTCTCTGAGTTGATATAAATTGAAAATTCAAGGCTGGTTTTCCTAAACGTTCAACAATTACTGTGAGCAGGGATTTGGAAGTTTTGGATGTTAAAAGAACGAGGGTTTGGATTTGTCCCACCTATGATTGATTGGAAGGCTTACAGAAACAGGAATTTAATCTGGATTTGTCATCTCAGTGCACATGACTGAATGCAATTTTACTGCTGTCATCTGAAAAGTTATGTAATGTTTCAACCTCAGTAGAAAATGACAGTATTTATAAAATACAATGGTATGTAATACTAGCCACAACTTTCTGAGAATATAAGGCTAAAAAAACAGGTTCATCAAGCAGTTTCTTACAAAAAAGGGTTATTAACAGATTTAGAAGAAAATTGTGTTATTGGAAGTAAGAATTAAGACAATGCTGTACAGATTTATTTCTTTTAAAGACTAAAAAGTCTCTTTAAAATAAACTTTTCCCTAAAGAAAGGGAGGTAAGGAAGCAGGTAGCATTTGTCTTCTTTTATTATTATGCACAAGCTCTTTAACATCAGTAATTTCAGACGTTGTGAAAACCAAAGGGTTCTTCTCCAGCACTTGGTTCTGTGCAGGTTATGGATTCAGTACAATGGAGTTATTCTACCTGGGTAAAATACCAGATAACTGAAAATCAATTTTATCTTTGTTAAAGGATGGGGGGAAATCTAGATTATTTTATATTTTTTTAAGCTGAACACATTCAAGAAAGCTGACAAATATTCAAGATGAATTACACACTAAGTACTCTACCTCTTGAAATAATGGTTTTGTTAAAGAGTCACAGCAGCCCTTTGCAAAGCAGATGAAGTGGGAACATGGGTGCAGATTAAACTCAGTGGCTGTAGTGAAAAATGATCCCCTAAGTAAAGCTGTCTGACAAAGCTGACAAGAGAAGCCTCTAAGCAGTTGTTTTGCTGATGCGACTGAAGAGCAATGAAAATAAAAATTAGAAATAAAGATTCTCCTACTCACTCCACTAAAAGAATGCAGTAGTGAAAAGGATGTAAAAAAGATTCTTTAATGAAAACACTCCAACAAATGAGATTCTGAGGTGACTCCATGTGTTTGTTAGATACAGGTACAGAAACTTCAATAGTTTGGAATGATTTAAAAATAAAGTACATAATATTCATAGGATCTCCTTTCCATGCCGTGCTTTATCTCTGGCTCCTTTTGTTGCTTTCAGTGACTAAAGAAAATGCTGCTGGTTCTGAACTATAATTACATTTTTCATACAGGCACTGTAGGTATCCCTTGAAAGATAAAATTTCTAACTAAAGAATTGGTGTTTGGGACTCCTTGTTTGTTCTTCTCCCCCAGTTATATTACACTGTATTACATGATATCTGGCTCCATCTGGGTGTGCTCACCTTGGGTAATTTCAAAGCCAGACTAAAAGGCCAGGAATAATAACTTCTTTTTTTTTTTTTTTTTTTTTTAAAGCTGAACAAGGTGTGGGCTCTGCCCTCCCCGTAACTGCACTGCTGTCAATGAAATCTCTGCTGGCTGCACTTCCTCCCAGGGAGGTTTTGGGGACACGTGGTCCATTTAGCTCATTGCCATGCCTGGCCTGCTTTGTCAAAAGAGCTCGGGATCAGATCAGCAAATGTGTCCAAACCCAGCATTTGAACATCTCCCTAATCCCTGCAGACGTTTCCAGCTTTGAGGAATGACTCCCATCTTTTTCTAAGCTGTTTCTATGATCCTTTCCAAGATGTACCTGATCAGGCAATGTTCAGCAGGTCTAACGTGTTTTACTGGAATATTTCTGTGACTTTTTGCCCCAATTGTATTTTTGTATTGTTTAGTTGTCTTGGAACATACTTTGAATTAAAGTGGCTTTAAAAAATAACCAAAAACTTTCAACTTTGATACCTGTTAAGTGACCTGAACAGGCAGCATTTCGTTTCTTGGTTCATATTTAGGCTTTTTACTAACAAAGCCAAACCAACCAATCAGACAAACAAACAAAACCTAGATTCTCTAACTTGTGCTGCTCCATCAGTGAGAACGATCTACTCTTGAAAATCACAAAGAGCAATAATTAAGTACTTTGGTAATAAGAGCATAACTGATATTTTCATTAACTTACAGCTACAGGCAATTATTTCAGTCTTTAAGATCCATGGTTGTTGTGAATGATGACTTGGACCACACGTTTTTTTTATTTTTAAACATTTTGGGGGACTAGGGAACGCTCTAGCTTTGTGAAAGGATGTGCCACCAAACTTCTTCAAGGAAAGCTGCAACTTGTTACTTTTATATCTGGATATGTGTGGACCCTTAGTGATAGACTAAACTATTGAAAAATTAACTTTGCCTTCAGTTTGAACCCTTTTAACACAATTTTTACATTATTTTGATTCATTTCTATATCAGCAGTGGGTTTTGTTCATGTACCAAAGGATCTGGAGCTTTCATTTGTCATTTAAAGGACATAAGGGATGCTGTTAGAAATTTTGCTTTTTAGCAATGCTGTTTTCTGAGATGCAGTTCAAGTTTTGGTGAAGACTGAATAAAAGCAAGTAGTAAGTGATAGGATTAGGGTTTCTGGCAGGAAACTTTTTGAAAGAGGGAAAAAAAGATCCCAGCTGATGTGTGAACATAAAAAATTGATGTCCTTTGTTCTATGCATTAGGAATTTAAAGAGAAAGTTCAAAAATCCAGACTAAAGATTTTTGCCATTTAACTTTTGTCACGTTTCACCACTGTAAACAGATTTGGCTTTTATGATACAATTATTAACTGTAAGAAATAGGTGCTGCTTTGGTCATCTCTGAAAAGCTTGGCAAGGCTGAGAGCTGTCAATCTTTCCATTTCTGTGTCAAATTCTGCCCTGATCACAGTGGCCTGGGACTCTGAGAGAAGATGAAGCGGAGCACAGGTCTTTAGCATTCGTCTGCTCTCTCTGTCACGGGACTCAGCCTCGGCAGGAGGGTGCTCTGGGATCCATAAATCAGGAAATAACCTGGATGGCTCCTGCTTTGGGATGCTGGAATCCAGCTGTCTCGGTGGGAATATGTTCTTTAGTGCTTCGTTGAGCCTGCTCTTACAGAAATGGAAATGCATGTGTTTCACACGCTCCCGTGGTTGGCTGGCTGATCAAAATAGATTTTTCTTTGCCTTTTTTTTCCTCACTCATCTTTTCATGGGCATCGTTACCCATTACTTAAAATTATTCTGAAGCTTCTTCCCCAAACTTATTTGAATATGCCTGTATAATCTCCACAAAGCAGTGTCCTTTTGGACATGTGATAAAAAATTAATAGGGCTTCACATTTTTTAACAGTTGGCTCCAGCTGCTGGATTTCTTCCTGTATTAAAATCACTTAAAATCTCTTTTTAGTTCTGTTCAGAAGGCAAATTATCTAGGAAGGGTAGATAAAGCAAAGCTGGCAGATCCAGTATTTCTTGGTGAGATGTGTGTATTTTAAAATATGCAGCTCTCGGAGACAATGTATAAAACATGCACAATCTATTCTAATGAGCTTCCAGAAAGTACCATTGCCAAGTCTGAAATGTTTGGAAGTGATAGGAAGGGATGTGCAGGGCTTCAGATGGGAGCCTGACTCCTGTGAAGTTGGGGGGAGTTCTCTGTGCAGCCCAGAACAAACTGCACCCACTGCTGTCCACACCATTTGTGCTGCAGCACAGGGAAAATGTCCTTTTTCAAAATTAAAATAAAAGAAGAACCAGAAGTTGAGCCATGTTTTACTGAATATCACAAACTACACTGTAAAATCTCTGTGGTAGAGAGAGTTCCTCTTCCTCTGCCTTCCCTTCCAGCTCCACGTGACAGAAGGTAGGAGAGGGAAGAGCAATTCTGTTACCAATATTTTGGAGGGGAAAGGAAGGCTGAAAGATGTTAATGGAATTTTTCTGGCATTAGGCAAATGGTCTGACAGGACAATGAATCATTTTTAAAATCTCTGCTCTCACAGTAGAAGAGCAGAACACTTCTGTATTCTGCACATTTAAAAATTTTCAATAAGATAAATGATGTCCTAAGAGGAATAATTATTTGGCTCAGAACTGTACTATCCTTTTCAATAATAATTTCTTTTTGGAATACTTGAAATTTTTCCATGATGATAGGTGGTGCCCTGGTTTTGCTTCATATTTACTAATACATTACTGGAATTCTGTTAATTAATCCATCTTTTCTAGCTGTCTGAATCTAAGAAAAACTTCTGGATATTACTTAGGACAAGACATTACATGCTGTGAACACAGAATTCCACAAGCAAATTTATTTATATTTATTTATATAAATTTATCTATTTGTGTCAGACAGTCCAGCAGAAAAAAAACCAGAATAAACCAGAAATTTGAGAATGCAAATGTGAGATTTCCTAAATGGGACACCTGGGGCAGCTGATGATGGGTAAATGGAGGGAGACCTGTTTGAAATGGGTTGTATCTTGAGTCCTTGGTTTTATTTTTTTTTTGTTTTGTTTGGGTGGTTTTTGTTGGGTTTGTTTTTTTGGAGTTGCATGAGGGCGTTTCCAGCTTTGTTAGAGGAAACGTGTGAAAACGACAAAGATTCTGCCAAAAAAGAGCAAACATTACATTTTGTCAACCTTGTATCTGTCCTTCAGCACAAGGTGGAGTGCAGTGGGATGGCAGGCACATAACTGTGTTTGCTTTTCCCAATCTCTCTGCCGGGGGAGCAGGAGGAGCCAGCGCTGCCCCGAGTGTGTAAGTGAGACCCTGTCAGTGAGGAGGTTCTCGGTGGACTCCCTGTGAGAGCCTCCAAACTTCTCCCATCAACTCCTCTCACACCTGAGGCACAACGTTGCTGGCAATTTCCAGGAATGCTCCTGAAGCCACTTTGTGATTTGAAATGCTACTTAACCTCTAAACGACAGCACATAATGAATATTAAACCCAACAAATTAATGAACATTAAACCCTGTCTTTCTATCACAGCCATCACATCAGCATTGCAACCAGCAGGAAAATCACTCCTGTCACAGCTTGCCCACCATCCTCTCTTTTCCCCTTTTTTTGCCTCTGTACCTTGTGAGGTGCAGCTGTGGCAAAAATTGGCCCTCATTTGTCTGTTATTTTAAAAGACAACTGCAAACTGTAAAGAAATAAGAACAGCAATTAGTGTGGGAGCTGAGTAAGAGGCAGCACTTGAAGCAGGAGCAGAAGTAAATATATCAAAACAAAAAATCCCTTTTTTATGTTGCATGAGCCTCAAGGTGTCTGTGGCCACAGTCTGCAGGGACTGAAGTGCCTTTTATAATTCTCAAACATGGTCCTACTGTAACAATCAATACCTGGGCTGGGGGAAGCTTTTCTTCTGACCAAACCTGTAGATGGATTACCTTCATCAGTGCTATTTTTAGAGACCATTCATCAAGGTTGTACAGACACCTCGGTGCCTACAATAATATGAACACCATTGAAGCCTCCCCTCTCCTCCCCATCACAGCCAATCTTTCTTTAGCCTTTTACAGCTTGGAAAGAATTAACACAACGGAGGCAGACGGAGCAAGCACAGGGTGTGGTGACGAGTCCTCAAACTCACAAAACAGTTCAGCATCTTCTCATCACGAGCAGGAGGTCTCTGTGTGAGCCAGGAGAGGTCTCTGTGTGAGCCAGGCGAGGTCCCTGTGTGATCCAGGAAAGGTTCCCATGGGAGCCAGGCGAGGTTTGTGCAGGCACAGCTGGAAGGAGTCCCCAGTTTGCTGCAGTTCCACCAGGCAGCACGTGGCCAGGGAAAAGCAGCAGCAGAGTTCTCTGGTTGTCTATAACCCCTCCTGAGCCTTAGGGCAGGACTTGCCCCACCCTATTCCTTCTCATCCATCTATTCCCAGACGCTGGAGAAAGGAAAACTGGGATTTCTGAGTTGGAGAGCAGACTCCTTCTTGCTGGATGGCAGGAGGAAAGGGTGGTCTGGGTCCTAGAAAAGAATGGAGATAACAACAAGGCTGCTCAGAGAATGTGTTGGGAGAGACCCTGCAAAGACAGGAGGGGATAAAAGAATTTCTTTTATTGAAATGGGGGAGGGGAAAGGGATCTTAGAAAACATTGACAGGAGAGGCTGGGGAAGAGAGAAATGCAGGTCACCAAACCACTCATAATGTTGTGAAGTTTCCTACAGTCCCATGAGCCTGAGTGACCCTTATTTAACAGGAGCTCATTGTAGTTCCTTTGTGCTTCTGTGTCCTTCTTTCATCCATGTCACTGCCTGAAATTCCGCGACTGTCTGACACTGCTCATGCATGCAATATTATCAAGTTCCACTCACTCCTGTACTAACTGCTCATGTTCTCCAGTTGCCTCTGAATTTTGCATAATTGCAGAGCTTCCCCCAGCCCTTATTACACACTTGAGAGCTCTTTTACTGAGAAGGAACTTTCTGTCATTCATTTCCAACCTCTGCTTCCTCTGGATTCTAGAAAAAATAAATAGATCATGCTACAATTAAAACTAAGCAGGTCGTGTGGGCTTTCCTGTTTTCCTGGAAGTATTTTTAATGGACTCAAGACACACAAAAGTTATTGAGAAATAAGAGAAAAATTATGGTAATGTTTCTGAAAACCTTTCATGTGAAGACGCATTTGTTCTCTTCTGGTCATGACAAACTAATTTTAGCTTCCCTTTTATGGCTGCAGAGATGGGAAAGTTCATCAAACCTTCACCAGAGAGTGAATCAGTGCATTAGCAATTAGCCATTTACACAATTATAGCTAATTTCTGAATTGAGATAACTGATTTCAGCTTTATGAAGAGCAAGAAGTTGGTACAGGGTTGCCTTCACCAGATGACCACTCTGTCTGTATTTCCAGTCCCAGTTATCTCATCCCCACCACTAATGCAAGAACAAAAACAACCAAAAAGCTCAACTGACAGATGCCTCTTGCACCAGACAAACCCAGAATTACAGCTCATAAGCTCTTTCTTTTTCTTTCAGATCAAAGGAAATATTTCCATATCAGTGTCCAGTTTTACTTAGATTCCAACTGAGAGTTGATGTTTCCAGTTAATTTCTGTGATATTAGGCCAAATCCATAAAAGATGGGAAAGTATCTGCTTTTTTTTGACTTTCAGAATGCACAGCTGATGTAAAAAGGAGGAAACAGGCATTAATTCCCCAGTGAAAAGTCCCAGGGCAGCTCTCACTGGGGAAAGCAGAGAGCTGCAAACCAGGGCAGGAGCCCCTGCTCACCACTACCCATGCTGCACCTTCTTCAGCAGAAAAACAGAATCCATAGCCTTGTTTACCAGATTGCTTTCTGAGCCATGGAAATTACTGTAAATGAGTATGAAAATGACAACAGAGAAATTGGATGTTCTGAAATGGGAGTTCAGAGGCAATTCCAGCTGCTCTTTTAAGAAGAAAAGAATGTCAGTTCTCGCTGTGTGATTATACAGGCATTCTAGACAATTTTTATTTGTTCTTGGTCTAGAATTGTGTTTCTAAAGTTGATTTATGCCTGAAACTGGTTGCTGATGATAGGAAGACCAATTCAAAAGAATAAGTTCTTGTGGCTTGGGAAGCTTCAGTGCAGAATGTTTAATGGTTGATTATTGTGGATCATTGAACTCCCTTTTGGAATAGTGTTAAACTGCTGTATGGGGGGTGTTATTGGTCTGAATTAATTTAACGTGCATTGGAACCAGATGGGATGATTTCATCAGGGGTGTATTGATTACTTTTATCTTTCTGTGATACTTTAAAAATTTTGGTTTTAAAAGTGTTCACAAGCAAAGCTTTTTGTACTTGTCCATTTCCACAGAAAGGAAAGGAATTCAAATTACTCCTTTAACCACAGCAGAGAATTTCTTAACCACAGTAGAGCATTTCTTTGTCCTTATGGATGTTCTGTGTCATTGGCAGTTCTCTGTTGACCTCCCTTTACAACTCTGAAACTTTGGTTTTGCTGTGGATGTTAAAGAGATTATGATTTTTATAATTATAATTACAAGCTGTGAGACAACATGTATGATTTTGAAACTGCATAATAACGAAGCAATGACAATGACACGGCAATTTTTGTAATTTTTGTTCCAAACCTGCTATGTCCACACGACAACATTTCTGCCACGTGCATTTTGAGGTGAATATCACTGCTGCAATAACACCCAGGCCAGGTGAGTGTGATAAAATGGGAATACACTGAAATAACACAGGAGAGTTGTGCTCTCTGAGAAATAAATTATCAGTTACTCTGAGAAATAAGTTATCAGGCTGAGAGGCTGTGATTTCGTCAGGGTTGTGCAGGAAGAGGCAGTCCAGTGGTTCTCTTCAGGCAGGGCTGCACACCCAGGCCTGGGTGGGTGTGGAGGGGGTTGCTGCCAGCTGGAGCAGATTTTGTACTGGGGGAAAGAAGCTCAATCCCGCCTGGATGAGGGAATCAGTAACTGAGGAGAATATTCCCCCAACCTGCTTGAGATTAGCCATTTTATTCTTTCTTACAGTCCGTGAAAATCTTCGGAGGGCAAACCTTGGTGAACACTGTGTTTTCATTTTTGATTTCTGCAGCAATGAGCAACGAAAATTCTGGCAGCTTAATCAGCCAGTATTATGTAAATGTGTGGGAAATTACAGTAGTTGATGTTTGAAGAGGGCTGTCAGCAGTGAAAGTGTTTATAATGTTTGATAAAGTTACAGCTCTTTTTTTTGCAAACAAGTAAAAATAAAGCATGCATCACCACAATTTTCCATACATTTCAAGTTTTAGATTCCCACTGAAACTCAAAGTCAGCTGTATCAGTTTTGTCTGATCAGTGCAGGTAGCTGACCTGTGCTTAGTGCCAGTGTAAGATAGTTTGGTATTGATTTTGTTCAGTCTTTTCAACTGTTGAAAAAATAATGAACAAAATGAAGGAGGGAAAAAAGGCTCCTTGTGCCCAAGGAATTGTGTGTTCCCATGGAGGGAAAAAAGGCTCCTTGTGCCCAAAGAATTGTGTGTTCCCATGGAAGAATCTAGAAAATATCTGCCTCGAGAGAGGGATGTCTGGTTGTGATGGCTTTGTTGTGTTGTTTTTATGACATGTAACAGCTGAATGTCCCTGAAATACCAGAACAAGTGAGATTTAATGGAGATTTAGAAATAAATAACCATTGTGGGTTTAACTATTACAAGTGAAATGCATTCAAATATGTTGGAGTTACCTGAGGCTTGCAGAATTCAATGCAAAACCTGGAAATGAAGAACCAGGGAATGGAAAAAGCTGCAGCATTTCCATCACTGGATGTTAGAAACAAAGAATCATAAAATGATTTGGGTTGGAAGGGACCTTAAAGCCCATCCAGTGCCACCCCTGCCACGGCAGGGACACCTCCCACTGTTCCCAGGTGCTCCAAGCCCCGTCCAGCCCAGCCTGGAACGTTCCAGGAATGGGACAGCCACAGCTTCTCTGGGCACCCTGTGCCAGGGCCTCACAACAGAATCTCTTTGTGCTGATGAGGACAGCAGAATTTGTGCTGATATCACAGTGAAGAGTAGAATAATGTTAAGTTTTTCCTACTGACAGACACTTGCACTGCACTTTGGAACAGCTGGCTGTTCCCACAGAAATCCCAGCATAACCAGGATCCCTTCCTGGCATTCAGAACTGGGAACTTTCCCTGTTTCAATAGTTCTGCACTCTGCTGACTGCACTTCTGTTTAAGCAGCTCTGAAAAAGAATTACTTCATGGATTATTTAATTGAATTCCAACCTAGAAGCCTACATAGTGTAATTCAGTGAACTTTGATTTTTCATTACTCCAAAATTGGAAGCTGAGAAGTAGTAGCATGTATAATTGCATGTCACAGTGCCTAAAATCTACCTTACTTGCAGGTGTATTTCCTTGATTTTCTTTTTGGTGTTGTAGGGTACCTGTGTTGTTTTGAAATAGAAGAAAATGCTTCTGAGGTAGCATGCATAAAGAGAATTATTTCATGTACTGCACTGCTCTGGATAGAATTCTTTTGGTGCTGTGCAATTGCTTTAGCTAACTCACAGCTCTGCTGGTTGACATGGATCAACAAAAATAGATGCAGACAGTCAATTATTTGAATTATGTTCAAAGTTATTCTCATCTCTGCTTTATGAGAGAAGAAACTTGAACGGAGCAGAGCTTCTCCTATGGCAATTACTGCTGTGCAGAGCTGCTGAGAGCAAGGGGCAATTCAAGTCAGGGTTTGGGGTTGGTTTGTTTGTAGTTTGGTCTCTTACACTGCTGTCAAAAGCCAGACGTGTTGGAACATCGGATTGCTTTAGGGGTAAAGAGTGCACTCACTCCAGCCTTTCCATCTGAACACAGCCCTGCACAAACCAGGGTACAAAATACACAACATGGTGATGCTGCTTTTAAGGGAGAAGAGAAAATGTCATTACTTGAAAGTCTTGATTTTGTCACCAGAATATTCCAGTCTTCTTTCACCTTTTTTTTTCCACGTATGTGAGTTAATGTTAGGTTTTTGGCCTACTGAATAGAAGGGAAAATTTGTGTTTCTTGGGCTGGAAGTGCGAAGACCTGCAATAATGGTATAAATTATAGTTCATCTAATTTTTTATTAAGATGAGAACAGCACTGCTATGTGAATACATCTCTACTGCTACTGCACTGTTCAGTAAACAAAGATTTTTCCCTGAAGTGCACACACATAAAGAACTTCTGTCAGAGATCAGTTAAATCATAATTGATGGTAACATATCAGTAAGTAGGAACCATCTTTATTTTAAAAAGTAACCAAACAAAAACCAAACCTAAAACCAAACAAATTCCCCTTTCATTTGCATAAAAATACAATTTACAGCACTAATGCATTTTTTAAAATAAAGATGTGACAGGAGAAGAAAGAATCCTTAATAAATTAAGGGTTTATCAAGTCTTGTTCTTGGGCTGAAAATGATGTTTCTTATATGTAGTTTGCATGATATGAAGAGCTGAAATGACTGAAAATAATTCCTGGCTCCACAGTTACCTACTTCTGCTCAAATTGACTTGTCAAATATTTGACATTCAGATTATTCTCCCTGTTTGAGTGCAACTGCAGAGACTGCTATGGAAAAATACAAGCATTCAGAAACTCAGACTTTTCACTGGAATTTCATAACAACATTTTAATATTGATTTCTTAATGTTTTCAAAGCACAGAGTAAAGAAAAATTAAGGTAAACTAACATAGCTTCTTCTGCTGACCAGCAGACTTGTTTAGATGCTGAGAATCGGTTTTCCAGTTTATCAAAGGACAAAGTTGCACAGCACCAGGTGTTCTTTAGTTCATTGCAAAATGGAGTTGATTGCTGTTCTGGCTCCTTTCCCGATTTTCATGGTCTTCATTAGAATCATCTAATAAACAACGAGCTGAATCAGCATTTTGATTAAGGAGATTTGTTCTGATAATAAATTAATAGGCTTTTTATTTTTGAGCAAAATAGCAACCAGAGAACTCTTAAAGCTTTTGTTTCTATGAGCCTTATCTTCCCAGGCAAGTACTGGAGCTCACAAATTTCCTTCACTTGGCTGCAGCAGGAGGATAAACTGCATTCCATGGCAGCTCTGCTATTTAACATTGCCCTTAAGAACAGAGAGATCAAGCTGGAAGCTTCTAGAAAAGCTTCTGTAATGAGCAGAATGGTGTAGGCTTGTAAAATGAAGACCTTTTATGTAAACAACAAAACCAAAACCAGCAGCTAAATCCTAATTAAATCCCTGTTTGGAATGAACAGAGGTGCACACTAGGACAGAGGGAAACCACTGGATATGTTACCCCTTTGTTATTCTTAGTTCATCACCTCTTGGTATTTAAATAATATCCTAACAGGGGAAGGCAAGCTCTGAGAAAAGTACTGGCAGTTACATGAAGGATTTGGGGGAGTGCTATTAACGATCATTTCCACTCCTTCTGTCGTCATCAAGAACCTTTAACAAGTTGCCCACGGTCCAGAGCTAAGATATTTTTCCTTCTCTTTCTGTTTTCCAGTCCCTTGTGCAGTAGTGCTCCCCAGTCTGATGTCAGTGGTTTGCAGAAAGCTTTCCCTGCTGCCCTGGCCAGGCTGAGCTCAGCACAGGGGCTGGAGCTCAGACAGAGCCCCTGGCTCGGGTCCTGAGCAGAGAATTGAGCAGAGAATGTCATTGCTGGGAGCTCCAGGCACAGCTCAGCACAGGGGCTGCAGCTCAGACACAGCCCCTTGCCCAGGTCCTGAGCTGAGAATGTCATTGCTGGGAGCTCCAGGCCAAGCCCTTGGGGCTGGCTTAGGGATTTTTCTCTTTGCCCAGTCCCAGCTCCTCTGCTGGCTCAGTTTTTCCAGTCCCCATAGGAGAGGGACTGCTCAGAGTCCCGGTTTCTGCCAAACCCAATCGCTTCCTGTTTGGGGTGGGGAGCTGGGGCTGGGAGGTGTCACCCCAGCCTGGCCCACCCTTATAATTCTTTTTCCCCTGGGAAATAATAAAGGCTACTTTGTTATCCTAACTTAAAAACAATCAATGGAATTAAAATGAACTGTCACCTAACAGAAATGCAAATGTAATCTGCCTTAGTCATTTCCCTGCCCTTGCTCATCAACAGATACCCTTAAAGAGCTCTCTGCATGCAAGATTGCCTTCTGTTTATCTCTGTTTATCTCTTTATTTCATCTCCTGACAGCAGTGATGCCTCCTGATTCTTTACAGACCCTACCAGACTTACCTCAGTAATTTAAGATTATGCTCAGTGACTTTCACCCAAAAAAAATGCATTAAATATTTCTGACAGTCAGAGCAATGAGATGTTGGGGGGGGGAAAAAGAAACAAAAAACCCAACAAATTACTCCTCAGAAAAATGGACTCTAAAGATAGAATACAGAGATAATCTTATTTCAGCTTATTAATTATGCCTTGTAAGCAATGAATCAAATCACTTTGCTGTATAATACAATTACTGCTGCAATTTGTAGTCATTACAGTTTGCACTGAGGTATAATTGTGTAATTCATTTTCTGCAGGTTATTGACAGAGAAGGTCTTAACAACTGCAGCAGGGAGACTGACTTGGGTTTGCTGCAGTTTAATTTGCAGATCATTAGCACAATAGACCTAATAGCTTGTTGTGTCTACCCATCAAGGAGTTATTTATGTTTGGATCAGGCACAAAAGAGAAAGATTAAGAAGAGATTGGAGGTAGAGACGTTATTACCTGGTGCTTTTTTCCCCTTGCAGTCTTTAGGTTGTGTTGCATCCCTGCATCCTGTCCCGGGCAGAATGAATTCCCTGGTCAGCTGCCTTTTCCAGCAGTTGTTGAAGATGAGGTGACTCTTCTACCTGCAGTGAATTATTTCAATTAGCGAGTTAATATTTTGGCATAATCTTCTGCATCTGATTAATGTTCATTAAATCAATCGTGATTTGATTGGAATAGATTTGTAAGTGTCAACTTTCCCATCTAAAATGGAGCACAAGAAGTGCTGTTCCTGCTGGCACCTGCCACGGAATAAAATGTACCAAATAGGTCATATTCCAATTGTGCTTTTTCTTCTGGTTCTGCTAAATGTATATCCTGACTCATTCATGGTGGGTTTGGGGGGGTTTTTTTGTTTGGTTTGGGGGTTTTTTTGCCTTTGATGTGTCTCTATAGTGCTTTAAGAGTTATTAGTTTTGCACTTATTCCAGCTCTTTCACAAATAACACTGATGTTTTACCTTATCCAGTGTCTCTCTTTTAAATTATGAAGAGGCGTAAAATAAAAAAACCACCACCAACAAAACAAGTATTGCCTTTATGACTGCAGTCAGTGTTCTACACATTGCAAAACACGGGCTAGATAGGCATCACTTGAGAAGATTTTCATGAGTGATTTGCACAAAATTGTTCCTATTGATAAAAAAAGAGCAGATGATTCTGAAAATCTGTCATGGGCTGTGGCACTGATAAATTGGCAGGTTTGGGCATTTAGATAAATCAGTTCTTTCTAGTAAATATAAATCCCTTGGTTCAGATAAGTTTGATTATATAATTTTCCTATAAATCATATTTGAAAGATCCTTTTTTTGCTTAAGTCTTACCTGAATGTTGGGTGTTTGGGATTTCTTATGTAATCTGCCAGTTTGTAATTCTAAAGTGTTTTACAAGTGTAATTAATTACTTCCAGAAGCTTATAAATGGGCCAGTCTTGGACTAATTTTTGTCTTCAGCCAAATGAAGATTTTGAAGTCTGAGAAATCCCTGAGCTATTTGGATGTTACTGAAATTTTCTATTGTGGCAAAACATCATGGCCTTTATGCTTAGCTTGGCTTATTTTTTAAAAAGTAAGAGCTGCAAACATCTGGCTTCCTACATAGCATAAAATCAAAGTTTTAAAAGTTGGAAGAGCAAGAAAATGTTATTGTAGTGAGCTGTGTGCATGTTACTGTTTGCTTCCATCTATAATATACATGAAGTATAACAGACCCTGCACAAAGCTGCAGTTTGTCACCAACTGGAAATGCTCCGTGATGGTAATATTGGGAGTTTATCTCTTCTTGATTAAAACCCAGAATTCCCTTTGCTAACATTCCTCTCAAGGAGCTGTCCTGTGAGTTATGGGAAAGTTAATGCAGTGGGAAGAGGGAGAAAATTATTACCAGACACTGGCAGGAGGGGTCAGGAATCACAAAGCTGAGAAAAGGAAGATCCGATGAGGATGAGCTGAGACTGTGGAGGAAGCTGCCATTGTTGCAGAACTGGGATCCCTTGATCACTCACCACCTCAAGGACCTCATGCACAATTTGTGGGCTGGGAGCAGAGGAAGCAGCCACTGGTTGCAAAAAACCTTTTGGTTACCAGCAAAGAGCAGAGCTGGGTCAGGGGCCAGCAGCAGCAGCAGCAGCAGCATTCCTGCCTGGCAGAGCTTGGTGTGCACAGAACCTCGTGCTGGAGCAGCACCGTGTCCTCTGCCCTGCCAGAGCAGCACGAGGCGCTGCTGGTGGGAAAAGTCCTGGAGAGGTGGGGGCTGGTGACAAAACCACAGCAAAGGAGGGGCGTGCAGGGCAGGACTCTGCTTCTGCCCCCAGCAGCGTTTCCAGAGCTGCTCCCTCCCTGCTGCCACCAAACCCTGCTGCTCACACACTAACACGGACAGGGAAGTCACTCAGGACACCGTCAGCTCCCAGCCCAGCAGCTGCAGGGACCTCGCTGTCACTCACCATGAGGATGAGGGTGCCATGTGAGGTCCAGGTTCCACAGGATGATTTCCAGGAGGCCACAAACCTGGCCTGCCACAGAGGTTCCTCAGAAACATCATTTCACCTTTGTTCTGCCTGCAGTGGGTGCCCACAGGGAGTAAAAACGGGATGAGTTTCTTCCAGAGGCAACTGTGCAAGTAAAAAGGGTTCTCAGCTGCAGCTGCTTGTTGCTGCCCTCCTTTTGGGGGATTTTACGGTCATGAACTGCACCCTGCATGAAGCAGCTCATGCAAATACTCTCTCACGTGCCTTGGGCAGAACAGTTGAAATTGTCACTTTTTGCCCAGGAGCTTTGAACTGGGCACCTTAGAGCAGCGCAAACCTCAGTGCAGCAAGGGGCTCCTCTGGCCAGTCCTTGCCTTCCCCCCTTAGCCCAGCTCGGGATCCCGTGGGAGATCCTCTCTCCTTGCATGAGGGGCTGCAGCAAATGGGATTGGGCTCTTTGGAGGCAAATATTCAAAATTCACTTGAGATTGCCAGGATAAATTAATTATATCAGCTCCACACACAATCTTACCGTGTCTCCTGGTCTATTCTCATAACAATTAGAGAGGAGATTTTCCTCATTTGGTGCATTAAGGTGTGTTACATCTCAGGAGTTCTGGTTCTCTTTTTGCCAACATGACCTTTGTGTAAATCCAAATAAATCCTGCTCTGTATGGCACAGATCAGTCCTGAAAGGACACAACTGCTCATGTGTCCAAAAGAAAAACTCACTTTTGCCTGAAGAATGGCTTCCTTATGGGAGCTACCTGCCACTTACATAACACAATAATGCTTTACCCTTACTAGGTAATAAATCACATTAATTTGCCCGCCTTAAGCCTAGAAGAACATTCCTAATTGAGAGCTTTAACGAGAAATATTAAAGAAAGAGAGGAAAGGAAAACTGGCTGCAGGATTTTATCAAGGTGCTGCTGCAGGATTCAGGATCTCCTGGCAGTGTTGTCATGGATTTACGATTGCCATCGTGGTGCCACCTCAGTCCCCCACTGACAGTAACGGGTTGTTCTCACACTGCTTCACTTTGCAAATAAAAGTGAAATATGGAGATGAAGTAACCTGAGCAAGGACTGTGTTTGCAGTGGAACAGGTTCTCCAGCTGCTGCTGTTGTTCTTCTCCTTCCACTGCTCTTTCTGCTGACAACCAGAATTTATTTAATGACTCTGTCCCTTCCTGTCCCCCTCTGTCTCTGCCCATGCCTGTGTGGGTGTTGTAAAGAGATCCAAAGGATCCCCTGGAGCCCTGGAACAGTGACCTTGGCTTACCTGAGCAGTTTGGGGATACTGGAATGTTGAAAGAATAACTTCAAATTGCCTCCTAGGCTGAAATATTTAGAATTTTACCTTCTATATTTTAAATGTTTTGTGTTTTATTTCATGACTCTGTTTCTGTGTATAGCTTTTCATAACCATTGAATATTAATTGTACAATTCAAGGTTGGGGGGGTCTGGTAAAAGAACTGGCTGTGCTTGTAAGTTATTGTGAGTACAATTATTCATAATAAACGTAAAATGAGATTAAATGTGCTCACTAAGGTGAAGGGGGCAGAAAGAAAGAATCTTGAATTTGACCCAAGCAACAGCACCTAGGGAATTTGTATTCATGATTATGAACAATAACATGTTCTGACTAAGCTGACACTATATGAAAACCATAATTATTTTTCCACACTTCCTGCCATTATTGAAAATTTCTTTTAATTGACCATTCTAAATTAGTATGTTTGCATGCAGTCATAATTTCCATATCCTATCTCCTGAGAGTTCCACACATCTTACACCATATTTAAGAAAATTATAAGCAATTACGTTCCTTACTGTTTGCCCATGACTTCTTTTTCAAACTAGTCTTTAGAAAAAAAAAAATCTTTTAAAAAGTTGCCACAAGGACCTGCAAGCAAATAAAGTTATTCCATTCTTTTCCTTGATACAAACTTTATCCTCAGAATGCAGAATTCAAATTGTAGAGCCTCAGAAATTCTTTGAAAAAATAATAATGGCAAATGTTGCTATGGTTACAGAGCCATTCCCATTTGCTTTGCTTTTCTGCCTTAGTAATGAAAGTGGAATGAGGGATTTTTATTCTAACTGTCTGTATGATGCTTTGTAGGGGAAATTCATATCCCACTAAACACTTCTCCATTAATTTTTGAAACCAGAATGTTTTGGGGGCTGGTTTTTCTCAAGCTGTTTTCTTATTAAAGTTGATTAAAGACAAATATAATCTTAAAAGCTGTAGTGAGAGTGTGAGTTTCACTCTCAGTTCCACTTGGATAAAGGACAGATTCAATTTCTATCCTTCCTCAGTCTAACACCCCTTGGGTATAAAATACTGAGCTTCTCTTGAGTTGCCTTAATTTATTGAGTTACCTTATTCTCAGGAGTGACTGGCACTGGCTTTTTTATTGTTTTTTTTAGGATTGAAGCACAGGATATCCTTAAGATTTCTTGAGCTCATGTGGAACAGATAAAGTAGTGCTCTGGGATGTCCAGTTTTATCTCTCTGGGTTGCTGGATTTTTCCTCTGCACTTTTGTGATCACCTTGCAGTTCCTTGTCCTTCCAATAGCACAAACCTCTGTGACCCCAAAACAAGAGCTTACGGGGCTCCACTTCCCCAGGTACTTTCCTTACTGTCATTGCTACTATGGCAGAACTTAAATGTCTGGGAAAAGTCTTCTGATTTTCTTATCAGCAGAAGCATCAGCAGCAGCTTTTCCTGAGGATGAGAACCCATTTGGAAGCAGCCGCTGCCAGGGCAATGCAGCTGAACTGCTCTCCTGAGGACAATGAGCTGCCTCCTTTAAGGCAGCAATGATGTGGCATAAATGCACCCTGAGAGGACAGAATCACTGCTGCTGTCCCTGGTGTCCACAGCCGTGCTGCAGAGAGCTCCCTGCGAGCAGGTAGTGCAAATAAAGGCTGCCTGGCACAGAAACACACCAGAGACTGTGTGGGAGGTCAGGGTTTGGGGTTTTTCCCAAAAACCCTGTTTGGGATGAGAGCTGGGTTCCATTTCCCAGCAGCTGCAGTCCTACACTGCTTTACACAGCCCCATTAGGGTGAGATGTTTTGCTGGTTGCCTCAACAGCAGGTACATGTGAAGTGGGGATGGCAGCATGGCCATCACTAAGGCTTTCTGACACTTTTTTTAGCAACAAGCAGTTCTCACCAGCTCACGGTTTTGCCAAGCAGCTCTGAGAATTTTTCCATTCTGAATGGCTTTTCTGGATTCTTAGACACACACCCCCACAGAGATATATTCCCTGGGATGCTTTGTTCCAGTTTATTTTATTATTTCAGCCAAAGTAGTTGAGAGTTAACCTAAGGAAGTAGTTACTGATTTTTTTTTTTTTTTT
>VZTJ01003855.1:896342-951045 GCA_013397795.1 Orthonyx spaldingii
TGGGGGGGGGAGATATTTTTAGTTTGGATTTTATTTTCCCTTCATTCTCTTGAGCCTTTGATTTTCAGAAAACTTAGACTTTGCTGCAGAAACTACACTTGATGGACTTTACACTTACCTGCTTTTGCTGTCCCCATGAAAACCTGTGCACATTTTCTAAATCACAAGACTGAGAACTTCAGCTATTCCTTGGACAGGTCCATTGTTAATGAAGTCAAGTCCCTCAGGAGTTTTTTGCCTGAGCAGGCTGCACATTGTCTGCTCTCACCCAGCACCTGCTGGTGCAGACTCTCAATGAACCATCTCCTCAGACTGTTAGCAGGAAAGGGAAAGCACTGGGAATTTGCCATCCTGGGGTGCAGCAGCTGCTGCAGGCTGGAAGGAGGGGTGCGACCTCTTGGTGAGGGCTGGGAGCTCGTGTTCCCGTGAATCCCCTGCTGCTGTGGGGGAAAAATCGGGCAGGAGCTGTGGGGAAGGGACAGAAGTCTAAAAAAGCAACAGCTGCTGTGACCTTGGGCTGGGAACGTTGGTTTGAGAGGCAAACAGCAGCGAAGGATACGGAGCAGTTTGGGATGGAGATGTAAACTTGCTCAGATTGCTCAGATTTCAGGGTATTTGCTGACAGCACAGAACTGGGGAGATAAGAGGACCTTTGTGACACGCAGGCAGAGCTCCAGACTTTACAGCACTGTAAAGAAAAAATAACTTTTGTTTTTGCACTGGCAGCTGACTGGGCTCTTGAGAAATGGGGTGGAATGGAGGAGAGGAATTGGAGAAGTTTTAGAAATGGAAGGTAAAGGTTGAGGATTCAAGAGGACTGCAGATATGAGGGTGAGTAAAAAAGGGCCGAGAGGAGTCTGATATTTCAGGGGGGAGAGGTGGGGGACCGGTGAGATTCTCAGACTGCAGCTGACAGAACAAACATAGGGAGAGCAGAATAAAGATCAGGAGAGAACACAGTAGAACGAGTCACGTTTCAGCAAGAAGAAAAAGAGTTTGTCCACAGAATCTTGTGGAGTCTGGATTTCGAGCTGGACAACAGGAGACAAATCAGCCACTAAATGGTGTCACACCCAACGTCCCCCGTGCCAGATCTGGTTTATTATTTGCTGCTGCTCATATGGAATGAGTTAGATTATCAATATCCAGTGCTTAGCTGTGTTTCTTCAGTGAGAGTCAAATTAAAAACTCCTTAAATCTTTTCAAATGACGAAGTAACCAGAAGTGGGTTAATACACAGTAGAGCACAGATGACATTCAGTGCTCAGGGTTTACACTGCCTGACCCCTCAAAAGCACAGAAATGGACACTGGAGCCTCGAGGGACAACTGCAGACTTTAACACTTGACTGACAATCCCTTGTAATATGCCTTAAAAAAAAAAAATCCATTTTTGTCCAAGCTTATCATGGAGGCTGCCTTAAACAATAAATGTTCCTGATTCTTACTTGCTAACACTCTGTCAAAGAATTTGGACGCTCTGTGCAATATCATAATCTAGGAATATTTTCAGGATTTCAAGTGACTTGGTGCCTAAAGCTTCTTTGACAGAAAAAGTAACTTATTCAAGTCTAAGTTTTGTACTTCTGTGAAATTTATCTTCAAATATTTGACTGAAGTTTTGAGACGTCTCTCTTGATTTCATGAGATGTGAAATGTTTAATTAAAATTGACTTAAAATCTAAAGAAAGACATGGAGAACTGGCTCAGATAACTTAAACATGGGGTAGGGAAATACTTTAGATATTTGCATATTTTATTACTGGATATAAAAAGCAATTTTTCAAATAAATGCCAGTTCTTCTGAGTCTTCTACCCATTTATCTGCACAAAGATCAAACAGAGTACGAAATTTCAGAATGCTCTGACTTCCTAAGCTGCACCAAAAATATTTTAGTTCTGTCTGTCCAATGTAAGTTACTGGAGGATGTTCTGTGATTTAATTGGTCTCTACTGGTTTTATGCTCAAAGGACAGTTTCTTTGAGATAGCTAGCAAAACTCTTCCAAGAAAAACAGCGATCAATATCTGAGCTGGGGTTATTAAAGGAAAATGTTATCTTCTTTGTCTAGCTCAGTTTAAATTTTTATACATTTTTTTTTTTCAATTTTAGTCACTGCAATAGTTTTTTTTAAATTATTAATACTGCTCTGAGTGTAATCTTATGCCTTTTGTTGTTTTCTACAACTGACTTCAATATAGGATGAGAGTTACTGAAGTTTAGACTGAATTTCTTTGCCATTTCCCAAACAGAATTCCCACCTCCCCCAGTGCCTGAACCTCCGAGAGCTGGAAGAGCAGCACGTGCACTGCTCCCCCTGAGCACTGGCTGCATCTGCAGGGGGTGACAGGAAGAGATTTTAATGCCTTAAACCACCTTCCATTTAAATCTTCACAGCTAATATATGTGTCCTACTGACAACACGCTCCCACTGTCCAAATATGCCATTTTATTATGCATAAATTATTTTCCAAGTGATTTTTATCTAGGTTTTTATTCTTTACACCTGCAGATATCTAAAATTTGCCCTGAGCTGGTGCATATTGGGATTGAAGGTCTTCTTTATTTGATACCCCACATACCCCCTGAGGGGAAAGCTTTGCCTACACAAATTGTTTTAGATGTCCACACCCTAAAAACAAAGAGTGATTACTGATACTGATTCTTGCTTAATACCAAGGGTGATCACAGAATGATAGAATCATTAAGGTTGGAAAACATCTCCAAGATCACCAAATCCAGCCTCTGGGAGATGGTTCAGTGGGTGTGGTGATATTGGGGCAAAGGGCCACCACTTCCACTCATTTACTGAACACGTCCAGGGATTGTGACTCCACCACTCCCCTGGGCAGCTCATTCCAATGCCACACCACTCTTGTAATTAAGAAATCCTTCCTTACACCCAACCTGTTATTGATTTTTACTTAAAAAAAAAAAAAAAATTAAGAAAAAGAAGGTGATTACTGAGTGATTCTTTATCTAGTGGAGTCAGCCCACTGCATGCAGTGAGTGCTGGAATAACAAGTTTTTAACAAGTGGAAATAAAGGTGCAGAAGGAGGGCAAAGGAGTCTGCAGAACTTCAGATTTTGTTGGCAGGTGGAAACTCATTAAAACTGCACATGCTTGAGGAGGTAGCAGATATATTCTGTACTGCTCTTGAGACAATCCTCACAGAAATATTCCTGTTTCATCTGCCTGATAAACGGTGATCTTGGAAAAGAAAGTGGTTCTTCTGCAGGCAGCTGTGCAATTCAGTGCTTCCCACTGCCTTTCTCTGGGCGCTATAAAGATGAAGTCTATTGCCTCAGACATTTACAAATCAAATCTTTTCATGCCAATAACTGCTCTTAGAGAAAAGCACAGATGTGAAATCCCTGCTTGGCGCTGAAGAGGGGCCAGCAAATCAGCTCCTGACACCACAGCCCCGTCAGAATCCGTGCTCCAGGCCTTTGCTGCAGCACCTCCCCTGGAATGCCTCTTGCCCAGAGTAGCTTTGCTTTCCAGTCCTGGAAAACAGCACTTAAAATAATGGGAAAGGGACAAAGCTGTAGCATGCCTAACTTTTCATTTAAGTCCTGCACTTCAAAACAAAAATTATCCCTTCACCCCACTCTGCCCTGGGCGCAGCTTTCTGGTGCTGCAGCTGGGGGGTGGGTCTCGAGCTGCACGGCAGAAATGGGAATTTGGGGGTGGAGGGCTGGTAGGGCTTTTTTTCTTTTTTTTTTTCTTTTTCTTTTTCTTTTGCTCTAGTTACAGAAGCACAGGTATTTCTTTTTGCTGTGTGCAGGCACAGCTGCCAAGCACACACGTGGGAAAGGGCTGAAGGCTCTGAGGAGGCTCTGGAAGGGGCAGGGCAAGGCCCCTCCTGGATTTCTGGAGTTTTTCAGCCAGTGGCACTGCACATCCACTTGCATAAAGCTCCCACACACTTTAATAATAATTTGAATGTTTTTAATTTAAAGCAAATTATAGCATTGCTGCCGCTCTCCCTCTCTTTGTGAAAGCAGATAAACTGACTGAACACTGTTTTCTTTTCTGGCCTTAAATTGTAATGCTTCATAACATCAGCCCACTAGCACAGCACTTAAAACTAAAACAATGTCAATTTGATTTTAGTTTAATCTGATTCAGAGGGGTAGCGCTTCAATCTTATATAACACAGATGGTGATCTCCGTTTTTATCTTCTGGGAAACTTACACCAAGAGTTTGAAGCAGTTTAAACTGAGAATGATGTCAACGCAGAGATTGGCCAATACTGGGACAAAAGCTAATTTTTGAGCCTTCAGCAGATCTGGAATTGCTTTCATGAACTGACCTCTAGATTTTTATTTTTGAGCTATAAAGATGTGGGTGCATTGAGATGTCAGTGTATAAAGTTCTTTCCTCCACTAAAGCACAGCACGTTAAAATTGCAAGTGATAGAGGAGGCTTTTTTTGTCACGTAGCAGGAAACATTCTGAGTGACTCCAGCATGGTTTTCCTCTTGTCAACAAGTTAATTTGAAGAAAAATAGCTGTGCTTCCAAAATAATAGTGTCTCCTGTCATAGAACTGCTGAACACTTGGTTCTGCTACAAGGATTTTTATTAGAGAGAAGCAAGACTAATTTACAAACATCAAGAACCAGAATGTGATAAACCTGGCTGTGCTTGGATGTTTAGAGAATCTGCACTGTCAGTTTAGCTACAAATGTGCTGTGGCAGTCAGGAACACTTGCCAAACCTCACTGCAGCCAAAGCCCACTTTATATTCTAACAGCATTTCTTGTTTTTCTAAGAGGGACAAAGGTTATAAAGTCTGACTTGATGTAGTGTATGTCTCCATCATCTGGGTATTCAAAAAACAGAAGTTGAGGTTCTTAAAGTCCATTGCAGCTATTCAGTTACATGGATCAGAAATGTACACTTACATTTCTTTTTTTTTTTTTTTTGGTTGAGACATACAGGAGGTGAAGGGAAAGAATGAAGCAGCAGTAAGGGATTAAAAAAGCTTTTAAGCTCATCTTAAAAAGCACTAAATTGCATCTATCCATCAGTGACATTGCCCGTGAGCATTTTTAAAATTCAGAAAGCCCAACACCTTTTTGATAGTGTTTGCCTATAAATGTGTGTTGCAATTCACTGCTTCATTCACTCTTTTGAGTATTATGAATTCATAATTGTCCACAGCATGGCTGGAGACCTGCATGAGTTTGGATAATGACAATTTCACAAACTTCTCTAACTCTGTCAGCACAGCTTTCAGTTACCTGCCTTGCTTTGTATTCTAATGAAGTCTGGAAATAGCTACAAAAACTGAGTGCTCCTGGGTCTGGTTTTGTACGGCCTTTATTTCTCCTTTCTGCTAAGAAGAAACATCATTATGGCCTCCCTGCCACCTTTGTGCAAACAAGCTATTACATCTCTCTCCGGGATAATTTTCAGAATCTCCATGTGGACTTTTTTCATTGCTCAACTCCTAATATCCTGAGACACCTCCTCAGGTATTCCCTATCCACACTCAGCCCTTGTGATGCAAACACTATATGGCATTATTAAAGGTGGTTCAAGTTTTTTCTTCAGCAGCAAATCAGAGGATGTATTGGATGTAAGGACACCTTCTTGTCTCTGGAGCACTGGGAGCTGTGCTGCATGCAAATGAGACTCACTCTGTGACCAGCAGGCTGAGCACAGGGCAGTTCTGACCTCTGGATTGGATGTTATGTTTATTTGAACACATGTGTATCCCACTTCCAGATCAGCACTAAATTATACAAGTCAAGGCCTCTTTGACTTGAAACAGCTGCTAAAGGCAGAAATCAAATGCACAGAGACACCTGACAGAAATTCAGGGCTGGCAAGCTGTGGTAGGAGCTTCCAAACACCACAGAGTTCTTTCACCAATATTTTTGCTTTGACTTTTATCAGTTTAAAGGCATTACACGATTCCCTCTGAAAATAAAGATATCTAAGAAAGATGAAGCAAGAGAAAAATCTATATCTGAATGTATTATTTGCCTGCTGCCTCAGAGAGCAGCTCATTGCTGCAGTGGCCTAACGAGGCACTCTGTGCTGGCACCGACTGCATTCTTAAGGACACAGACCTGCTCTCCCAGCCCCAAACAGCATTGCTGCAGTGGCACACAAAGGCACAGGATCTTGCTTTTGATTCCACAAGAGATGTTTGAGAGCGTTCAGAACTCCCAACTTCAGCATGTGCAGAGCAAACCTGCTGGGACAGAGGGAAGCGGGGCAGGAAGGGGAGGCATTCTGCAGTCAGCACAGCAGGGAGCTGCCACCTCACACTGACACGTGTGCCTATTCCAGGGTCAGGGATCCTTGTCCTTGCTGGGCACCTCCCTGTGCATTCAGTGGGAAAGAGGTAATACTGCAAATAAAACTGCTGTAAAGCACCCGAGGTAGAGAGAGAAGTGAGGGCAAAAGTGCCACTGGAGTCAGAATCCCAGAGCAGTTTGGGTTGGAAGGAACTTAAAGCCCATCCCATCCCACCTCTGCCATGGCAGGGACACCTCCCACTGTCCCAGGCTGCTCCAAGCCCATCCATCCTGGCCTTGGGCACTTCACAGCTCTCTGTGCACCCTGTGCTGGGGCCTCACCACCCTCACAGGGGAGAATTGTCCCAAATAGCTGCTCCAACCTTTCTCCCTGTCAGTTGGAAGCCATTCCCCCTTGTCCTGGCTCTATATGCCCTTGTAAAAAGTTTCTTGCTGAAAAGTATCTGTGCAAAAATAATTTAGTTTTTCTGCTTGCTTTCTCAATTTCTGCTAACCTGAGGTTTTCTGAGGGAGAAGACAGGAATAGCCATTAAATCAGACCTCAGATCTTCCTCCTCTCACCCCTTAATGAATGCCATAAAACCCAGCCTGCTGGGGCTCTCATTATCAGGTAATCATGCTGGACCTAAAATAACTTCGCTTCTGAAGCTTTATCAGAACCTGACCTTTTCTTAAAGCCTGTTAATAAATTGTGACTTTCTTACGAAACTTATCTTGGAAAAAGATCTGGCCAAGGGTTTGCCTCTGGACTTTTACTTTAGACATAATCCTGATTGTGATCATATGATTGCACACGCACTACCGTTACAGCACTGTTGGTCAACCAGCATTTTTGTGAAACCTTAGTTTTATTTTCAGCCATAGGCTTTTTTTTTTCTGATCTTTCTGTGCAACTAAAGAACTTTGGGAACCATAGATGCAGGTATAATTAATTAAAGCCTGCTGCATGTATGCCAGTATTTTAAACTTCTCAGAGGACCACTTTGATTTTGAGAGCAAATGTGAAAAAATCTCCTCTTTTCATGCCAGTCTAATGACAGAGGAGCATTTCCATGGCTGTGTCCCTCCACTTGTTTCCAAGTATGGTTCTTTTTGGAACAGACTGAAAATCTTCTCTGTGTCTTATCCATGCATGATGCCCTCTCAGTTTTTGGTTTTTTTGGGGATGGTAGGAGGCACAAAGACTCTCAGACCCAAAGCTTTCCTTAATAACGACCTGGTAAAAGAAGATGTCTGTTTCTAGTAAAAGGTCTGTTGATACCTGCTGTGATAAAATAGCTTTGTATTAACCATAATAAAAGCTCTCATTTCCCTTCCTTAACAATGATTGTTACGCCTTTGCCATCCTCTCAGCAGAAAAAGTAGAAAAGGCAGAGAATGCAGTAAGAAAGGAGATGTGAGATGATGAATTGCATTCAGCACCAAAAATATGCAGGGAAAAGAGTTAGAATGGCTGTTAAAGAAATCATATCATGCAAGATAAGAAACCTCACAGAACATCAGTCACTCTTATTCTGCGTGTTAGCTGGCACAGTCAGGGCAATAAACAAAACATACACTTCCCTTTGTGTAGGGCACAAAAGCAGGATCTGAAGAAAAATAACAGGAGAGCACTAGAAGGTAGCCAGCTAAAATAAAATAGATTCCAGTGCTGCCATTGGCAGTATCCTGTAGTGCTTGCACAAGATTTTTCCTCAAGCATTAGCAATGGTAGAACGAAGCTTCCCTAAAGCCTTTGTGGAGCTCCTTGTGTTAATTCCCACAGTGTTCAATTGATGCTGTGCCCTGGCAGCAGCATGCAAAACTCTTGGAAGGCTGTGTTTAGAACAAAAAGTGAGAAGCAATTCTTCCTAAATTGCTGCTTCCTGCACTTCCAGACATTGTCACACACCATTCACTGGGGTAAGCACACAAGAAATGCAAAGTCTCAAGGTCTGTCAGCACTTTGCAGTTTGCTTCTGCACTGGGGTAAAGCAGAGGAGCACCACAAAAGGAATCTCTGACCTGTTAAATGCTGCATCCTGTGCTCAGCCCCTCACTGCACAGACACTGCTTGGTTAAGTGAATGATGATAATAAAATTAATCATCTTGGCATAGAACACTTCCCTGCTGGGGCCCAGCCTCTCATGGGATGGGTGGTAGCTGCCCAGGTGGCAGCAAGGGTTTGTCACAAGGGTCCTGCAATGACATCTCCAGAAGGGTGAGCTGAGGGCTCCCAAAGCCCTGCTCTGCACAGCGGGGCTCCAGCAGTGCACAGCCTCCTGGGAAGGCAAATTACAGAGCTGTGGATGTCCTCCCTTCCTCCTGGCTCTGAGCTTTCGCTGCTGAGCACGATGCCATGGTCTGGGGTATCCCTTTGGTCAGCCGGGGTCACCCAGGGCACGTCTGATTCCTTGTGCAGCCCCAGCCTTGACAGAGTTTACGAGTCCAGACTTTAAAAAAAGAAGTCGTGATAAACAATATTCATTTTAAATTGTTTGATCTAAGCCTGATGTTTAAACTTACCACCTTTGAGCAATCTTCTTCAGATTTTACAGAGAAGCAGACTTCACTGTCCTTCAGCCTGTAGCAAAGGGGGAGAAGGGGAAGGGGCATTATCTGCTACTATTACCAAAATGTTCACCTGCCAAATTCATAACACTTTGGGTCTAAAGTTTCCTGAAGGCCAAAGCACAGACCCTATTAATTTCCATCTCAAAAGTTCCATCTCTGAAGTCTCTCTTCCTCTTTGATGTGTAAAAACCGAAGTGCATCCAGAATGAGGACTCACCTGTGAAAACATGGCAATTAGTTCTGCATGAAAGCAACCAAGTCAAATTCAAGAAGAGGAACAAGCTCTTCTGTCTCAGATACTGTCCCAGAAGACCCTCCTTCCAAAAGGATGATCAAGAACACTGGGAAATATGTAACAACAAAGGAATATTTTATTTGAAAAATAGAAGAGTGGGCTTCAAACCACTCCATTTTTGGTCTAAAGGGTTAAAAACCAAACAATAAAACTAAACTTTAAAGTGGTAGTCTGGGAAAAATGGAAATGAGCTGGAATTTGTATTCTGAAGAAGAACTAAAGTAGAGCAAGAGAAGAAAAGAGCTGCTTCAGGAATACAAACACTAAATTTATTAATGTGAGAGAGGACAGTATGATTAAGCTGTTTAATGCACTGTAAAGCACCAGAACTGTTGGCTTAGTATCTCTAACCAGGAAGGCTGAAAACCCACGAGTCCAGGCTGAACTAAGTTCATCAGTGGGTTACCTCCCCATTCTTTTTGGTTATTTTTGAATTATTTCTTTTCCCCCTCACACTCAAGCCTGGAAAAACTGTACTGCAATAGAGAAGGGCAGCAGAAGCACCAGTGCCAGCCAAGGTGAGTGCCAGGTGAGTGTGGCACCCTGGGTGTGCTCCTGGCACTGAAGGGACCCTTGGCCCGAGCCAAGCTAAGGAGGTTTGCTCATCACAAAAGCTACCACGGTATTTAATTTTTTTTTGCATTCTTATATGTGACAGCACAGAACTCTTTTGCTCATGAGAAAATCTATCTGTTTATGGTAAACACAAGATAAGGTGTTCAGAGCTCCCTTGGAACAGGCAGGAATGCCTGTGGCCAACCAGCCCCAGGGGGCGGAGGGCTGTGGCCAATCCCAGCGAGTGCTCATTTTGTATATAAAAACTGCATTTAAATAAATAATTCCTTTTTCTCAGCAATCGCTCTCGTGTGCCTCTTGTTTCGACATTGGCTCAACAGCGACACTTATACATCTCTAAATGGCTCCTTCAGAAAGCAACAAAGAGAAAAAATACTAAAACTTTACTCAGAACAGAAAACACAGATTTTATTCCAGGCATGAAACAAATGCAATGGCACCAGAGAAAGCCAGTAACAGGGCTGTGAGGGACGGGGGGAGGTACCCATACGTTTGCCATCAGATTTTAACATCATTTTCTCAGTCTTTTTTTTTCCTTTCTGTCTCGAATTTGGTTGCTTTAATCATCCTCAAAGCAACCAAATGTAGCCTACACATAATAATATACAGGCTAATATAATATTTTCTGTTATTTATATATATTGTCTGCTACTTACCCTCAAAGCAGCTGCAGTAGGTAAAGGAAGAAGGGGAACTTTTGCCATTCTGATTATCTATTGCTATTCTGGTTATTCTGGCAGACTCTGCAAGTTTGTACCTGTGGCAGAGGCCTGTATAAAATTAGGGTCAGCTAATTAATAGCAAAAGGTTCCAGAAGCCTTTTATCCCTAAAAGTATGTGTATGTTTGTACATACACACACCACAGCTTGCAGCACTGCACCAGAAAGAAACCAGATGAGCTTTAACACAAACTCAAGGGCAATTTCTGTTCTCACAGCCACCACACACTCCTACAATCAATAAGAGTGAAATCTGGATCACTGAGTACTGAAAGGGATCCGTGTATGCCTGCAGGAATAAATCACTGAGGGATGCTAGACTGCTTGTGACATAAGCCAATAACTGGTCCTCTCAAGGGGAAATGTTGTGGAGAGCAAATGTCATTTCTCTGCAGGGGGGAAATGAGTGAAACTCTGCTCACTGGAACTCTCCTTCCTTGCACACTGCAGCGCTGAGCTCCCTGGCAGCCCTGTCTTGCTCCACGTTACACACGCTCCAGTGAGAGCAGGAGAGCTGGGTGCTCCTGCCCTAAGGACAGAACATCCTCAAAGTCATTCCAAATGGAGCTGAGCCTTAAGAGACCTCATAAAACACCTGAACAACCAAACGTGACAACAAAGTGCATCTTTCCTGGAGAGTGCATGAACACAGTGAGGGACTCACGGGGAGGGGCTGAGCTTGCAGGGGACACACAAATCCACCTGGCTCCCCACAGCCACACAATGTGCTGCAAACCAGAGGTCCATGGGGATCCTTTGTAAGTGCAGTTATGGCAGCTCTTGGCTCCTTCCATCCTCAGCAAAGATTAACCTCAAAGTGCCATCTCCTCTTTCTATTGGCTGTAGACAAGAAATCTAAAATTAAAACCGATTTTTGTAACTGTTTGCTGAAATAATCAGTTTTATTCTTGTTTACAATTACTCCAGAACATAAAAGAAACTGCTGGATACATTATCAGTTACACATTGCTTGCCAGTCTCAGCTATTTATGATGCTAAATTATACAGCCTAAGTACAAAACCAAAAGTTGCCAAAAATCAGGGAATTTATAAATTGGGAAATCAGAAGAGGTAGGAGGGACAAGCTAATGCCATTAGAAGCAATGGTTAGCCTGCTTCAAAGGGATAATCCCATGTGCTATCCAACAGGTAAATAATCAATAAATTTCATCAATTTGAATATAATTTAGCAGACATTATCCTATGACAGTTACTGACATGCAAAGGATTATTTTTTTGGTTGTAGGATGAGTTCTAATTTCTAAGAGTACCATAAATTACAAAAAAACACTTTGCATGTTTTCATTTGGATTGCAAATGAAGCAAGGTGCTTTTGTACCGTGTCCTACTTCTTCCTGATGTATAAACTCCCTCTCTAACTAATCTTAAGATTTTAATTTAAAAGCTAATCTTCTAAAATTAATATTAATTACTACAGTGCTCTTTGTATTTCCCTGCCACCTCCCATCCTCTCAGCTCCAGATTTCCAGCTGCAACGGCCTCCAGCCCCACTGCAGCTTTGCACCCATTGCTGAATCGCCCCGGTGCTGCTCAGTCACTCAGAACCCCTCCATCTGTGTGTCCATCCATCCAGAGACCCAGATGCTCTCCGAATGCCTCACCCACCTCGCCTGCTGTATCCAGACTCAAAATATGCTCCCACCAAAACCTTCCTTTCCAGCCCTGCAAGCAAGGACAGCCCCCGATGCCCCTGGAGCCCTCAGGGGTTCATTGACCTGCTCAGGGCAGTGTTGGCTTCCCAAGTCAACTTTGCTGCTGCCAGAGGTAAAGGGAGACCTGCAAAGGGGGTTTTCAATGGGAAATGAAATCACTCACTAGAAGCATCCCAACAAAAACTAACAGAAAGCAAACATTTCACCCAGGAAGAAGACCAGTTCAGAGATCAGGCAGATTCCATCAGACTGACAGGTTTTCTATTCACATCTACCATTTCCATTGGTTTGCCACTGACAGGCATTTAGGCAACTCCATTATTTTATTATTGAAGTTAGATAATGAGATAATTGTATAAACTTCCTTTCTAAGCTTGTACATGTTCCACTGACACAGGTTGCAGAAATATTCCTGCCAAGAATTTGATTATTAAATGTGAACTTGCTTCGGCAGAGATGCAGAAATGCCCCTGATTCTTTGTCACACATCTGTGCAGTTCTTTTCTAGTTCAACACAAAGTTTAATACCTGGGGTCTGAATCAGCAGCTAATCATTTTCCAAAACATTTGGCTAGTAAATATTTCCTCTGAAAATAGCTTAGAAGAAATATTCTCTTTTAGCAAGGGATTTTGTTGTAAAAGCTTTACTTTTATTTTCATTGGCATGCTTTACTATGCACAGCAAATCAGTTTTTAATGAAAGATAGTAATAATATATGTGACTGAAAAGTCACAGAAGCCGATGGACTATGTTTAATGAATAACACTTGCACAAGGTACCAGTGCATTTTAGTAGCTTAAGAGAAACATTCCATCACTTAAATATCAAAGCTGCTGCCTTCAGCAGCTCTGCACTGCTGGGACATCTGTGGAAGCTGAAGCTGCTGCCTTCCAACTCTTCTGGAGGTTACCAAAGGTTGTTACCATTACTCTTTTGCCAAAAATTGCCAGTCCCACAGAAAGGGATGCTGCTCAGCCAGCAGAATGCACAGTCCCAGGATTCCCTCATCTGTCTCGGTGGAACATCGGCCAAGTCACCTCCAATCCAACTGGTCATGCACTGCAGTGAATCACAGGGAGTGCAAGGATTTCTTCCAAAGATTAAATGTTCACTTGTAAAATGGTAAAATTAAATTTAATTATCAAAAGAACTGCTCCAACACTGAGCCCTTTCCATGGGCTGCAGCTGCTCACAAACAGCTCCAGCGTGAGTCCTGTTCCATGGGCTGCAGTCCCTCAGGAATGGGCTGCTCCTGTGTGGGTCCTGTTCCATGGACTGCTGTCCCTCAGGAATGGGCTGCTCCAGTGTGGGGACCCTGCAGGGCCACAGACCCTGCCAGCAAACCTGTCCCAGTGTGGGCTTCCCATGGGGACACAGCTTTCTTCAGGGATCCCCCGCCCAGCCTGGGTTCCTCCAGAGGCTGCAGGTGGATCCCAGCTGCCTCTCCATGGGCTGCACCTCGGGCTGCAGGGGAACCTGTGCTGAGGAGCCTGGAGCAGCTCCTGCCCTCCTTCTGCACTGCCCTGGGCTCTGCAGGGCTGTTCCTGCCGTTTTCTCACCCCTCTCTTTTCCAGCTGCAGAAACGTTGTCACTGCTCGGCCCCATCAGCCCGGAGGTGCTGCCCCTGCCGTGCCCAGCAGCAGCTCCAGGCTGGAGCCCTGGCTCTGCCTTCCAGCAGCTCCTCACAGGAGCCACCCCTGCATCCCCCTGGCCATGCAAACACACCTGAGGTGACTGAACAGCCACAGCAGCACCATTCCAGGAGCCCAACGGAGCTGCCAGGACCAGGATGGGTCAGGGCTGGGCCATTCTGGGTCCCCACCATCTGGAAGCCTTTGGCCAGAGGCACAAGATTCGTCCCCAGCAACTGGAACCTGCACAAGGTTTAGATGTCTTTGCATCGTGCAAATGCACTCTCTTTCTGACAGAGCAATAATCCCCAATTATAGTCTCGACTGCAGGAATGTGCTGGTAAAATCATGAGAAGGGGAAAAACTCCTATTGAGAGAATATCCTTGATAAAGCAGCAGTGTCCTGCGTGTCAAGGAGGCCTAGGGAGATGCAGGTTTTCTAATGTAAGACAGAACTGTTGGTTTTAGTCTTACAGGTGGATTCATTTATAAATGCTGACCCTGACATATAATTTTCAATAAAAGCTGTGCTTTTCTATCTAATTTCCATCTTTCAGCTGAGACATTAGCATTTCTTATTCAATGTTCTTCTCTCTCAAGCATTACCTCGGATTAATTGGCACTGTATAAAATAAGTTCCTGGGTGCACAATGGTAACCATGGTAGCCTTCATCCTATCTTCACAATGCATATGCAATTCAGTTCTCAGGAAAACATAATTAGTACGTAGCATAATATATTCTCTCTAAACACATCACCGTGGTGTGAAATACACTAAATCAAAGCAAATGATGCCTACAGCCTCCACCCAACTGGGCTCCCGTTGCTGAGCAGTTACATTACAAATGAACATACTCCTAAATAGTTTCGCTGCAGCATCCCCAGCTTGCAGAATGTGCTGCTCTGCCCGTGTGCCTTTGCTCTGTGGCCAAAGGGTGGCAATGTTCTCCTGGCTATCAGCGGGCAGCGCTGGAGCTGTGCTCCTGCAGGAACAGCAACATCTCTTCCCAGCCAAGCCAGAAAGCTCTGCAGCGTTAACTGGAGTGCTCACTGGGTCCCAGTACATCAGCGATGACCCCTTCAGCTACAGGAACACAGACATTAAAATACCGTGTGGGCTGTGATCCAACGAGCTGTGTGAAAGCACCTTCACGCAGATCTCCTTACGGGGAAAATTAAAAAGCATATGCAGCTTAAAACCCAAGTGTGCTCCCTGTTCCTTATCACACGTAATCAGGCCCTACTGAGAGCACTCCTGACGTGTTTCCACAGAACAATCACTGCTCTGCAGGCATGGAGAAGTTTCCCAAGCCTGACTGCCCAGAAAGTGCCACCCAGCCCCTTGAGATTTTCACAGCAGCTGATTTAACTCGTTTGAGAAGACCTCCACAATTCCTTTGGGGATGTGCCAGCTGTGAGGGTTGAAGTCGTCTGAAACAACATCTGCAGTGAGGCCTTGACCCCACAGCCAGAGGGAGTGTGGGTGACACAGCGGCGCAGACATGCAGCGTGCAGCCGTCACTGCTCTGATCCCTGCACCGCCAAAACTGCATCACCAAGCAATGGCACAAACTGGGAACAATCACATGGAGGAACAAACTGCTGTCCTGGTGCTGGACCCACTCCTGTGACTCCCAAACACAGAGTGTCCCACACCCAGACATTCAGACAGTTTCCACAAGACACTAAAACAGAAATTATGTTTTTCCTGGTGTTTCACAGGGGAAAGCTTCAGTAGGAGACCTAGAGAAAAAAATCCATTTCCAAATGCCACCAACTATTATCTGTTAAATTACTACTAGCTACAAAAAGTAAAATGAGAACCATTTCTCCAAAAAATAGGAGTAACAAGAGCAAGGAGGTGTCTAAACATGTCCAGGATAGTTAGTACTTAGCAAAAATGAAAGTAATTTAATTCTTCATCTGAATACATGTTGGGTTTGTTCACTGAAGTGTTAGAAATGCTGCTTTCATTCAGTCTGGGGTATCAGTGTCAGAAGAAATGCAGACATTCACTACACATGTGGTAAAAGTTTCAGACAACTGGATTTGGACCCCAAATCAACTTAGCAAATATGATACGAAGCAGCTGCCTGACACTCAACTCATGTTAGCCCAGAATTTCATATTTACAATATATATCTTCATTTTACTCCCTGGACATGTGCACAAGGGGAAATACTTTCCAATTCATAATATAAAAATCTCTGAAACTGCTCTAATATTTTTAAAATGCTTTTGATAATACTATTTGACCTTTCTTCTATACCAAGGATGTGCAATGGACACTTTTCTCCTGGCACATCCTTGTGCCCTGGCAGTGCTGTTATCAGGCCAGAATGGACTGACATTGCCACCCTTCCAGGCGACAGCCTCATGTCCCAGCCTGCAAGGATAACACATCAGATCTCCAGTTCAGGTATTTATGGCAAAAGGTAGCATTAGGAGTATAAAATCCCAGCCACACACACGCTAAAGGTCCACGTGCCTCTGGTTCCACACATTTTGAATTTTAGATATGTCAGGGAATGGAAATAAACATTTCTGTCAAGTAACAGTGCTACAAAACAACTGCTCAGGTAACAATGCCATTGATTTCAATTATATGGAACCCCAGAAATGCCCTCTGTTAATACTGCAACACTTAAGTAGACACATCACACTTTCCTTTTACAGCCATTATAAAATTTATTTGGCAAAAAAATGGGAACAACTGGCAAAATGGCAGCATTTTATGTGCCAAAGCATGCTCGTGCAGGAAAAGCTACTTATCTTCATGCAGGTGATGACATTTATTTGGTGCAATCACATTAGCTTATCTATCATCTAATAAGTGTTACATGACACCAGTTTCACATTTTCCTGAAGATACAGGATTTCATTACATGTTTTGTCATCTAGTCCCATCATGTCAGCAATTCCAAAAAAAGCTTTGATTTGATTCTAATCATTGCTGGACTCACTACACACAGGACCAGCTATCCCAGGACACAGGAGAAATGTCAATTAGTGAGGACAAAAAGAAATAAAGCAAAATGAACAAAAGATTGAGGTGGCAGAGTCTGGGAGCAGAAAGATCACAAATACTATTTGTCATAGGTCTCATGTTCCGTTTCTGTTACATAAACTTGGCTTTGATTTATGGAAAATGCCCAGGCAAGACTCGCTGTGCCTGCAGAGCCCACCCTGCTGGAACAGGGACTACTCAGGCCTCAGAACCAGAGCTTTTATAACCCTTCACATGAAAGGTAAATACAGCATGGGGGTGGGGGGAAAATGAGTTCCTGGAGCCTGAGAATGGTAATTAGGAACACTCAGCTGTCCCATGCCAAACGTCTGGGGGAAATCTTACAGGCATGTAAGTAACAGAAATACAAGTTAAATGTCCCATTATTATCCTAAGTAATACAATTTAAGTGTTAACACTGTAAAATATTGAAATATTTTAAATGCCTTTAAACTGCTGAAAACAAATTTTCTTAGTCATTAACTGCTGAACATTAGCATTTTTTTCATTCATTAAGATTATTTAATGTTTGTGAAATAATTTGAATATCATTTAATTACTTTAAATTCAAAGTCATCGCCAGTTTCACTCATCCTTTCCAGAGAAGCCTTCTTCAACTGCCAACATACCAAATATTTACCAACCATCAATGCCTGTATATAGTGAATAAAATATAGAAATGTATGACAAGGAAGCAGTGCTCCTTTCAGAGTCTCTGGTTTTGGTACCACAAAGACATGGCGTGATTCATCAGAGAAGAATCTCAGGGGGAAAGCTGAAAGCAACCTAAAAAAAGCTCCTTCCACTGAAGTGCAGTGGAAAGACAAAGCCATCAGCATTTTTTAAACAAAGGAGAAGCTGTTGAAGTTACCACGAGCAGAATTTCACAGCAGAATTTCACACCAGAGATCCTACACAGAAGTTGCTCTTTTCCTTCAAGCTTCAATACCGAGTTTGTGGATCAATATTGCACATCCACAACTTTCAGATGCAGTTCCAAGGTATAATATAATGCCAGATGCCTGCAGACACTAACTCAGAACCAGGCAATGCAGTTAAAATATCCGAGTGATTTGCAAACCAGCAAGGTTTTATGAAGCACTTCAGATCACCTCCAATATTTTTAAAGTACTATGTGTATATTTATACAACAAAAGGGAAATGAAATCAGCATGACACCAGCATTAGTCTTTATGATGCCTGCAGCATACTCATGTCAAGACTTCTACCATAATACACCTTAAAACTTTCTGACAATTTGCAGACTTTCTGAACATTTTGGAAGTGTTCAGAAACACTTATGGTGTTGGCAGTTATTTTTCTCATTTTGGGAGGAGGGATCACGTTATTCTTAGAGTTAGAGAAATATTTTATAGTAATTTCCCTGGTCTGCAAGTACAAACAGGGGCCTGTGCTTGCTGCCATCCAAACATTACTGAGCCATCCCTTGTCCAAGACCTGACATGAATACAGTCCATGCATTGCAGATACAAACTCAAGTCCCAAAACTTGTGTTTAACATACTTAGCAACCCTTACAGTGATTTAAATTCAGATTTGTGGCTTTCATGAGCATGAAAACCACATGAGAGCTTCCCAGTCAGCCTTCAGTCCAAGACTCCTTTCCTGTGCTCATGAGTGTGGAATACTCATTTCTCCTGTTTTGTTAAGCCAGATGCCATTAAAGAAGGATAATGGAATAATAAGGATAATGGACGGAATAATATCTAGATAACAGAGCTACATTCAGGGAGACAAGTGGTGACTTCTGCTACGTAAAAAAAAAAGAGCTCCATGAGGAAAAGGCTGGTGACAGCAACTGCCCAAGTGACAACAAAAGGCATGATAAGAGAGTTTTGCCACCAAGGTGAGCATTACAAACTCTGACACACATCACAATTGACTTTTTTACCAGATCACATGGTACAAGGTGTAGGATGTGTCTGAGAATCCTCTAATTGCCATCAACAACGTTCCATAGTAGGTGCTGAAATAGAATATTCTGTTATACACCATTAAAAGTCCCTTTCAGCAGACCAGTCAGATCCGTGTTAAAATGGATATATTCAAGGAGTATTGTAAAAATGCAGCAATGATTAACTGTGAAATAGTCACTCAAGAACTGAGGCTTATCTTGAAACAACCTTGGTTTACAAATGCTGTCATTTTTCACCACAGATATGAGCTGTCATTCAGGGGAGCTGTCGTTGTAGTGACACATTGCAACACGAGCTCCAGGGTGATTGTGCTGATTAGGAAACAAAATATTCACGTCCCATTTGAATGAATGGGAAATTGTAAGACAACTTTGTGCCTGGTTAACTTAGTAACGTACCTTGTCTTCTGATGTGCTCCTGTGGGAAGGGGGAACCCACGAGTGTGCATCACATGAACTGACTTTAGTGGCTTCTCACATGGAACTCGCTGTTCTTTCCAGGCTTTTCTTCAATCACTTCAAAAGTCTACTGCAAGTTCATACATCCAGCTTCTGGAAACGAGAGAGGGCAATGGATCACATGCAGTAGCTAAATATTGAAATGTGCAGATGTCAATTAAAAAGTAGTAAAAATTACAAATGGACCAACAGAAGCATCTAAGTCACCTGGGGGCCCTTTTCCCTCCAGTTTTGTGCAGGTTCCAAAAGATTGGGCAAACCCAACATTTTTATCAAGAGCAAATACTATGCCAATCTGCCAGAAGGACTGGTTTATCTGCCATGAATGCAGTGTGCTGAACCTTGAGGGAAAACAAACTTAACAAAAGTTGGACACCTGACTTTTCCTGCCAAGCCAACGATCTCTGTGTAAGAGGGCCTTGTCTGTCTGGAGAACTCCTGAGAAACAGAAAGCAGGAGGAAAGCAGCTTACCCTGCTCTGCTGAGAGCTACCAGCAAGGGATAATTCTCTCTCTCCTTTCTCATTCACAATGGTGTTCTTGGAAACAGATTTATTTTGTACTTACAGGGTCTAATAGCAGCTGTTATGCATTTATTGTCCCACGATCCTGACACAGCAATGTTATCCTACTTAACTCTGACTCTTTCTGACATAAAAATGCACCCACCACGACATTCTTTAATACTGTAACAAGCTGCTGGTGACCTGGGACTCCACAGCTCTTACCAGTGCTCACTCCCCTTGATTTAACTCCCCCAGAGTGCCACTGGACACAAGTCATTGCTAATAATCATAGCAACCCTACCAAAGAGAAAATGCCCAATTTTAATACCAAGATTGGCAGCCTTTGCTTTCAGGACAAGTATTTAAAGCAGTCTTCGAGCAGCATTGCCCTGTTGCTTTATTCCTCACATTAATGATGTTTTTCAGAGGCTCCCAGAGTCCATTTCAGTACAACAGCACATTGTCTTTAAACCCAACATTACTGAGTCCCGTTCCCACAGAAGTGCCCTCACCTTCTGCTCGTATCTCCGCTGATTTTCCATGGCTTTGTCAGAATTTCTGCTGCACCCATCACGTGCCTCCTCATACAGACCCCAAATGGTGGGCACAGACACGATTTTATTAAGACAATTCCTCAGTCATTATCAAGCTCCACAGATTTCACTTTTTTCCAAGTGGATTTGACTGGGGAGGGGGTGTGGAAATGGGGAGAGATACTAAAAGAACAATGGGTTTGTCCACAATTCCTATTTCCTGCTAAGATCAAAGAAGATCAACTAAGATCAACTCATTTTATAAAACTTTTTCAGTAACTGGTCTTTTTCAAAGACTGATGCAACACACACACAGCTAGAATGTTCATTTGTTTGTAGCAAAAGATTGTTAAGCATAAAAAAATTAGACATTTCTAGCAGTCAGTTCTTCCCCCTAAATACCCCTTAAGACAGAGTTTAAAAAGTCAAAATCTTACTGTATACATGACTTACTTTGTAAAGTCCCCTAAGGTTCTCATTAATTTCCTTTTTTATGTCCAAATCATCATGTATTTGCAACCTGGCCCAGTGACCCTGGTGAACTGGTTTAGAGTTTTATTTAAAAGAGAAAAAAGGGGGAGAAGAACGTGGGGTGATGGAGCTTAAAAAGGATATTTAGAAAACAGAGTAAATATTAATCACAAACAGTTTAGTTGATCTTTCCTTATGGGTGAGCAATAAACTGAAAAAAGGCTGAAAAGCTGCCTTCAGCCTTATTTGCCTGAGCTGCAGCTGTTGTGTCACACAAAGTGGTACTTGAAAGAAATTTTACTTGTATTAAAAATTAAAAGCTTATGTCTCTCTTACTTAGGCAAACACCCCCACGGTTTGGGAAGCATGAAAGTATTTGTTTATTCAGTCTTGTTACCTATTCTGTAAGTTTTTATAACCTTCTAAAACATGAAGCAGCACACTGTGTAATAGCTTTCCCAGTTTTCTCTGGAAATCCTTCCCAAACAGTAGCTTAATCTCTTTAAACACTTGTCCAACATTCTCTGCAGGCATTGACACCATGGAATGTCTTCCACTACTAAAGAAAAATAACAGCATGGTATTTATTTTATTTTTCATTTCCCCTGAGCTGTAAGTCGTATTTGCAGGATAATGATTACTTCAGGAGCGATTAACCCATCACGTGCTTAAGGCAGAAGTTGTTTATTCTGCATTTTTATTGCCAAAACAGAAAGGGTGGGTTTCTTTTTGCAATTTCATGCTGATTACTTTTGGTATTAATATGAAAATCTTAATCAGTGGGACTACCCTGAATATTCCTAGAGACATCAGCCACAGAGGAATATGCCAGCCTTTTCTTTCAATACCAAAATGAAATAAAGCCAGGAAACAAGCTGGAATGAGCATGTCATAAATATTTTTCAGAGGAGACGCTCTTCATCCATTATTTCTCTCCTCACACAAACTGACTGATAGGCACGAAGTGGGCGAGCAGTAGGATGCCTGCTCTGATTCCTCTTTGATTTCCTGAGATTATTTTGCTCTTACAGGAACAGCTGAAATGAACACAGAGGATTTTCTGTTTGCTTCACAAATGAAAGCTTGTCTCTCCCCGAGCTTTCTCCATGGCAGAGTGTGCAATCAGGCCCTAGCTGTGGGCAGAGCTTTCTGTGCAGGAGCAGTGCTGGCACTCAGGCACAGCGGCACAACCCAGAGCTCCATCTCGGCTAAATCACCACATGGATTTGTGATAGGTGTGATCCAGCCATAAAAGGCCATATTTGAAAAGAGACCGTTTGGAGGAGTTCCTCATCTACCTCTAAAACAGCAGAGAGAAGCCCAAGAGACCATTTAAAATAAGAAAGGGACATCCAAATTGGGAACATCTCGACATTAGGAAGATCTGCAACTCATTTTTCAAACAAACATAACAACCTAAAGCACATTGTTTTGAAAAAGAACTATGTTTCAGGGTCAATAAAACTTTGGAATTTGTTGGTTGTACAGTTACTGTAGTCACAGCTCCAAGTGAAATTAAAGAGCACAAGCTAATTGAGCTCAGAAGGAAATACATTCAGCTCAATCCCTGTTGAAGCACTACTGCCTTCTTCATGCTGGCTTCTATTTAAACATGGAGAAATGACTCCTTCAAAAAGAAGAAAAGTGAATTTGAAACCACTGGGGATCAGTGGGATCAGAAAACAGCCACTGCTCCTTAAGAAGAATTGGTCAGAGGAGAACTGAATCAAGGGTAAAGCAGCAGAGGTTAAGACCTAGGTGAAAAATAAGGATCCTGATCAAATTTGTGGCATTGCTTAAGTCACTTGCTCAGGCACTTTAGGCAAGAAAGAGATTTGGGAGGTAGATTGTCAGCCAATATCACCTCAAACAGCTCCTTACCCAGCTTTACAGAAGCTTTTGATCTCGGAGAATGAAGGATTTTCAGAAACCTTTGCGTTTCAAAGCATGAGGAAAGTGAAATAGTTCAGGATGACAGGGAACACTGAGATGGAACAGAAATCATTCTCAGTACAGGGAGAAGTTTAAACACACACAAACCAACAGAACATCACAAAAATTCCAACAACTGCAAAAACAAGCTATTAACCACCAAATTCAAACCAGAAGAGTTTCGTGCAGCCCCCAGTTCTCTGATGCCAATTATTGTCCATTCACTTTCCAGGCACCCACCAGGCTGCACCTTCACGTGAGGGCTTTTCAAACCTGCAAAACTGAAATCCACAAAGAGTTTATATTACTGCTGGAAACCTCTTCAAATCGTTCTGGCAGACAGTGTTTAGGAAAAGAAATCATCATTATTTCATAAGGAAATCAAACTAACATGCAATCCTTGTTCTCACATAGCCTTTCTTCTCTCCTCTCGCTCAGAAAACTTTTAAATCTGAAAAGCCAGTCAGACTCATGTTGTAAGGATCAGTTCTAAAAACAGAGCAACATAAACTCAGAAATGGAAAAAAAAAAAAACCTTTATATCCACTGTCCTTGAGAAGAACAGAGAACTGTAGAACTATTTTTGCCCATGAAGCCTAAAAAAAAAAAGAACAAGTTAAAAAAAGAGAGGATCAAATCATTTAAATCAAATACGTATTTCTATATGGAAAAATATATTGAAATAATCCCAAGCAGAAACAAAGATGTTCATCTCTTCTTCCCTCCCATAGTTTTAAAATCCACGGCTTATTCTGACAATTCACATTGACTTCTGGCACAGAGGACACCAACAAACTGATAAAAAAGCCTTTGGTGAAAAAAATTAATATTTCAAATTAAAATTAATAAACATATGTTGAAGTTTTTTTCAAAGAATATGAAATGGCAGGCTATTTACTAAAGTTGTCATTTTTTTCTTTCCTGAATTCTGCATTCAAAATCTTCCATTTTGATTACTCTGATGTATTTTATATCCAGAATGAGCAGTTTGAATACAAGAAGAGATTATAAAAGGTGAAGGATGTTGCTAATATATCAATTAAAAAACTTCTGACATGAAATTTCTTTTTTATAAAGTTGTAAATCCCAAGGAAAGCCTGGATAAGCTCTCCTCCCTAAACAAGTTTATTACCATAAACTCTTAGTGCATTTATCTGCCAGTTTGTCACACATCTTTTTTCTTCACATTTTTCTACAAAATTAAAGTAAAAAATACTGCACTGGAGGGTCTGAGTCTTTAAACAATATTCTGTGTTGCAGCTACATTTGAGGGTTGCTTTTATGCACTGCAAATGTAATTCCTGGTAGTACTTAAAACATCAATCCAAATCAACAAGACTTAAGGGCAGCTGCCAGTTCAGATTTCTGAGCAGCGTTTTAGCTGACAGCAATTGCTCACTACTTAAAAGCCAGTTTAATGTGTATGTAGTGAAGAGTAACTTTTAAGAAAGTCACTGAACTCCTGCTCTATTGGAGACCCAGCCAAGGCATTAATTAGAGGTATTAGAGGTATGAATTTAATAGGATCCCAGTCCAGTTTCTACAGAGAGGTTTGTGAAGATCAGGTTTGCTCTGCCCAGCAGCTCACAGTAATTACGGCCTCCTCACTCCTCCAGAGACGAGGTTTCAGAGTTCACACGGCACAAAACCAGCACCTCCCACACGCTGTTAACTCCCAGCAGAGGGAAAGCAGAAAGCTGTTGGAAATGTAATGCTGAGAAAGAAATGAGAAATAAATTCTGTGTTGGCTGATATTGTTGGAGACCTTTGCTCCACCTTCATGGTGGAAGTGAGGTTGAGAGAGGCCAACCTTGCCAGCACAGCCCTGCTCGTGTCCTCATTCCAAGGGACTGTCACCCTGCAGGGCATGGGGGGACATCCCATGGGCACTGGGATGTGGAGATCTGGCACAGCTTTGGGACAGGTTTGATCAGGCAATAATTCTGCTCAGAGAACTTGTTCTCCAGCCTCTGATATCCAGACCTGCGTGACAGATTAAGCAGCACACGGGAAGTTTGAGATAGCATTTTTCAAGATGGTTTTGCTCTACTACTAATGATCCTTCTCCATCAGCTCTGCCAGTACAAACAAGTGAGGGTGTGCTAAAGCAAGACCAGGTCTGCAGTGACAGAGACAAATGAGACAGAAGCACCACCAATGTGGTGCTGTCACAGCACAGAACCCGACTGACGTTCTGACTGCAACAGACACAAAGCACGTTTTTTAGTTAAAAGTCTGGAATTAGACAGAGAAGGCAATAGTTACATACAATATGCAGCTAAAGGATTACTGAAGAAAGTTAATTAAAACATTTTACCCCATTTATTACTCATGCACTATCCATAATTCATAGATCTTTGAGAACTCCGACTAATTTTACCATAATGATCTTCTTAAAGATGGCTGATAATTGGGAAATGTAATGCTCACCAGAACTTTGGGGGCTGAAGCTACACGATGAAAAACAAAATACCAAGTAACTCAGATTTTTAGATACTGCACCAATTTCACAGAAAAGAAAGCTTGCATATTTAGCAGGAAGCCATCAAAATTCAAAATAGAAGCCAGCTTGAAATAAATGATGTCTTATTTTAGTAAGCAAATTTTATTTAATTGCTCTTCAGAAAGGAATTCAGCTTGTAATGGAAGATAAAGTTTTCAGTGAGCAGTGCATAATAAAAAGCACGGCACAAGCACAGCACAATAGAAACCATTCCCACCATGCATGTACTCAATCTAGAGCACTGTGCTACACAGGCATCAGTCATCCTCACTAAACCAGGGCAGTGTTCTGACATGAGATCTGAACTGAACGCTTCTCTGAAGGACATTCAAATCCTTCTATAATACTTAAATCCAATTCACCATGATGCTATTCCCATTCTGTGCCTCTACACTGGAATCAAGCAGCTATTTTAATTATTGCAACACAAACAAGTATTGCAGAGAGCTGGGGCCCTTTGGAGTGGTATTGTGCCCGAGCTAATGTATTCAGCCAGTGGAGCTCAATCCTCTCAGCTCTCTAGACTGCCACAAAGAGCAAAACCAGAGATTTTCGTGCCTTCTTATGGGAAAACTCTGTCTGGCTGCCATCCTTCCCCAGCTCTCTCCCTGCTAAGAAACAATTGATCTGTCAGAGCTTCAAGATGAGCTGATTAAACAATCCCAGTGCAAGGATTACATCCCAGTATCTCCAGTCCACTTCCTTTCTATTCCCACTTTCACATGAGCTATTTAACATTTCCTCTGCTTTTGTTTGCTTGTTCTGAAGTTTGCCTTTCCTCATTAGAGACGTTTGCATTCCTAGGGAAATGTGCACCTGATTTACATATTTGTTAAATCCAGAAACATAAACAGTTTTGAGCATTAGTACACTGACAGAATGCCACAATGTAAATAATGCAAGAGTCTCACAATGATTTCAACACATATCTCTCAGGCTAATTTGTACAAGTGCTCTGTGTTGTGGCATTATTAAGAAAATTATTTTCATGCAAGCCAAAAAGAAACTGCTATAAGAACAAAAAGAAAAGTCTCAACTTAGAATTTTGTCCAACTTCTTACAGAGAAAAGAATTAAATCGGTGAGGGGAAAACATATTAAAAGTGAAGTGAAAAATTTAAAGAAATAAAGTTGTGATTTCCATTCCTTGTGAACAGTGCTCTGCTGCTGCCAGGTTTGCAGAGAAGCCTCTTGAGAGCAGAGCAATCAAACCCCAAGAAATGCCAGTGAGCCACAGGACATCTGAAGAGCTGAGAGCTGGATCCACCCAAGGCTTCCCATCTCAAATGAGCTTCAGCTCCTGCATTCTCTCTTCCATTGTCAGCCACAGGAAGCACCCTGATACTGAGAGACAATGATGCCCAGTTTTAAAGAGAGAATTGTCTGTGCCATCAGCTGACCTAATGACTTTCCTTGTTTAATTCTGTTTCTGAAATGGTTTTGCTTTGTGGAAGCCAAATCACACCTTGACTTCCACAGGCCCCCAAAAGACGTGCAGCTCTAGAAATTGTTTTCTTAAAGGAAAGACAAAGAGTTTCCCCTTCTTCTTGTGTCTTTCCTGCTGCTCTCCTTTGAAAACAGGGAGAGCTCTACCATAGCCCAGCACCACCAAACATTTATTTGTAGGGAAATGAGCTGCTAAGAAACACCCGTTCAGATCAGAGCAAGCAGACAGGTGAGTGACTTCAGTCCAGCCTCAAACATGTCTGCTTTAGGAGATGCATCATCAAATATCTCACAGGATAAAGGGCAAAAGTTCACCTACCTTTTCCCCAAAACTGAAGATTTCAGCCCTAGAATGTCCATGGGTGAGACAGGAACCACGCACAAAGCTGTAATTCTGCAAAAGCAACATTGTTTGACCTTCAGAGGTTAAAATTGCAGAAGTCACAGCACCAGAGTCCCTGTTTTGAAAACTTCCTCCCATCTTAGTTATCCTTACTCCTTAGGAAGGGGGCATTAAGTAAAGTTGACTCTGTATCCTCTTACAAAATGAAAAGCATACTTGCTTTTTCAGAAAGCAATAATGATAACTTTCTATAGTATCTATGAATATAAATAAGCACATAATCATTATTGCTAAATATAGAACTACGAAAAATTATTTTATATATTTATTTGCCCTGCAAAACCAGGGATATTTAAAAATCAGATACTTGTATGAACATATTGAAAATATCTTGATATCATAAACACAGTAATACAATTCTGGCTTTGAACATTAACATCTCAGATTCAGGATTCTAAATCATGTGTACAGTGTGTACACAGTGAAAAACAAAATATTGTTGCTTAGAAGATTAATCAAAAATAGAAGCCAACTTGGAAAAACAACCAAAAAAACCAGATATGCCTTAGAAGATATTTTTCCTCTAAAATCTTTAAATCAAGCTAAATATGAAAAATGAAGTCAAATAAAAATAAATCAAAATATGACAGACGAAACAACCGAAAAATACCCAGATGTGGTATTTCTTCTACTGACAGACTAGAAAACTGCCGAGCCTTTGCTTAGAGGACCTTTACCCCTGTTCCATTTGAACAGAACTTTTTCCTTTTCCTTTTTTAAAAAGCTCGAGGGCATCCTGGCAATCAGGGCGTTTTGTAATTTGTGCAGGTAGGAAGAGTTCCATGCCAAAGGCAGGCAGATCAGCACCAGGCTGTGTGAAATAAAAGCTGGAGAGCACCAAGGGTGGAGCACACAGTTTATCCCTGGATGTATCAGTTTATCCCTGGATTTGCCTTCCAGAATCTCTCCCTCAGGCTGCTGGGGGGGCTGTGGCACCAGCAAAGGAGCCTGCACAGGAACAGGAGTTTGCAGTGGTAGCTTTAGGGCTGTCACACATTTCCTTGGCTTAAATGAGCTACAGGCTGCTAAAGGAAGCAGCTGAAGCCCAGGATAAAGAAAGGAACACCTTTGCCTTAGAAAAGTCTTGGGAATGGTTCTGTGGAGTTCAAAGTCCTGAGCACAGCAAGGTTCTGTCATTAGGAAATCACACAGTATCGAGCCAAACTGAATTCATGTGTGAAAGTGAGATATTACTGATATCCCAACATCCTTCTCCTCTCAGGTACTACACAGCAAGGCTATTGAATTTCCCAGATTTTCCTTACTTTATCTCCAAAACTACTGTGTATGTCAAAGCTCCCATGCCAAGGATAATTAATTTCTTATGTCTGATCTAGTTGTAACTAAGGATGTCTGGAATGGGGTTAATGACACACAGAAACCACTCTCTTCTGCTTCCAAACTTGTGATTTGCCCAGGCACAAAATCTTGACTTCAAATTATCAAACATAACCTGGATACTCACGGAGCTGAAAGAAGCAGCCAATTTGTGGTGGCCAGTCTCCATCATTTTGCTTATCTGGGGAAAAAAAAAACCCAACGAAACACCACTTATATATTATTTGTGCTACTCAACACACACGGGAAGAACAGCCCACAGCTGAGGTCAGGCCCTTTGGATGCAGTTTGCTTGGTAAAACAAACTTTGCCATGATGTGCATATAATGAATAATTTCCACGTTGAGAATTTGCCATCTCTAAGAACACACTTGCCTTTGTCTTCCTATTTAATTCACCAGTTCTCAGCTCCTGTAAACATAGGCACCCAATCTTTTCTCTCTCTCTCTATATATATGTATATATATAAAGGAGCCTTCCTCCTCTCTGCTTTAGCATTTCTTACCTTGCAGACAAATTTGACTATTTTTAGTTTTGCTCAGTATTTTATAAAGGCAAGAGGCATTTATAAGGCAGATTTACAGAGGCTGCAGTCAGGTGAATTTCTGCTGGTGTGTCAGCTGAACGTATTTTCTTACCCTAATGTCTGTATACTTGATAGCTGCAGTCAGACAACAACAGAAAAGTAACAGCACTGGAGGCTTATGAGCAGCCCAGGGAAGTTATGTCTATTTAATGGGCACAGGTTGTCCACTGCGAAATTTTTAAAGCATAATACCCAAAACAATGAGTCACTGGTTGAGAAAGCAGCCAGTTCTGGTGCAGACCAGCTTCAGCAAAGCTGTTATCCCCTCAGTAAAGGAGGTGAATCAGAAAACTGGAACATTGACTCAGCGAATTAATGCACGAGCACACACTGCCACAGATGCTGGGGCTCTGAAGGCTGATTTTCAGCTGCAGCTGTGAAATGCAGCATTTCAGAAGCATCACCTTGTAGGTTACAGAGAGCCAAAAGCAAATTACTGCTTACTAAAAAGCCATAGTGGCTGCACAGTTAGATTGTGCAATGTCCATTCTCATTAATAATCATCCTGCAAGTAATTTGAATGTTAATGAGAAAGCAAAGAAATGAGTTCTCCAAGTAGGCACACTGCTGTCCACTTGAAAACATCGATGCTGCAGAGGCCAGTGAGAGCATCCTCTGCTAAGATTTCAAACACTATAAATGTTAATATGCCTTATATTACCCACTAAATCACACGTGATTAGGGAAGTCAGCACACTGGGTTGTGTATATGTATTACATACAGAGTTGAGAACGTTTATAATTTTTTTTTCCCTTTAAGTATACAGCTAGAAGCTGCTAATATGCCTGCCATGGTAAAAAAAATACATTCAATTTCATGTTTTACATGAAAATCTTAAATCTTTTTATGCATTATTATACTGCATGCAGGAACGAGCATGTTTGATAGAACTATTTCTTAAAATGCAGTCTTATTTCCCCTACAAATTGTGCCTAAATTCCTATTGCTTTGTTTTGAATTCTTTCCTTATAGGAGAAAATGAATTTATTAGAAATGAGACCAACACAAGCAACACGAACAGCATGGTTTACTGTGAAAATGGGCAAAAGCACTGCAACAGTTCTTTATCATTGCTCATTCTTCCAAAATGACAACTTTATATAACACTAAGAAGAGCTGACTGCTTTCTATCCCGTTGTACTGACAGCTTTTGGCATCAGCAATTATGACTCAATTTCAAAAACCCAAGAGAGAGCGTTTGCGCGTGAACACCAGAGAGGGGCCAGCTCATTTTTAATCAGCTATTAAACACAACAAAATGGCATTTGAGTTCTGCCTGGTCATTCTTCACCTTCCAGATCATCTGGGGAAAAAAAACAACAAGCGAGTAGGCAAATGAGAAAGGCTCAAAAATGCAAATAAAGCAAAGAAGAGGCAGAGTGAAGGAGGCTGAGCAGGAGCGGAGAGCGGCTACCGCTGTAAATCTTCAAATGACAGAATGCTTATTCCAGATGAAGTAGCACTTAGTTTCACTAAAACCAGCCATTTATTTCTCATGTATCTTTCCAAATAGGATAAACTGGAGGAGGGAAGTTGGTAAATTTTATCTGTGTAATAATTCAGGCATGGTGTGACAGCGTACTTCTCACCAGCTTCCCAAACTGTTCCACCCCACAGAAGTCTTTCATATTAATAAAACCAAAAATACCAAGGCTGATCAGCCCCAAATCAAATGATTTGTCAGCAAACAAAACAGATTTGTGGCAATTATTTTTCCCTATGTGAATACATTTTCATTTTTCTCTCCTAAAACACAATAAGCATCTTCCCGGAGCAGTACTGGGTGTTGCCTGCTTAGCCAATTTCCAGTCCTGGGGTGTGCAGGTAAGTCTAAGGGAGAGCATGTGCTAATTGTCTCCTGCTACTTGCATTTTCCTTATTAACCATCTAGATTCCTACTAGACAGCTATCAGGGCTACTGCTATCATTTACACTCCTAAGAAACCATATTAATGTCAGTATTCCAATTGCAACTGTTAAAAACTATTCTTTTGCAAACTATGTTCCATTACATGAAACTTTCCTGTTAATTCTGGATTATTCTGGGGTCTGTGCATTTGTGTTTCAGGGAAAGTTATGTTGATAACACAATTTTATGTCTGTGATCACTTAAATTAAACCGTGACCTTTTCCATAGCATAATGGGGTGTAGTGTGTGCCCACGAATGGTTACACAAATCCAAAATCATTTATCTGTGGCAGTGAGAGTAAGAGAGGTGCAGTTCATCCACAGGGCAAAGTATTTCATCTTTTTATAAGCCTCTGACTAATAACTCTCTTCAAAGTGCCGATCAACCTGAGCAATTGGGACTTCACCCAGTGACACCCCCACTGAGTAAAGATTAACAGAATTTCTGAGGAGCAGCTTCTGGCATAGTTCCATGATGGCCAGGAAACAATGGCACAAGACCTCCCTCAGTTTAAACTGCTTATCTTGGTTACACAAAATAATTCCATGAGGTATCTCGGGCTGTCTTTTTTGATTTAGGGATCCAGCCTTCAGAAGAAGAAAGCCCAAAGAGAAGTGAGTTTGGAGTCAGACAGCCATTCTCACAACAAACGTTCGTGTTATTGTCCTCAAAGGGGTTTCATAAGCTCTTGCCCTACATCCTTCCTTTGAAAACTCCTTGTGTTGCTCGGAGTGTGTTAGCACAGCAGAGTGCTGGGAATGGGACTCTGTCAGGGCTCACCCACGCTCCACCAAAGAGGGGAGAAAAAACAAAAACCCCTCACACTAAACTGCACTGATAGAAAATGGAACCACACTGGGCTCTGAAAAATCATGCCAAGGAGGTGATAAGCAAGGTTTCATTGTCTTCTTTCTCTCCCCAGACCCATTCATTGCTTAGAGACTCATTAACAGATGACATCTGAGCCAAAACTCTGCCCTCAGCCATTATCTCAAAGTGAAAATATGTCAAGAAGATTCATCTGGACAGCTTCTCTGCAGGAACATGCAGGGCAGGATAAAGCATGCCCCACAGGAGACATCCTACAGAGTTCCTGCAAGTTTTCAGCAGTGTTTCAGTTTGGATATGGAATTCCTGCCCCTCCCAGCCCCCGGAAGGTACAGCTTTGCAAGCCTGTAACTACAAGGCTGGGAACATAATGAGCTCCCTGCAGACTTCCACCAAACACATGCAGAGGGATGTGCAAAATATAAAGGAATATTGCTAATTAGGCAGGAAAAAAGCCCTGTAATTCCTGTCCCCCAAGCAGCTGGGCACTCCCCTTCCACTGAGGGCATCAGGATGACCTTGGCCCTACAAAGCCTGGCCGTGCTGTGGAAGAACTGCAGCGCACAAACGCTTACGTGGCGTTCTGAAACTCAGGTGTTAACGCTGCTGGGACACCAATGGCTTTTTTCAGGAACATTCTCCCCTATCTATAGGTGGGAGCTTGCCAACAAGTGGCCAGCTCCTTTATTGACAATTATATTGATGGTTTAATGGCAGAAAGAGAAAACAAAGATAAACGACAGTCACACGTGCAGCTGTTTCCTGTAGCACATTGATTAGGGAGTGGTGAAGTTATCAATGGCAGTCAAGCCACAAAATCAAGTTAATCCCCAATGAACATCTCTTTCCTGGAACTCTTTGCATTTTTCTGATCTAACACACCTTGTGCTGTTAAACTTACCTTTAATAAATGAGGTTTAGTTCGAGCGATCTTAAGTCTCACGCTGAAATATAAATTCAGAAAGAATTATTAAAACAGAGTGACCATCCATAATTGAATAACCTCCATGATGAGAGACTGGGCAGAAAATAATGATCTGTCATAAAGACAATTTAATTGTGGTAAAACATTGAGAGCTTCCTGGAAGTTTTGAGGGAAAACAGTTTCTCTGGAAATATCAATGCAATAAAGCCCAAATTTCCCATGGAAACAGCCATCTCTTAAGATAGATCACGCATTAAAATCTTTTCTTTTCACAATAGCCCAACTAGATATTTCTAAAGGGCTGGACTTGCCTTGCCTTTGTGTGGCAACAGATTCCTCCTGCATGAAATGGCAGAGCTGCCAGCACCTACCTTCTCTGGACCAGGAACCTGGACATCTGTCCTGGCTCAGCTCTCTTTACTCATTAACGTGGTCTGGAAGCTGGGCATCATTTAAAATCTTGGATTTAGTATGACTTGGAATAGGACCCTTTCAAAATGCCAGCTTCTGCAGGCTTGAAATTATTTTGGAAATCAACTCCAACATGACTGCCATTGTGGTACATTTCTCTGAGTATAGACATTAATATGTTTTTGCCAATAAATACTTAAACAGAAAATAAAACATTTATAACTGAAGGGTAATAAAGTTATGTAGCTGAATAATAAGATTTAACATTAAACTTGATCTGAAATTTGAAAGCCTGTTCCTTATTTCTTCGTGTTTCCTTGAGCAGTACACTCAGCAGTAGACTGCAAGAGGCTTATTTAAAGGAAGAAACACAGACAGAGCCAAATCTGACTAACAGAAAAGGAAAAAAAGAAATATGAGGGAGAGAAACATTGGGAAAGCAGCAGCAAAAATTCCTTCCCGATGCAAATCCTGGTATCAAAAGTCAGGCAAAGCCTCTCAGCTCCTGAAGCAAAAATAACCAAATGAGAACCACAAGACAAATGGCCCTGCTGCAGACACTCTAAGCCGGAATACATCTCCCAGGCAATTCGCTCTGAGAAATTTCTCTGCATATAACTTCTTCTTTCACACATAATTAAGAGCTGTCATGAGTCAGGTAAAGAGTTGCTGGAAGTGGGATAGTAATTGCAATCTTCCACCAGGAATAGATGTAATAAATAGTAAAGATCCTTCACGAAAGAGTACCTGCCTTGAGAACAGAACTGCTGGCTCTGTCACCTTCCGAAATCTGCTATGGTAATTTAACTCAGAAACAAGGAAAAACTTTGCTGGCTAGTGCTTTGCATATAAATGAGAGCAAAAAGCTTAAGACTACAAAAGAGTTTCAGACTAAGTGAGCATTGTGGAGGGGTGGGTGAAGGTGCTGTTAGACAGGTCAGCATCTCCCAGCAAAAGTCTTTCTCCACCTCTCATCTGCACCTCATTTTTCACCAACACTTTTAAGGGACAAAACTGGTGAATTCTTTGTAAGTGAGCAAGATTGCATTTTTTTAAGTCAAAAAAATCTGTGTGGAGCATTTTTGGTTCCTCCATTTCTATTTCCACCTGAAACACCTGTGTGTGCCTGCCTGCCTGTGACCGAACGCTACAGAGCACGTCAGCTCTGCTCCCTCCCCACCTAACAGCACCAGCCACAGCCCCGTGTGTCACCACAGCAACCCTCAGAGGGCAGTTCCATCGTTAGTCTGAAGTGATGCCATTGGAGTAATGAGTTCCTCCTCTGAGACCAGGATCTCCAGTGGAATTTCCAGAGCTCTTTAGCCCTGATGTGAATGTGTGTGCATCACGCCCTCCTTGCTCAGAGTGAAATCCCTCACTGCTTTCTTCTGAAAATTGCTTGAAGCCTCAGACATTAAACTGTTGTACAGAACCAGATAAAAGTTTTAAACTATTTAGATGTAATGCTTTGAAAGATGACCCATGAACCAAGACTTTAAACACGATTTTTGCCTACTACAGCTAAACAGACGTTTATCAAATGCTGTAAAACAAAAAACGGAATGTGATGAACACCTCATGCAGAACAATTGCATTTTCTCCTCTCTAACAAACTAACATTCATCATCTCCTTCCTTCCCTGCCACGTTCTTCTGCTTTCTCCAAGTGATACATTTGAAGTTGAACATTTTGCTTTACCATTTTATCTGTCAAACCACTCAAAAGAAATCAATAATCTACTGGAGTTCACTAACATTTACATCCATTATCTTCCTTTCTTTTACTTTTATCAGCCATATTTACAGTGATTCCAACAACTATGTTCTCTAAGTGATGCATCAACAGAACTTAAAATCCTTATCTTACATAATCAGTTATGGTAACTATCTCACTGAACATGAAAAATTAAGTAAATAGCTTTCAAGGAGGAATAAAAAAGATTCTGAGGCAGAAGGAATTGCAATCATTCAACAAGCATGTTCCTTTGTTTTAATTTGTGTAAGTAAATTTTGAGGAATGTCCTAATGTGATTTAAACTGGTTTTATTTCATAGCTTTGCAATAAAATGTAATGCCTTGCCCTTGGGCTTAACACACAACACTCCCGAATTTTGGGGTGTAATATCTTTTTTTGTACAACTAATACTTTCTATGTAAGTTAATGAATTGGCTGCTTCCTCTTGGGGGTGGAATGGAAGTGGTGAAAGCATTTCAAAACAGCTTTAATGTATCAGCAAATACATTCCAAACAGTGCATAACAAATTTCCTCTCTCCATTCTAACCCACCTCCATAACCTTCCCAAACTTTACCTGCTATCAAGGACCTTTCTTTCTGCCTTTATTTGCTTTGGCACTAAAGTGAAACTCTTTCCCTCTCCAATTCTGGCAATTGCTAAACTACTGAACAAAGAGGGCATGGCCAGTACTTCAGGAGTTTTACTCCACTTGAAGTGCTAAATGTCCAATAACTGGATATATTGGAGAAGGCAATTAAGACCAGCAAAAAAGCTGACTGCTCTCCATAACAGAAATGCAAAGCTGCTCAGAATCTCTCCAGGAGCTCATTGCTTAACTGACAAACTCGAACAGGGTCGCTCCCAGGTGGCTCCAAGAGCTGACAGATGATTTACCTGGAAGGAGGTCTTTCACCTTACTTCAAAGAAGAGCAAGAATACTTAGATTGCAGGGCAAGAAGTTGTTTGTTTGTTTGTTCAGTGGACTGACATTCTCTTTTCCCTGAATTCAGCTCTGGAAGGGATTTTGAGCAGCGTGGATGGGAAGTAACCTCCTCTGCCAGCCCGAGGCAAGAACAGCCTGCAGTCCCCTCACAGGTCAGCGCAGAGGCACCAAGGGGAGCAACCCAGCCAAAGCCTTCAAAACACAGCAGCAGCCCCTCACAACAGACCAACGCCAACATTCCAGGCACTGCAAATCACCTTGCTAGACTAATGCAATGCAGGCAGAAGGAATTCACTGAATAATATTCTCTTCAAACATGCACAACTCACAAAACACAAACTTCTTTTCACTCCCGCCAATATCGAGGTTAATTTCTTTCCGCCCTGATTCTGCCCCACATGCCACTCTGTCACACTTCCCTCCAGGTGCCTCTCACTGGCAAAATGCACGAACGTGGGACAGCCACGAGACAAAGGTTCACAGAGGTCTGATTCTTCAGGGTGAAATTCCCATGGCTGATATTCCTGCAGTGATCTAGGATAGCCTTAAGTTATCGCCATTTGGTTTTGCTGAGAAGTGGAAATTCTGCTGATCCTCCCCAAAAGAGCCAATTAATAGTTGTATAAAACTACTTTGAATGGGTCAGAGATAATGCCAGGAACAGCAGTAAAGAGACTAGAGTGGAGTTTTGAAACATTCTTGGGGTTTTTTTGTTTCTTAAAGAACTGTTAATGGAACAAGCCTAAAATGCATCACATTCCAAACTAGCACTGAAGATGCTTCTGTTATAAGAATTTTTCATACCATCTCTACACGACTGAAAGTTTTCTGCTGAACAAAAGGAATGGACTTTTTGATGAGTTATTCAATTTACAGCCTCCCCTTATGGTCTTGCAGGGCTCATGCCTCCAATTGTCAATAATGATGTTAACACTGAAAATCTATGTTGACCTCTGGGGACACTTTCAAGGCTTCTAAGATATAACATCAGGCATATTTTTAAATTTTTGTTTCATAGTTGAGAATTTAAAAAAGAAAAATTCAATTAGGAGTTAACTCAGTTAAATTCAGCTTGAAAGCAAGGCCTTTTAGGATCTCTGTAGGGTCTCAGTGTTTTAATAGCTTTGTCTATAGAGCTTGGTGCATTTATTAAAATAGTTCTAATTATTTAGTACTATTTTTAAAGAGTTCAGCTCTACATAAAACGTTCTTACCTGCTCTTCTATGCTAATGTATAATTTTTCGATTTATCTTAGACTGTAGCACTCCCTTTTCCCCACCCCATACACCAAAATTAAACTTTGTCCAAAGGTGGTTTGAGGTACGAGGAAGTTTGGTTGGAGATAAATTCCTGGGAAAAGCCAGAAAACATGGATATAAAGAATAGAGAAAGAATTTAATCTGAAACTACAATTACTGGGAAGGGGGAGAGAAAAGGGGAGGCATCACGTGAACGATTGGCTGCTTCCCATGCATCACTAACAGGTTCTTGCTCCTTATTAAAGCATCTGGGGGTTGTCTTGAGTTTGTGTCTGCAGCCTGAGAGATTATGTTCCCCAGCACCTGCCAAAAATCCTCGTGGAGCAGAAGTCACTATTTATTAACAAACATAAAGGGAAGCACTGACGTGCAGAGCAGTTGTGCCACAGAAAACACTGGTTAAATGATGCAGGAAATTAAAGGAGGAAGGTGAGGAACAGACCCTGCAATGAATCTTGGCAGATCTCTTTGAGGAGAGCTCGACGTGATTCCCATCTCATCATCAAGAGCTGCACGCACTCTCCTGGAGTCTGTCCCACGGAGCTCAGAGGTGTCCCCACATTCTGTCACTTACAGCAGAGTAGTGGACAACCACAAGAATCCCTGAGCAAACACCCAGGCCAAAAACAAACCCTACAGTGGTACCAGTACTCACCTCCAATAGGGAACCCTATGGAACAGAGGTCTGCTTTTCCTTGTCGAGCACTGAAACTTTTCTTGGAGGAAGCTCTGCCTCTGCACTTCAAGTTATGAGCAAAAGGTAACTTGTATAGATTTTTTTTCTCCTACAAATCTTAACAGGTTTCTGTGTTTTTTGAAAGGGGTGCTGACAGAATCCTCAAATGGGTTACAGTGCCAGAGAACAAAAAGGGAACTGTGATCTTTTATTGAAGAACTGAAAGCCTAAATTCAAAGACAATTCCAGCTTTAAAGGACCGTAGTGCAGGAGATGCAATTTTCACTTGTCAAGGTGTATTTCCTTTTTTGGAAGCCCTGCTTGGTTTATTCTGGCTGGCTGCAGAGCAGAATACAGAGTTTGATGTTCCCATATGTTCCAATGAACCACATGATTTGCTAACTCTACACAATAAATATATTTCTGTAGCATTTGAAATCCTGCCCCATATTTAGGGCTTTTATGATCAAACAGCTGACTTGTCCAACTCCATTTTCAAGAACACCCCTAGAAGACAGCTGTTCAAATCAAGTGTTCTTTAAAAGAACTGAGAGAAACAGGTATTTTTAGGATGAAGTCCTACTTTCAGTAACATCACACCCTTCCTTAGCCTGCCTAGCAATGGCTACCACGTTATATTTGCAGAACATTTATCAGCTAGGTGCAGTAGCACAAAATCACCTCAAAATCACCGTCCAAAACACCCACTAGAAAATTGCACTCCTGTAACAGCCGTTAAGGAAACACTTCTTGCAGCCCATGTGTGTGGAGATTGCATACACAGAGCTCTGGGTGAGGCTTAAAAGATGGAGACAATTTGTTCCTAAAGGAAAAATGGCAAGACATACCTTTCATTACCTTTTTAAAATAAGAAGCTAGGCAAGTAATAAGAAATTAAATATTTGAAACAACAACAGGACTGTATAGAGGAAACAAGTGACATATTAGCACATGAGCATTTGGAGAGACATCTGTACTTGGCTTCCAGAGCTCCTGAGGATTCTTAATTGATAAATTTCCATAGCACAGTTCAAGGCTCACATGCCTAAACCACCAGTTACAGACCTTAGGACTAAGAGTCATAAATGCTGGCTTGGACATATGTCTCTTTGAGTTATCTTCTTTGGGATTCTGATATTCGGATTTGAGTGTTACCACCACCATCCCAAATGCCTCTGATCAGCATAAAGCTAATTATATGCTGCTATTAAAGGAGATTATATTAGACACTGACAGTTGGAAAGGCCTAATGACCAGATGGATAGCAAAATAAGAAATCAAGCCATGTTGTTCTGTAATAAATTTGCCAGAATTTTTATAGGCATTTTTATCATCAGCTTCATTATTTCATGCTGCCATTAGGAAAAAAAAAAAAATAAAAAAAGCCGAACCAAAAAAAAACCAAAACCTAACAAAACCAAAAAACCCCAAACAACTGGAAAAAAGTCAAGATAGAAAATGCAATTAAATTTATACTATCAGCATAATCCATCATTAACCATGCAGGTCAGCACTGCTGAGAGGTGAAGATTCTTCTGAATATCCACCAGGAGTTTGCAACGCACAGGTGAGTATTCAGTGCTAACCTAAAAGAATGGAACAGAGGAAACGTGAATTTGTGGCATTTCTGCCAATCCTCAGGGAGACTGGAGCTGCTCCCATCACGGAGAATCATTTATTTATTTCCTCCAGGATTGCCTGCTGGGATGGCCAAGGTGAATCACTGGCACACCATGGAGAGGCTCCTGTCACAAGGAGCCCTCAGTGCTGGTGAAAGGGAAACCTCCTGCACCAAATCTGTTTAAAGTTTAATATCCTGAGCATGCTTCATTCCACACCTTGTCACTGAATCTCCGAGTTCCAGAGTAAGAGAAGTTGAAAGGGACCTCTGGAAGCCGTTTAGTCCAACTCCGGACTCAAAGGAGAGACAAATTAAAGGTTACTGCTCAGGGGTTTAAGTGATTTTGCATTTCATAAAGTTTGATTCATACATTTCAGTCAAATGGGTACATTTGAACCTCTTAACCGAAGTCAAAAAAAGGGAAAAAAAAAAGGCAAACCCAAATTCCCCTTTCAGACAGTAATAAGCCATTTGCACAAGCTACATTTTAGCTCTTTGCCCTGCCATTTGAAGCAAAACCAACACCTAACCTACCAATAAAAACAACAAACCACTTTGGCAATAATGTGACCCCAGGCATAGGGTGCAAAATATATCGGAAAGAGGGGGTTTTTTTCTTTCTCGTAACTTAAAAAGCTCAAAAGCTGAAAGCCTAGGCTACCCCACAACTCAAATAAGCTTTAGTGCAAGAAATAAATTAAATAAGTCATTAGTGCAAAGAATGTACCAGACAACAGCATGTTTCCAGAAGGTAATTGCTCAGGTTTTTTCTAGCCAAGAAGCTTAGTTCTCATATTTTACATTCTTTCTCCGTCTGGTCAGTGGCACTTCCTACATTTGTGAATCAGAGATCAAAATCACCTTGATTGTGTAAACTCAGCCTTTAGACCCCCCTTTTAGAACTCTGCAGTCAAACCTCTCACGTGTCGATCAACAAAAACCCATCCACAGAAAGCCTCCACCTCACCACAGGCCAATCTTTTCCCCACGATGGAACAAAGACTCCCCCACCCTCCTGCCCTTCTCACCATCACTGCTATCCATAATCTCCAGTGCTTTGTATGATAGCCACAATAAGCTGGTTTAGAGATTGATTAATAATCGAAACAGAGCTGAGGCGTTTAATCAATCTGAACAACAGATTATTGCTTTGTGTACCGCAAAGAAAGACAGATTATCCTTTTATTATTGATTGGAGCAGCGACGCTCCTGCCAGCTCTATTGCCTTTATTCCTAAATATTTTTGCTCAGCAAGTTTCCAACTTGCACCAGTCTTAAAGACAAAACAGCATTTATTGGAGCTTTATACATATTGAGCAGCTTTCTACCATCATACCCCGCTTTTCTTGGATGACAGAGTAGGTGCAGCACACATTGACCTATTCACAAGGCCTTCTTCCCTCACAGCAAATTCCCTGAGGATACTCACACCTTCCACAATCTCTTCCATCTTCCCTTTGTTCAGCTAAAATTGCTTCCATCTTTAATCCTAACACATCTCCAGAGGAGTGGGTGTAATTTACAGGTAAGCGCCCAAATTGAATCATTTCCCAAAAGGGTGGCTTGGCACTGGACAGCACAGATGGGAGAAGTGCTGCAGAAGAATAATCAAAAGAATTAATTCAAAATGAAACTCAGCTTGAGTTGAGCAGAGATACACAGAATCACCAACACAAAATCACTGAGAATGGTTACATACCCTCAGATATAAAAGTCTTTATGGTCTTTAAATTGAAATTACTGTTAAAAACTTAAAAATCTATGAAAAACTCCCCAAAAGGTGAAAGGAGACAAAGGAGAACCTCAGTTCTATGCCCACAGAACAGGACTACATTGGTGACTTTTCCCTGCTGCCAGGGAAATGAATTAGAAGTAGGTAATTCTTCACTGTAAGTTAGCGAAGAACTGCATCACGCCACTTTAATGAAAGAGTTTCTAGCATTGCATTGAGATTTTTAAGCAGAGATAAAGATTTAAGAGTGAGTTCAATGGATTAGATGACCTCCTCCTTCAGTCCTGTTTTTTTCTGATTGTGTAAATGCTTTCAAATAAATTATTTACAGGCACTGTGCTAGAGACAGGATTTGTTTATTCTCAGATTTACCAGAATGAAATCAATTTTATATGAAACATTCGTGTTAAGAATTTGCTCTTTAACCTTAACTTGAAGCAGAAAACTATTATTCTCTGTTCCAAATCTCAGAATGATGAGCCAAGATGCTAATGCAGAATTGAGACAACAGTGCCAGTGAGATTTTTCATTGTTGTGACTGGAGACCTTTTGCTGTGGTGACATCAGCACACAAACACTGCAACATCTCGTTTCCAACTGAGCTCCCACTCGAAAAAACATTCTTCATAATTCTTTGGGGAGTTGAAGAAATGCACAGGTTGAATCCTGTCCATTTGCATGGTGTCCATTTGCTTTCAGAGGCCATTTCTCTTTGTGAGTGACCTGTGTGGATTCCTCCCTCCTGGGGTGCAGCTCCAGCCCAAGTGACTCCAACCTCTGTAATGGCAGCCCTGACATGTAATTAATTTAAAAGACCACAATACATAAATATTGTGTTTCAATATAAAATCCTGAATAAGGATTAAGCAGCACAGTTCTAAAAAACTGAACTGGCAATAACTAATAAGGCAGCTAATAAACACACAGCTGGTTTTTATGTAGAATTCTGTCACTTAGTGCACTGCTACACACAATTAGAAAGTCCCTGTGGATCACTCTTACATATTACACATCACAGAGTCAACAAGGTTCAAAGAGAACTTAAAGATCATCTGGTCCAGCCATAACCCAGCAGCACCACAATCACCCCTGAACTATAACTCCAAGTGCACATCCAGACTCCTCTTGAACCCCCAGAGATGGTGACTGCACCACCTCCCCAGCTTATTCCAATGCCTGACCACACTTCCAGTGAATTTTTTTTTTTCTAAAATCCAATTTGAACCTCCCCTGGTACAACTTGAGGATTTCCTCTCATCTTTTACTCTGATACCCAGCAGAAGAGACCAACCCCCACCTCCCCACAACCTCCTTTCAGGGAGCTGAAGAGATACAGCTACTCTGGAGTTAAATCCCATCACTCCTCGGATGTCATTCACAGCTGGGAGATCTTCAGCATATTTCCCTGGAGTCTCAGAGAACTCAGCAACAGAGAACTGACCAGTGTTGGTGATAAAACAGGAAACCAGAATAATTTGGTTTAGTTGCTTAACAAACTCCAGACTCAGGCCAAGCCTCAGTCCTGGGACAGCCAAGATGAAGCCTCTGCACTCTCTGCACTCAAGCTCTGGCGACAGCAGTGCCATTAAACAGCCCAGAGCACAGAGTGCAGCTGTGCAGCACGACAGCAAAGGGCTCCTTTTCCAAACGGAGCCCTGAGGTGTCATGCAGGGAGTGCTGCTGCTCCCAGGGGGCTCAGGGAGCTGCAGTAGCAGCCAAGGGAATGAGGGACTCTCCCAAAAGCAGGAGCCAGCACTCGCCCTGTGCAGAGCAGCAACATGAACGTTTCCCTCTCAGCAGGTTTTTCTTCTTCTCCTGCATTTCTCTGCCATGCTTTGCTTTGCCATCTCACCCTGCTCACTTTCACAGCAGGGTTTTAGGCACCTCCTGTAAAATCCAAATTCTCCCTGCACTGCTGAAAATCCTTGCAAATATCACACCAAACTAAAGTAAATCAGTTTTGAAAGCAGCAGCATCTTCTAAACAAGACAGAAGCTGAAGCACGTTCTTTGCCAAGAACATTATAGTTAAAGGATTATGTATTAAGTTGGCCAAAAACCCTAAGAATGTCTCAAACCATTTGTAACACAGAGAACTATTCCCACCCAGCACACTTTTTTATTTATTTCATAATTCTGACAAAGCACGCTCAGAGGAATTCTCTCTTCTCCCCATTCTGGTTCAAACCTATCACGCAGTGAGGCCAGGCTCTCCCTGCAGATGGTGTCTTTTCCCTTCGAAGAGAAAATGCTTCACCTCAAATTGCTATTTGTGCAATGCCTAGTGAGTTTCAGATTCATTTTATTTAAAATTCACCTCCAATATCTGACCACTGCCATTCATTAGAGATCAATTTGTCCACTTCTTATCCTTGAACAGCAGATGGATTAATGTTTGAATGGACCCAACAAGTACAATTCCTTCTGAGTGCCTGTGCTACATTCCAAGAAAAGGACACAGGGGCAGGCCTCCAGGGTTCCAGCTGTTCCAGGCAAACAAACGAATAACAAGATGCCAGAAACTCTGTCATTTCTGCTTCCTTTTGCTGGGAAAGAAAGTCACAGTGTGGTGCAGAGAAGCTGCAGCGTGGGAAGGGACTGTGCCTTCCCCCTCCTGGGAAAAGTGGGGCAAAACACAGAGCCCTCAGCAGGGACAAGGGAAACGCCCTGTGATACACCAGGCCCTGCTATTCCTACAAGGGAAAAGGTGATTGAAACCAGGCCTGGAGGAAGAACCTGTCCTGAAAGGATGCAGGAGGAGAAGCAGAAGACAGAGAGAAAGATTTGCCGTGCTCTATCTCATATATCTATTGAAGATCTTCCTATCAGGAAAGAGCTGCACAGACACATCTCAGAATTCTGGCCACATTAAATTCTGACTGTGTGGGCATTACCAGGATTAAATGGTGACAACAGCACTATCTTTGTGCTTCTAATCCAAGGTTACAAATATAGATTGGTTTTATTCAACGTTATATCTAAATATGGAGAAATTGATGCAGTGTTCACAGTAAAGGACGGTGTTTTGAACACTGTCCCTCTGGATTTATTGCAGTGACTCCTGCTCAACTGCCATCTGTCACTAATCCAATTGAACAGACCAATTTATCAATTACTTCTGTAATATCTCGTTGTTCCCCGTTGTCCAAGGCAGATAGATCTGACTTGCACGTTTTTCTCCCCATCCCTCCAAATATTGTAAAAGCTGCAGTTGTGGTAATGCTTACACACCATTCAGTTGACCAAGCTATGTAAAATTCTGGTTTAATCATGCTGCTTAAAGCAATCAAAACAGTGAAATAGAAATTTTTTATAGGTATATTAATAAACAAGGCCACGAAAGACATTTTCTACATGTACTTTTTCTATACAATAAACAAATTTTCCTGTCAGATCTTTATACCAATGATGCTGCTAATTCTGGATGTTTTCTGAAATATTAGTATGAACCTGTGGGTCAGAAGTAGTTCATATTTTCTAGTAATCTCACGCTGTAAAGGAGTTGTCTGGTTTGCTAATAACTGCTGGATGGGGTCAGGGAGGGAGGGAGGGAGGGAGAGAGGAGTTCCTGTTTATCACATGGATACTTCTCTGAAATGGTGGAACTGGTAAAAGGCCACAGAGGTGGCATCGCTGACAAACACCACAGACCCTGCTGCACAAAGGTTTGTGTCTGACCCTGCTTTGGGCACAGTGAATTCTGATCCTATTATCATTTTAATCTGCAGTATTGTAATGGTGTCTGCCTAGACATGGTGACAGTATCAAAGTACTACTTATAACACTGATTTATTTCATAATTAATGCACAAAGATCATTTTCAGCCTTGTGTAAGGCATAGAATGGTCAATATCCAGTAATTTGAATAACAAATTAATCTTTTAAACAATGGACTTTTCTGCTCCCAGAACTTCGATTGGCCAATCCTCTCACTATTGGCATCCGTTTGGAAATTGGAATTGGTGGTCTTCTCCTAGTGCTGGTCTAGTTCTGCTTTTAATCTGATTTAGTTCTTTGTTTAACCTTTTCTCCAGGGCTCCAACCTCTAACGATCACCTTTTCACCCACTCTTTTCCCTCAGCAGCCCCACTTTTCACCTGTGCTTCTGTTTATTGGCAGGTTTAGGAACCTGTCTGGGAAGCATTTTGCAGCCAAGAGCAGTCATCACTCCAAATCAACTGGAAGCTGCATGGATTGGGTGAGCACAACAGTGAAATCAAGTCAATAAAGCTACTGAAAGGCATGCTAACATTAAATCAGATTCTGCTCCATATTGCACAGCTTCTGCCTGGCTCAGGGCTGGCCTGGCAGACATTCCTGTCTGCCTGAAAAACGCAGGAGAACAGATTTATCTGCAACCATCTCCAGAAGCTTCTGGTAACAGACTTGCAAGACCAAAAAAATTTAAAGACCGACAAAAAAAAATTTTCTTAAAACAGTGACTTAAAATGATTTCTTCCTAGCAGGGGTGTTCCCACTGCCATTTTCATTTGGCTGAGGACAGTTTGGAAGCAATTCCTCTGCTCAGACCAGAGCTCTCTGCTAACACAGGGTCCTCAGCACCGTGGGCTGCTCTGCATATGGACTCTAATTGAGAGTTTGCTAATTGAGACAGGCATTTGTCCTCAGGAGGTTGAACACTCTTCTCTCGGGCAATACAATCTGGTTTATGGTGTGTTCTGTGCTTTGGTAATTTGTTTCCATTATATATTTGGACAAAGACCTTTGAGCAGCAGTACAGGAGGACGTAGGAAGGGAAAAATTATTCTTTAAAAAAAGGTGGCATTTCCAGTTGCCAAAACCCTTTCGAATGCCTGAATAGTTGGGGGTTTTTTCTGTACCAGGGAATATTTTTTTTACAAGCTTAATTGGAGAGCTTGAGAGAAAGGAGAATGTGAACTAAGAGTGAAAAAAATGCCCACATCTCATCTGTGGCTTCAAGTCATTGTACTCTAAGGTGAATTTCAAACTCACCCCAAAACATTAAGTGCCCCATTTCCTTAAACCCCACCAGGGAAACAAGTTTTCAGTTTCAGCTATGAGATCTGCTTAATAAATTAATCACCGCTATAGAGCAGTAAAAGCTTAAAAATACCTATTAAATTCAGGAGAAACAAAAATCATACTCCAGGTCTTTATTAAATCAGAAGAAATTGCAGAGAAATGTTACTGCAAGCAAGAACACGTGCTTATTTACCTGGAAGTTTTGTCTTACCTTGACCTCTTTTCCCTCTCCAAATCAAAGCAAGCTTCAAAAGAGTCTCTTGAAGGAACTACTGAAAAAAAAAAAAATCATCATTTTTTACATGGTCAATAAAGTCACTGCAGAGAGCAGACACACAAATGGAAGTGAAATTCCCACAGAATGCCCCTTTCAACTGAAAGCAAGCTCAGAAAAATAACACTCTGTGTGGGCAGGAAAATTGACTTTTTTAGGTTCTTACAGAAGGGGAAGTATAAAAAAAATAATTTGTGATGCCAATGATGTTTTGTGTATGAATATTTTCAGCATTTCTCATGCAACTCCAAGGGATATTAGCATAGGATCTGCATGCCAGGGATTGTGGTAGGAAAAGCAGCACAATGCAGCAAAGTGCTGCAGAGCTGAGGAGCAGATTTTGGCCGGTAACACCTGCAGGTACATCAGCAACAAATGGAGGCTGGAGTTCAGCCCAAGTGACCCCTGTGTGTGTTTTACCTGGAGGTCCCATTCCATCCATCAACCCTCCCACTGTGCGGTACAGGTAAGGCCAGAGCCAGCCACGTGGGCACATTGCAGCTGATTTCCCTGCTTACCTCATGGAGAGCTGGTTTATCACCCAACAAACCAGCTCCACATCAGCTGCCTACAGCAAATCCTGAGGAAAGATAAAATACAGCCTGTGTGGTGAGGGTGGTGGGAAGGTCTTTCATAACACATTTTTTCCTTCTCTGCAAAATTCAGTGCCTGCCTATCATAGCACCAGCATAAAATGAACAGAACAAACCTTTCACATGAGGTTTGAGAATATCTTTTGCTTGGGCAACACCTCAAACACTTCCACGTGTCTCAGTTTTAAAGCGTCGAGTGCTGTGGGACGCACAGGGTACAGCTCCACCAAAGCTGCCAGCGCTGGAAAGGAATTTAAAAGCTCTGGGCAAAGAGATGCAGCACAGCAAGGCAGAGCTGGCAGCACTTTACACTCTGTTTGTGAGCCAGAATGACAACGCCAGCCCGTGACTCAGCTGCTCGCCCTGTGTTCCCTGGCACGAGCAGAGCAATCGGAGTCACCGCGTGGGAGCCACGGCGGTGTCACCGACCCTGCCCCGCGTGCAGCCACAGCAGCAGCAGCACCTGCAGCCTCCCAGCACTGCCCTGGGCTTCCCACCTCACCCACTGCTGCGTCACGCACAGACAAAAAGCTCACGAAAAGGTATAATATATATATGTGATATATTCACCCCAGCCCGTCCAGCCCCACGCAGCCCAGCCGGTGCCGCGGTGTCACTCGCGGAGCAGGAGATGAACCGGTGCCATCTGCGAGAGAAAATAAAGGGGAAGTGAGTCCCAGCATCCCTGACAGCGTGGCACAGCCCTGGAGCTGAGAGAAAGCCGTGGAAGAAGGCAGCAGGGGTTCCCTCCTACCTCACAGAAAAACAGAGTTTGTTACATCCCACAGACTCCTCACTTGAGAAACCCGCTATGCACACCTGCACTTTCACTGCAGCTTTATCCTAGCTGAACACCTGCATGTGTAGGACTGTTTGTGCCTGAAGGCCCTGTAGTAGCAGGGCCAAGGATATCTTTAAAAAAATTAAAATATCATTAAACTAATTCAAATGCATGTGAATGCTCACTAAGAAGAATTTAATTGATTTCAAAATATACTATTAATAGTTGACAAATCAAATCCAGTATTTGCAACAGGCAAGCTTTCAGCATCTGAATTTTAGTTTAGGAAGTACTGTGTCCAAAGTGAAAAGTCTAGCATAATGTCAATACTCAAAGATGTCCAAGGAATAAAAAAAAAAAAGGAAAAAAGTCTTGGAATTCTGTTTACCCTTCTGCTCTTTTGAATATATCTATTTTATACAATTTCCAGTTGTTTTATACGACACACAATTAGTAGGTCAGAGGTAACTCAATTTGAATTATACTGAGTTAAGCTGCTAAAGGAGACATCAGTAACAGATGGTGATTTCTGAAGGTGAGGGTTTGAATTCCTAAATCATTCATCACCAACAAGCTGTAAAAAAATAAATCACGAGCTACAGCATGTTTCAGTAAAATCTTACGACCAACTCAACAGACAGAAGTTTGCATGAATGCTGCTCAGTGATGCACACACACATCCACATCAGGTGGGCAGGGGCTGTAACATCCATTCCTGCTCGTTGCACAGATATTTGATGAGTCGCTCAATACCCTGAGCGTGGATCAGATCGCATTGCTCGCTGTTGTAAAGATATTTCTTGTCTCCCTTATGTCAGGAGGCGTTATTGATTCAGTTTACCAGATCCTCACAGAAGCACTGAGGAAGTGCTGCCATCCACCTGTGCCAGCTGAGCTCCAGCCTGCAGTTACAGATCTCTGAGACACCAATCGATGGCTCTGCCATGACAATGAGCAGATGACTGAAAAGTAAATAACCTGGTTGTTTGCTTTAACAGGCTTTAACGGCACACACTTCACTTCCAGGTCGGGTTATAAGGAGCTTGAGAGAATAACTGTTCTTCTTTTTCGATTCTTATCATACCTGTCTTTTTGATTCTTATCTTGCTGTTTTGATTATCATATCTAATCATTTCAAATAATGAACCTACAGATTCTACATACCTGAATGATTTGTTCCCCTGTGACAAAGTCACCACACTTGTAAGAGTTGCTGATCCTCTGCCAGACCTTCAGCCAGGTGTGTCCCACATGCCACACACAGGACACCTCAGCCAGGGGAATGTGGAACACCCCCAAGGAATCAGGAGCAGCCCCAGGGCACCAGGAGCACCGTGCCTGCCATCCCTCCACAGCTCAGTTCCCTCTCCCAGCCCCTGCTCCCACCTCGCTGCCCTCCTCAGCCTGAGTTCATGATTTCCCAAGCAGATGGCTGCTGCTGTAGGTAGATAAATTATAGCCAGCAGAAAGCAGGAAGTTTGGCATCACTGCCATGGTGAAAAACTGGATCCTCAGGGAAAAAAGCATTATATAGAACTTTACACTGCATCTAAAAAAAAAACCCGAAATTTTTGAGGTTTGCTTTACAAAGCAAGCTAACAGTTTCCTTTCTTGTGCCTGAAGCTTTGCAATCACTCTGTTTCTGAACTGTATTTTTTCATTAGTCTTATGCTTCCAAATATAATCTATTATTTGGCAGCAAAGGCAGCAAAACATTTGTTCCCTCTCAGTACAGCTGCAACCAATTGGATTTTAAAAAATGGTATTGGCTATCCAGCAGTCCTCTATCATGTTGATTTTTCCATGGAAACAGTGTTATATTTTGCTTTGGGGGGGTGGGTGGTGCTGGGAACAGGATGCAGAAATGCATTTACAGTGTTCTCTGCTTTTCCAGTTCTCATCCCTCCTCACACCAGCAGAAGGGATTAGACCTGACTCCCCAGCTGCATCCTGGAAACTTGAAACTCTTTAAAAAGTATATTTGTATAAAACAACCTTTTGTCTTTTCATTCTCAGGCAGGGAAGCATAAACAAAGTCCAAACTATGTCATTATACCTAAAGAGGACACTTGACACACCTCAGAACTACTCAACCACCTGGTGCCTGTATCCTTAAAACTGTAATTCCAGAACACACTGGAATGCCTGCAATGCCAAATCCATGGTTCATTTCAAATTTGACATCTTATTACCAGTATTACTGAGTAAAAATGAAAAAAACTAAAAACCCAGAAGTGGTAGGGAGCAGATGAGGGGACAAACCTCATCTCATCCCCAGGTAAGATGTTTGCAGGGCTGAGGGCAGGGAAAGGGGGAAGGGAATTCCTCCCTTTCTGAATTGCAGCTTGCCTCTGCAAAACACAAGGAAAATAACACAAAACACAATGTGGAGAGAATCAAACACAAGCACATTGATTGAGCCGAGCGTTTCAGAGCAGTAGGACTCGTTCATCAAATACAAAAGTTCTGTTTTAAGGCTGAATTAGGAAGGGAAAAAAGAGAACCCACAGGAAACCACAGGAGCCCTGAGTGGCAATGCAATCACTGCTTGGGAAGAAGAGTTTGTCCCACAAGTGTGGAACAAGTCAGGAATGCTGTTGTTGGTCTTTGGCCTCCCACAGAAGTATTGCCTTGATAGATTCGCCGAGTTTCTGAGCATTTTGTGAGGTTCACTAGACATAAGCCAAACACATTAGAATGGGTTGCCTGATTTGGGTAGGATGTGGGAGAGAGGCTCCGATGCTAAATGAAGTTGTATTCTGCTGCTTGAAATCCAGCTCAGAAACTGTCATTGATTCTTCTGCTTGACTTCATCAATATTTAAGTTACTCAACTTTGACAAACATTTCATAATGTAGTTTCTGGTAATTGTTCTCCTTATCTATAATAAATTTTCCATTATATTAAGTTTAATGAGCTATCCAAAATACTCCTACCTGCTCAAAACCACAAACACAAGCAGGATTTGACAATATGATTATTTATCAGCCAGTGGGAGAAAGAATTAAAAATGCATATGGATGAAATGTGTGTTATCATTTTGAGGATTTAAAGACAAAAGGAATTTAAAATAAATAATTAGAACAATAGAAAAGAACAGACACAGATCAGAGAAAATACTCTCAGGGCATCAATGAGTAATTTATCAAATAGCACATAATAAATGAAACTCAAGTCACAGGAGTGCCAGAGCAGTCTCCCTCTTAAACTCATAACCAGTACAGTTCTGCAAGGCATCTGTGCAAACAAAAGGCTTTGGAATAAGGAGAGAAAATCCCCTGTGCCTTCCACCTCATCTGCTGTCCCACTAAGTCAAAATCAGTTTTTGCTGCCTTCATCTCCTGTTAGCACTGCAAGTTGACAGAGAATTTGTTTTCTTGTGGAAGCAGACAGATTTCCTAAATTTCAGCCAGTTGGGCCAGGACAAGCAGGCTGAGGCCATCAGTTTGGCATTAATGCAACTAAAACTTATCTTTGCTTGTCAAGAGCTTGACAAGATTATTCATCAGTCATTCCCGAGTGACTTCTCAACCAAGGCAACTGAGGGAGTATTTAAAAAAGAAATCATCAAAATCAACTCGGCACTCCAGGCAGAGTTATTTTAGTGGCTGACCCTGTGAAAAGAAGCCTATAGCAGCATCTTTAAAGTCACTTTGAGGAGCACAGGCTGATGTCAGATTTCATCTTTACTGGAGCCCAGCTGACTCACAGCAGATGCCTCACAACCAAGGCTTGGCACCACACTGCTGGATCCGTATGGATCCCGTGACTGGCTTCAAGGTTTTAAAGTATGGAAAACCACAAGGTGGAATTCTTCATCATCCTAGTTTGGAATAAAATTTCAAGGCTCGAAGAGCTGTCTTTGCCCTAGACTCTAGAGCAGCGTGACAGAACCACAGGACAGTGTTTCATTAACATTAAGTGATTCTACTGTGCTTCAACTTCTTACAGCTAAGAATATGCAATTATAACCTCTTCCCTGGTCTCTTTTCTTCAATTGACATTTTTTGATATTGAAGTCATGAAGTATTTCTCAGAATCATTGTCTAATTTGCACAATCCACATCACTCTGCTTTTTGACCTTGCTTCATGCTCCACAGTAGAAACACATTTTAATTCCAGTAATCGTGCTGTGTTTACATTCTGAAGTGACAGAACTCAGACATTCACAAATGGCAATCAGATCCTTACAGAGTTTATGAAAAAGCTTTTTATTTTCTAATGACTTTCCCTGCTTTGCTTGCAGTCCCCATGCTTTACCCCTCCCCAGCAGCACACAAGCCCTCGTGCCCCATCTCCCAGGACAGCAGGAGGTGCCCGATGAGGAGGCAGTGCCCAGGCAATTTTCCTCCCCTCACATGTTGTCAACAAGGTCATCAGTAAATGTCACCGAACAAGTAACATTCCTCATTATTCCAGGCCCTCCAAAATAAATCAGTTCCATCCCATGTGCAATTTCTACAGAAAACCAGCATGGCCCCAGTGCTGGGAATTCCTCCAGCATCCTCATTTTTGGACTTGCCCAGTACTGAAGTTCCTTGTGGCTCTCACTGCTGACACTTGCTTTGCAGTCTCAGCCGTGGCTTTTATGGAGTAACAAGCTCCTGTTGCTCACTTACACTTTTATTTTATATCCTCAGTGTTGATTTAATAGAAGCAAATCAAAAGTGGAAGTGTTTGCCTGCTGTACAAATTTACCTGACATAAGAGAATCATAGAATGGCCTGGGAGGGACCTGAAAGATCATCTTGTTACCTACAAAAATCAACATAAAACAAGGTAATAAACTTCATGTTTACACAACCACCAGTCCTGTACTCTTTCTTGCCTTCAAGTTTGCTCCAATACAAACACTTGAATGGGTTTTAGAATATGAAATTCAGCTGTGTTAGAAGAAAGAACATCCTGACTGATCTTCCTGCAAAGCCCTGGATGTTCTAGAGACCTCCACACCGTGCCTAGAAGGATAATTAATTCTCAGAACATTTATACCAAACAGGAGCTGTTTAAAAATAAATAAACAAGGATAAAAGTGCATTCCATGTAAAATCTTCCCTACTGGTACCTTACTATTTTCACATCCATGGGGCACTTCTGAAGAAATGTTATTTTAGGAACACAGGTTAGCTATAGAAAGATCCATTTGAATTACAATTAAAACTCTGTTACAACAGTTCAAGGACCAGATTAACCACTGTTAATTCATACATTCTTCTAGGTTGTTGCATGAAAGTTCACCTAAGTGTTACTGAACTTGAGTTAAAATAGCAGTAGTTTAATAATTTACCTTATTTCAGTAGGGAAAAAAATCATTTTTGATAAAGCAGCAACTTACAGAAATTTAAGCTCCTCGTAGCTGCAAGCAATCACATGAATATATTCAAGCACATGATCAGTCTTCCTTGTATAACAAGCTCCACAGAGATTGTTATTAGTCACAGATAATAATTCCCACTGTTACAGAAAATCTGTGCTCAAAATAGTACCTCCCAAGGAAAAATTTCATTGCAAAGGCAATAAGGCTTGGTATGACAATCCTCAAGTTGGGGAATTGGGAAGGAAAATTGAGAGCTTGCACAAAATCATCTGTCATTTAAGGAAAATCAGCAAAGCAATCAGATCTTCTAAATTGTGTTGCAGATAAGATACTACAGGAGGGGAAAAATACCTCCTGTGAACTACAGAAAAATCAGTATATTTACCTTTTTAAGTGAACTCAATTATAATAACTATGGGTTTAAGCTCACTCAGAGTATTAATGGGCTCCAGCTTTTGGCTCTATGAAGTGAGAATTTGATTTTATGGCGTAAATGAAGGAAAATTTTCACAGGATACATTGGATAGATCCAGAAGAAAAATCAACACGTTAGATAGCAGATTCATCACTTCTTAGCAACAGGAACAACGTTAAGTGTGTAATCTTAGCTCCACCATGCTCTTATCAGCCTGCTTTAATGTGTGAAATCTCATTAACAGAACAACAACAAGCTTCCCAGCAAGGAAGAGGCACATTTAGGATTTGCTACAGAGCACTAAAAAGAATACAAACAAGAACATTCCATTGCTGGTAATTTTAACTTGCCTGACTGAAGCAAACAGATACAAAAATGTTTGATGGAGCTGTCGGAGGACAGATGTTACTCTGTTAGAGAATGCAGAGTGGCATCTTAACTCTCAGTTTTCAAGGCAGGTCAAGAGCAAAGCTCTGAGACTTTCCACACTGAGCAGGACTAGGAAAGCAAATACAAGCATATTTTAAAAAAAAAAGCACTTATTCATATGTTTTATTTCTTGAAATCCAAGGAAATTATTTAGATATGTGATAATGACATGAAGCGAAGGAGAATATGTTCTCTGCAGCAAGACTTAAATCTCTGCTATTAAAATAGCATTAAGCTGCATCTACAACCTGCTCACTTCCAGAGATCTCCACGTGATCCATTAAGGAAAATTCTTCCAAGAGAACAGCAAGGAGCCACCTACCAAGCTCAGCACTAACAGAATAACTGGTCAGCTCCTGGGTTTGGTTCACTGGGGTGATTCCTGAGTGCGACCATTGCTGCACTGCAGGGCTCAGCCAAACTGAGCTTGGCTAAGCCAGACCCCTTCAGGAACACACAGCACCCACACCACTTTTATCAAAACAAATCCACCTCGAGCAAGTGATGCTTTCACCTCACCTGCTGCATTGGAAACCCCACGTGGCTGCCATGCAGAGCATTATCCAGGCTGCTGTCAGACCCAAAAAGCACAGCTGGAACAACTGCATTTGTCATTCGTGACTCCAGCCATGGCAAAAGGTGTCTCACACACCACAGATACCAAGGTATTTACTATATTTTTAGAGCATCCACGTTCCCATTTAGGTCACAGCAGTGAGAACTGTACCTCCTGATCATTCCCACCAGTAGACATTTAAATAATTGAAAGTATTTAAGCATTTTAATCTGGATTCCTTTTGGATTAAATTAAGGCAGAGGTTGTGCTCAACTAACCCATCTGATGTACCCTCTCTGCTGTAAGGTTTTTGAACCTACAGCACCCAGAACTAGTTTTGCCTTCCCACTCCAAATGCAGAGACATCAACTGCAGCATCTTCCTGTACAGAACTGTGCCTACCTCACCACAATAGCTGCTAATGGACACAGGCAAAGTTTGATTGTCTCC
>VZTJ01003855.1:959823-1133402 GCA_013397795.1 Orthonyx spaldingii
GAACCGGGCTCAGAATCAATCCTAACCCCAGCCACAGTTCCATCACCACCTAAACCCGGCTCAGAATCAATCCTAACCTCAGCTGCAGCTCCATCACCACCTAAACCTGGCTCAAAAGAGAGCTAAATCATAAGCCCGGCCCGGCTCTGAAGCAGAAAAGGCAGCGTACCAGGTAACCCAGGGCCCAGCCAGGTATTTTTCTCCCCTCCCTACAAAAATCCCAGACCTGTGACCTCGGAGGGTCCCCTGGCTCATTTCCAGACCCCTCCTACAGGGCCCCTCCAAACCCGTCTGGGGTCAGTTTTAAGCAGGTTTATCAGCAAATGACAGCCAGGTTCTGACTGTCCCCAAACATGCAGAATTCACATCCTGGATGCCAATTCTATTCTTGATGACCCTCAACGCAAAATTTCTTACTTTAGCACACTCCTGGAATTTGTCTTGATGCAATTTCTATTCATTGTCCCTCATCCGCATCACCTTTAACATTAGCAATGGTATTTGGGCTTGGACTTGAAAAAAATTAATAGGTGAACAGATTTCTTTTGCTTGCTGGTTAATATCAAATAGAAACTGTGTAACCAAAGGCCTTTGCTTTTGTTATTTCCCCAGGATGATTTCTGCATCTCAACAGGTACATCCCAAGGAGCCCTGGCTGTTCCTGCCTGCTGGATTCTGGAACAATTATTCCAGAATTATTCCAGATTCTGTCAGAACTGTGAGGTTGTGCATTGATGCCGTTCCCTGTGACCACAGTTCCAGTCTCCCTCATCTCATCTCAACCCTCCATTTACTTGCCACAAACCTCTGCTCTACAGCTCAGGACAATGTTTGGTCCTCAACAGGGCAGAAATTTGATTTAGGTTTCCATTCAAGGGATTTTGCCATTCAAATTATAAAGATGTGCTCAATTCTTAATGCTCTCACTGCTCAAGGGAACACACACTGTTAAACAAAGAAACTAATTCCAATATATTTTGCCACAGAGTGAGCAATTAGCAAAATGAGTCATCAACATTGTTTGAATTATGGGACTTGTAACATCAGCTGTCTAAACTCCAATAAGTACCACTGCTAATGAATCAACATTTATTGTTCCACTTATAGCCACAAAAGATACTATTTGAGGAAAATTTTAGCAACAGCACAGCCTGCATCACACATGATATTATCAAATAAACAGCGAAATAACAGGAAATTTCAACGTAGTACTCACCCTAAAATTTGGGGTTTTTCCATGGTAATTTGTGCCATTTCATTGCTCCCCCAAAAATAAATAAATAAAAAAAATTCCAATAAGTAAATAAAAAATATTCCAGTAAATAAATAAAAAATATTCCACATGACAGAACTGGTTATATCATCCCAAAGTAATGCAGTTCCTCTTTCCCAGTTTTAAATCCATGGTTTTTCTTGCCTCAGCTCTGGAGCTCCATAGCATCACCTCTAGCTGCAGTATCAGCTCTAACAGCATGTACCACTCATTAGCCCGTGCAAAGAAATTTGGAGTTCAAAATGAACTGAAATTATTTTTGTACCTGGATAACATTTTGTTTACTATATAATTATTTTTTTATTCGTTTATTTAGTTGAATTTATCTGAAGTCTGTAACTGATCATTTTGAAGGCATCCCTAGATGGAGAATTAATTGTTGCACAACAATATTATTTTCTATTTCACAAAGAGGCTGGCATCTTGTCTTGTTTTGCTTCTCTTGTTTCTTTGGAGATGATTAAGTATCTGGAAATATGGTTAACCCCAGGGCTGAAGTATTTAGTTCTGAGAAACTTTAATACAATCAATTATGTTTTGAGCATAGGGAAGCAGGCAAAGGGGGAAGTTTTAATTACCATTAGTTAGTAAAACAGTCCTGATGCACAGTTTGATTACCTTTTGTCTAAAATTCCCTCGGTATTTCAAGTTCATTACAAAGATATTTGAGTTTTTCTGCACATTAACTATTTCAGTAGAGCACTTCAATACAAGCTTTTACAACTAATTTTGTTGGGTTTTCCATGGGAAGAGGAGGCAGAGAGAAAGACGAAGAAGCATCTGGTCTAAAAACAGTAGATGCAAAACCATGATACTTTCAAAAAAGAGAGCCAAAATAACTAAGTCTGTATTTCATTGACAAACCAGTTGGGTTTTTCTGCCAGGAAAAACCACAATCCTGAAATAAAAGGGATATCAGCAAATCCGTTCTGTCCTATATTGAACAGAATGAAGAAAACTCTTGTTATTCATTAGTGTTTAAAGCAAAGATTAAAGCAAGTCCCAAAAAACCCAGAACCCAACACAAGACCTAAAAACCCTAAAATTGGACATCCTCCCAAAAAACCACCCTGCCTAAAGCATTCCAGTGAATTAAAATTGGGTTTCTCACAGCCCAACAATTGTCCTCAGCATTCAGTTGTTCTCCTGCTCACAAATTACCTTTCTGATTGAACAGAAATTCCATCCCACGTATCCAAAACATTTATTTGCAGCATCCATCCCACTCCTGCACAGACAAAAGGCTCCCAGGACAAGGGGGATGCCAAAAGTGAGCTGAGCACTCACGTCTGTGGTTGGATGCACCTTTCTGACAGACAAGGGGGGTTATTCCAGCTTCTGTCAGGGACAAATCTGCACTCCAGGGGAACAGAAACCCACGGGCACAAGGAGGTTCCCTTCTCTGCACACCACACCCGGGTATTGCGCGCTCATGATGTCACTGGGTTAACGCTGCCTCCTGATCTTCTGGATTCATAAATCTTATCTGCATTAGCTTGATTCCCAACAACCCCAAAATGTGAAACAGTAAAACTCACAGGCAAGAGTTGCTTTTACAGATCAAATTTCATCCACATTTATCTTAATTTCTGGTCTAATTTGAAGCCGAATCCTTTCCAGTTTTAGAAATTAAATAAAACCCCAACACACTAAAGGGATTAAGCCCTTAAACTTTCTCTTTTAAGCTTTTCTTAGACCAAATGTTAGATTTAAATATATTTTACAAAGTAACCCATTAATTTTTACAGCAGAAGCAAACAGCCAGTATATTAGAAAGAACAGAATTAGTTCGACCTTGGGAGTCAAATCACTGACAGTAACAAAAAAAATTTAAAAAAAGTCCAAAACCCCAAACAAACTAAGCAAAACCACCAAAAAAACCAACAATCCCCCTCCCAAAAAAAAAAAACAAAAACCAAAACAAAACAAACCAACAAAAAAACCCCAGTAGCTACTATTTCAAAACACTACAAGGATGTGGATGGACAAAATTAGTAACAATGGAAGTTGGAATAGTCCTAATGGAAGTTGGAATACCATTCTTTGCCATGACTTGGGGACAGATCACTGTTCAGTTATGGAAAATGCAGCTGCATTGGAAAAGTGAGCAAAGCATGAAATAAAGGATCAATGAGTATAAAACCTGCTCCTAAGTTATCACCTTGTCTTGGGTGTGTTCCCCATGTTCAGAGCTGCTGCTTTAGAGTCTCTCCTCTGCTCACTCCCTCTGCTCCCAGTCTGGGTTTGCCCACACAGCATTTGTGTTCTGCCATCCCTCCTGAGACAACACATTTTGGCACCCCCTTGCCACACCTGACTTCCATCGGATGAGAAAAGCCGGACCTCGGATATCTTGTACCACATGGAGATTTCTCTTTTGCCGCTATTGATAGAACGGGAAATCAGCTCCACCCCACTCAGAGGCAGCCACTGATAATCATCGCTGCCATCTCAGCTCCTCACTCGAGCACACCAGGGACGCCTCGAGGAGTTAAAACCAGAACACAGCACCCTCTGAACCTCTCTCCATATGGTGACTCCCACCACAGCAGATGGAGGAGCTATTTGTTTGCTGTTTACTCTTGATGTACTGTTTTCTGTCTTCTGATACAAATCACTGTGGCTCAACAGCAAAACTGACAGCTGCCCATTGCTGTTGTCCCGTGCTCGCAGCTTGCTGTCTTCAAGCTCAAGAACACTGCTGAAGGAAGAGATTGCTCATATCCTGCAGGTTTTGCAATGGCTGTTTCCTACCTCCCACTCCTGCCAGAGCAGAGCTTCCCTTGGCTGAACAGACTCGCTGCTTGGGAAGCAGGAGCAGGAGCCTCCAGAGGAGCCAAGGGCTCACTTACAGGCCATAAGCACTGGATAAAAGTAAATTGTTATTATGCAACATCTTCTTAAACCCCCCGGTCAAAAGTCCCAAATTATGGTATATTTTGTGTGTCTTCATAAAAACAATATCAAACCCCACACAGATGCTTAGGCTAACCCACTTGCATTTCGTAACTTCAGACAAAGTTATGGCTTTCCAAATGATTTAGTTCCAGCTCGACTGTGTGCCTCAGGAAAGGCTTCATACGACTCCAATCTCTGCCTGACTCCTCCCCCATAAAGATGAGGTTCATATTTAATTCAAGTCTCTCTCAGTCACTCCCTTCTCCACCTTAGCAATGACATTTTGGCTGCCAAATATCCCAGGAACATGGCAGTGAGTAAGAGCTGTGATCAATTCCCAGACTGCACCCAGATAATGGATACGGGCATATTTCATGCAGATCACACAACGGAGAGGTCTTCACTAAATTTGCCTTATGATTTATTCTGTAAAACAGAGATGAGCCTAAAAAGTGCAGCAGAACCCCACAATCATTTATATAAAATAATGACAACAACGTGCATCAATTTACAACATAAAAAGACATTTCTGGGGATTATTTCAGCCACTATTGAATGAAGTCATTAGCTTGCATTTCTTAGTACGACCCACTGAAAAATGATCCAAATGCCAACATCAAAACGAAACAAGAATTATGTACTGCTAAATTATAAAACAATCTCCTTAATGTAGAAAAATCAATTCTGTAGGAAAGGTGGAAATTTGTGGAAATGCCTGTTTGGCAAGAAAAAACTATTATTCAGTCTTAATATTTCCCAGGAGAGTCTAAACTTAGATATTTATTTGAATTCATGTCATGCAGCCTCCAGATAAGTGACCTCTATAGCAGTGGCTACACACAGCTTGATGGTACTTGCTCGGCTGGGCCTTTCCTCCCTGGAAGCAGGAATGGGGTAACTTCCAGGATTCACCTCATAAATCCCAAGATCTGGGCTGATGCTCACTCAGACACTTCACCAAACAGTGACTTTCACCCAGTATCACTGGGGATTTTCCACCCTTCACTGCTTTTAGAGTCACAGCAGTTTCACTGTGAAACCCAAGTTTTCAAAGAGAAATTTTCCCAACTGTAACTGTGCTCCAACTGCTCGTTGTCCCAACATGAGCCTCCTCAGAGATGATTCAAGTGTTGTAACAATATAAAAGCTTCTGATATCAATTGGAGTCTAAAACATTCACTTTACTCACAAATTTATTTGCAGGTTAGGTTTGCTTGAATCATTTCCAGCACTGAGGAACACGTATTGGAGATTCTCATGTTCTGTTACAGGTATTTCTCCTCTTCTTTTAGACCTTAACCACTCCAAGGACGCAGGGCCCTTATTTTGGAAGTTATACTTGGACAACTCTTACAACTTCCATTGTCAGCTGCTGCCTCGAGCTGCTGTTTATAATGCATGAATTCTTTATATTTCAAACGGGTTGGGGTTAGTCCCTGAGCTGACAGGGAATTCCTTCTTCTCAACACTTCCATTTCACCTAAGGGAGAATAAATCAAGTGCAGCATTGGCTTTAGAACTTCAGAGAGTTCTTCTTGCTGTTGGACACTGACCACTGCAAGACCTTCTGCTGCCATGCTAGGCTGGATGCACTATTTCTGTATTACATCAGTATGTATGTGAGCATAATCCAATTTCTGAGCGTGTTAACCTCACATTCCCCACGGTGCCCTGTGGTTCATCCAGCCCGGCCAGCCAGGCAGACAAACCTGATTTCCTGCTTTGGTTTTGAATCTATTTGCAACAAAAAATGGGAACTGTTACTGGTCCAGCATGGACAGTGGGTGCTAATCCAGCTGGATTCATTCGCAGCTCCTGAGGAGGCACAGGGAGCAGGTTTGCTGAAGAGGATCAGTCATTGCCAGAATTGCTTCACTTACTGATTCTGTGCAATGCACACTGTCACTGCAAAGGTTGTGTTTCCTTGGCAACTATCAAATACATTCTTAATGTCCCTGAAGGAGTTCTAGTCAATAATGATTTCAGTCCTTTCAAGCTCATATTTTAAACTAACTTTTTGGTTAGCTTAATCCTGTCTCCAGCTTGTGTATTTAATTTATTACTGTCAGGTGGCTGAACATTTTAGGGAAGCCAAGTTTTTCACCTTAGTTCTCTGTAGACATTCAGAGCAGCACCTCTGAAGAAATCAGAGATATCAGTGAGAAATAAAAACATGCAATGACCTACCCCATCTTTCAGAGAAATCTAGAACCAAACTGAATTCAAGTGAACAATGAAATTACAAGACAAACACCAACTCCCATTTATGTGTTTTTTCCTCAGTGACTGCTACATGGAGAACAGGGACAGCAAAGGCAGTTTTATTACAGAGATAAGGACAGCGATTGCAAATACTAAAGTAAGATGATAAAAAACAGCTTTAAATTGAGCTGGCCCCAAGATGTTGATTTGTTTTGGTTTGGGGGTTTTGTTGTTGTTGTTGCTTTGGTTTTTTCCTGGTTGGTTATTTTTGCTTTGGTTTTGTTGTCACACTGTCCACAACAAATGTATGGGACTGGTACAATCTGCCTTGTGGTTCTTCAAATTAAAGTATCATACAAGTGCACGTGCAGTTATTGAACATTAAGAAATATTGGGGGGGACATACTAAATTTGGAACAATATGATTCCCTTCAAGGGATTCCTTGAATAAGAGTAATTTATGATATCTAAAATCACTAGAAGGCAGCCCAGTTATTTTCTTTGGAGCTGGTATTTTTCCTCACTGCTAAAGCTTTGCTGTAGAAGAATCTCAGCCAGAAAATAGTTTATGGGAAAAGGAAGTCAATTGGTTTTGCAAGCTATAAAGGTCAAAATCCTTCTGAGAAATATTCCCTTTGGAAAGCTTGGAAGCAACCTTTTCCTCCAAAATTTTATGACAGCTGGCAAAGCAGGAAAACATATGCTTTGTTGTATTGCCTAAATAAAAATGACTGATCTGACTTATTAACACTGATTCTCTCAAGATGCAAAAAAGAGTTTCCAGCAATTTTATGCCGTTCTTAATATTCATCAGCAATATCTGCTTTTAGATGAGCAACATTTATCCTAAACATCTGTTTGCAGGATCAGTTAGAGGATTTAGAAGATATGCTTCCAAATTTATTAGCTTTCATGGAAAGTATTTTTCAGTCTATTGAGAATGATTAACTGAAGCTTTTAAGGCTACAAAAATAAAAACAAGCGCTAAGGTCTGATAAAAGTCATGCTTGTAATTATCTGATTCATAAACCAGAGAAGTTCAGCTACTTATATTTTGAAAAATAAACATTTCAGAGTTTTCTTTTCCAAGCACTTTTAAAACCAGGAAAGAGGCTATGTTATATTCTGAAAATAGAACAGCAAACTCATTGCAGTAGATAGAAAAAACCCCAACAAACCACTAAATAAGGCAGAAAGGTGTTCAGGAACTCATCTCTATCACAGACTTGTTTACTGCCTTCACCTTTACTCCTTGCTGAGCACAGGCCATACTTGCAGGAGGCCCAAGAGAACACAATGGGCACACACGTTTTGACCAACACATGCAGCTCCCTGTCAACATTCACAGAAATCACTAAAATTTTGTGCACATGAGGGCTATGAATGGCTTAAAATATACAGTAAACAGGAACTGGAGTGTTATTAATGGCTGAAATAGAAGCTGTTAGACAGTCGTGCTATTTGTGTTCCTCACACAGACTGCCCCACTTTCTCACGTTCTGTACAATGGCTCTAACACAGTGTTCTCACTCACATGGTTCAGTGCATTTATTTTTTATCCCCCAGGGAGGTTTTCCTACTTCTTTAACATAATCCATCCAGCTGTCTCATACTGGGATACTCTCCTCACGATGAAGCACCACAACAACAAAAACTTCCAAACTTCCCCAGCAAATTAACACTGCCATGCAACACAAATTGTGTGCAGCTCATCTTAACAGAGGTGCAACCTCCCTTTCCTTCCCAGCAGGCTCAGTCCTGAGCACACACACACTGCAATGTAAACCAGAACATTGCAGTTTTGTTACACTCCTTTGAACAGTCCTTTGAAATGCCACAGGTAACCACGAGCGAGTCCGGCAGCTTTACCACAGGAGTTGAACAACAGGAAATTAAATAAAAGCTCCCCTCCACAATGGAATCGCTGGTTCACCACCACTGATTGCCCTCCTACTTCAGAGGAACCCAGCAAATGATTCTCTTCTCCTCTTTATTGAAACAAATTTTCATAAGTATTACAGTACTCCCAGATAAAGTCAAATTCCGGGGGTTTGCTTGGTTTGACTTTACCTAATAGATCTACACAATAAACTGATTAATAGATCTTGCTATGGTTTTTTTTCCCAAATGCAGAATGTTGCAGCTCACTGTTTTTCCATCACACCAGACTTTACATCCTTCTTTGCTGAAGCCTCCCAGAGCTCCATGAAAGCCACCATCACTTGCAGATGTTGCACAATGAGTTTAGAGACTTCAGAGCAGGGATGGTCAGCCCAGTGTTGGAGACCACTGACCCCAGAGACTTCACCAGCTGAGTTTTGGGATCTGCTGTTGTGGTTCCTATTCTGTACAGATCCCCCAACCAACCAGTTCTGGGCTCTGCTTCTCAAATTACTCCAATAACCACATATGGGAGAATTTAGAGCCAAGCCAAGAGATAGAAAAGGGATAATGATAGAACAAAAGGATAAAAGGAAAGTATTGAGGAAAATCAAGACAAAATGCAGTGATTTAACCCACATTATAATGTGATATCTGAAGTATAAAATTCTTAAGAAAAATTCCTCGGGACAGGAAGGCAGTTGGGGCTGCTGGTCTTTGAGTTGTAACATGCCAAGGCAGCTCTTTAATCTTGCAGCCTATCTATAGCAACATTCTGCAGCTCCACAGAGCTAAGCTATTTTTTACTTTCCTCTCACTGTTCTTCCCATGCTATCTAATGCTAATGTGTAAAGTGAGTAATAGACTTTCAGCAAAAACCAAGTTTTTCAGTGATTCTGATTGCCTGCCTGCCCTTTCTGGGGATCTCAGGAGTGTCAGTGCAGGGCAAACACTTTCACCATCCTGCCCCCTGTCCCTGGAGCCCTCCAAAAGGCAGAGGAAGGCACAAGAATTATTTCAGCTCTATCTTCAGACAGGCCAACTGCAGCCAATGCTTTGTGTGTGAACAGATGCTTCCCTGGCCTCCACAAAACCTGTATTAGAAAATGCAGCCTGTCATGGGTATGGATGTGTTCACTCACTCACCAAATCCTGCTTTAAGTGCTATTTAATGCAGGTAACCAGGCAGGAGTTACAGTAAACTGAAAAAACCTCAGAACATTCTCAGTGAAAGGAAATTACTAATAATTTGCCCAAATGGAAGAAAAAAAATCATTAAATTACCTGATATTACTAAATTTGTAACAACAACTCATTCACTTACTAGATCTGAACTGGCCAATACAATTGCTATTTTCTGGCCCTTCCCTGTGAACAGAATGTGAACACAGTTCCAGCTCAAGTCCCCACGGCCTTTAGTTCTTACACATTGTTTCACTGTTCTTTGGTATTAAATTCTGAACGTTTCTGTGAAAACCCGGGAGACCCCAATGCTGCAGAATGTCACTGCACTGCATTTCCACTGGAGGTGGGCTTGGTGCTGCCAAACAGAAGAATTACAAACCCTAAAGGTGTAAAACTGGCATCTTCCTCACAGGCACACCTCATGCTTCTTTGTAGCTACAAAGCCTTGCTCCAAACCACACAATTATAAGTAAACAAATAATCACAAAATTTTGTTGCCCTCTTATGTCTTCCCTCTTCTCTGAGGGCCTTTATTTGAAATGAAAGCAAAGCCAGGTCTTGCTATTTAGTACCAAGTGCACTTTAATAAACTTCAGTAGCCAGATCTGTCAGTGAGGTGCATCATTATATACAAAATTAAAATTACACAGCTCACCTCCTGTTTGTAGACTCAGCAGGGAAGGGGGTGTAGGAATTTCCATCACCTAAGTCACTTCAAAGCAGTCCCCACCAGCATTTCCAAACTCCAACCATGTCATACCTCCAGTGATGTTATATTATGTCTTATTCTTTGCCTCAGCAGCGACACAAACATCAGTTGAAATACATTCCCAGCAGCCACTGTTTCTTCAGGTTGGAAAGCATTTGGAATTCACAGGCCTACATTACCCTTTCCTTCTATTCATTACTGTCCTATTTCCAAGATCTTATTTCCACAAATACCTTCCCACACCTTGCTGACTTTCCCCCCACTTCCATCTTCCTTACTGATGGCACATCGAGGAATTCCTGCATAAAGCTTGTCATCCAGATGATGACAGAATCGTTTCTTCAAAATAAACATAAGAACTCTGCCTTCTAAGGTTATTACTTTTATTGGTTCTTATTTCAAAGAGAACAGGGAGAAAAGGGGAAGACAAAGAAAATTCGCTATTTGCTGGTAAGAACTACAGCAGTAAAATGCACTGAGTGAAAAGTAAATGGAGACAGGAGGATATTTAAAAAGAGGTACCTGTACATCAAGTATTTATTAAAACATTAACCTTTTTTGAGAGGGTCAATAAGGGAAGGGAATATGTTTCCTGTATTCCTATATATAGCATTAAAAACCAAGCTCAGGAAAAGGAATCTTTATTGTGAAAACTGCAGACAGTTTAAAATATATCCACATAAAAGAATTTATAATCAGGTAATTCCTCCATATAAACAGTTCTGATAGAGCAAGTTATCTTCAGTTCATCAGCTGATAATCCTTGTGTCTCCTGGGCTGGCTTTCTTAAAATGAAAATTGGATAGAATTCCCTGTTGAGAAACTAATCCATACCCAATGAGCACCATCCCTTTGTATGAATTTAAATCATCAAGCATACAAATTTTTGAATTTCATGTCCTAACTACAGAAGTTATTTGTTTCCTTAGAGAGCAGACTTCTATTTTTTCAGTGTGATGCATTTAATGTTTCTCACATAATGCTTATTTACACCCCAGAAACTGTTTAAATGATTATGCTTTTCCTTCTTTTCGATCTCTGTATCGGCAATGAATACTGAACTGTAAAATCACCTTTTGGGACCTTAATCTGTTGCCAAGGATACTGGGGATATAATTATGATTTTATTGTAGACTAACTGAAAGACTTTGTTGAAAGTACAATTCAGCCTCATCCAGTGTTAATTGCAGCTCCACACCCCCTTTCATCCCGCTATTGTGAGTGCCAGGAAAATTATACCCCAACCCTCCTGGGACTCAATTCTGGTTCTGTTCCACAGGCTGGGAACCTGCAGCACAAAGGCTCGGAATGACTCACTGAAGGTCAAAACTTCCACTGGAAATCAGCTTCCAGTGGCACCCGAACAACCGAGGCTGATACAGTCCATGCACACCTGGCCAAAGGCTGCTTTCACCATAAATTCTGACTTTGGGTGGGTCCAGGGACGCAGCTGTGAACTCTCCCTGCATTCCCCAGTGCTGTCCGTGGCTGTACCGGACAAACAGCACTCCAGTCCAGGTGAGGTCACTGCTCACCTGCAGCTGGGACCTCCCCTGCCAAAGCCGCCAGCTCTCAGGAGAGAACGTCATGGGTTAGCTAAGGTTACACTCCAGAAAGCACAGAACTTGAAAGAAAACTGAGCCAATGGATTGTTGCAATTGTAATGATAAAAAAATGTGTGGAGACTCAGTAATGGAGGGAGAAGGGTGTGGGGTGCGTACCCTCATTTGTCTGTCCTTTTTTTTTTTTTTTAAAAGAATTTCCCAATATTTTTATGGGGTAATAGACCATCCCCCTTCATACAGCTCTGAAGCTTGGTAGGAGTCCTGTAGACTCATTTGGTAGGAGAAGGGGGAGACATAATTTAAAAAGAAGAAAAAACCCATATATTTACCAAAGGTGCAATTCAACCCAAATGCATCCATCAAAAAGATGAAAACCATCATATTACAAGGGGAGAAAAAAAATGCTAAAGGGCTAAACCATCTTGAAGAACTTCAACCCCGTATTTGCAGTTCAGCCCCTGAAGCTGCTGCTGCAGGAACGTTCTGTCCCAGTCCGGGAGCGCAGCTCCTGTCGCTGGCCTCGCGGGCAGCTCCAGCTCGCAGGGTTTCAGCAGTCCATGGCACCAGGGCAGTTCCTGTGCCACATTTCAATCTGGGTGCACCCTGCTGCTGCAGTCTGACACGTCCTGGTAGCCCTGACTGGTTTGTGTCGAGCAGGGCTGTAACAGGTATCACCAAACCGCTCTCAGCCCTTCTGAGCTGCCTCCAAAAACGCTCCTCAGGCAGCTCAGCCGTGTTCTCGTGTTGAACAAGTCACGTGAAACTCAAATCAGTACTTGCAGATAACACCACACGTAACATCAACCAAGCTTTTACAAACTTATTTTTTTAAAACATTTCACTGTTGAAACTGAGCCATTTTCTCTTTCATGCCTTGAAAAGTTTGAGGTGTCAACAATGCAGCACCCTCATCTAAGAACAAACAAACACCCACTAGCTACTAATTCTGGCCCAAAAAAACAAACAAAAAAAACCCAAACCCAAACAAACCACAATCCCCTCAATGCACTCTCATTTTGATTTCTGTTTTCAAATACTTAATTGTGTGGTCTTTGTGCTGGGAATGCTTGGTGTTAGTATCACTGGCAGACATGAAGTGGCTCGAAATATTTGTGTATTTCCTTTTTCCCGAAACAGACCTGTGCCAGTCATTGTACCAGAACGCTGTTTTGGGATGCAGGTAAGTGACTTACTTTGCCGAGACAAATTGAATCCTTTCCTAGGCACAGGCTGCTTTAAAAAAAGGAAATATACAGATATATATCTATTTCCTTGCTTGTTTCACGAGCCAATGAAAGCTCCTCCCTGTGTGGCCGGCAGAGGGAAGCATCACATTCCCGAATCTGAGCCCAGAACGCACCAGCAGAGTCTGAACGGTTCATGGTTCAGCTCCAGCAACATCCTTTCCCCACAAAGCTCCCTAAGGCTGTGAGTGACTCGCACGGGGCAGCGGAGGTGCCGAAAGCACCAAAGCAGCCGCGGGTCTCTCAGCAGATGATGTTTGAAGTGCAGCACGTGAGGAAGGATCCACATCAGGCAACATCTGCAGATGAATTTCGGCATGAACGTTCTATTCAGAGCCAGAGTTTGGTTGGGGTTTTCTCGTGTTTTTCCTTTAGATGTTACAAAACTCAGTCCCTCCCTGGTCACAGGGGCAGTTAGAAACATTTGGTGAAGCAAAGGCATAACTATTCCATACTTTGCTGTTTTCATCTGAATTGTATTCCAAGTTGAAGGTATATAAATGCCTTTAAAATTAATTCAAGCAGGGAATTCTGCTTAGAAACCACACAAAGATAAGAACTACTAGAATGTGCCCTAATGACACACTTGTTTTCTAAAGCAGCACCTGACATTTAACACTGAAATAACCACCACTAAGGGTTTTCACAGATTTGTGCAAATCCTTTCTGTTCCGAGCATGTTGGGTTTTGGCTCCTTCACAAGGCTAAATCTTTAAGGGAGGCCCCCACACAGGGAAAAAAATAAAAACCAAAACAGATTTCAGCACTAAAAACCCTCTTGTAATCCATCATGACTTCAAATTTTTGGTTTGTATTCATTCCTCTAATTAACACGAGTACTCTCTGCAGCATCTTGTTTGGGAACACTGGAAAAAGCTGAACCAATTTCAGAAAAATCTTTCTTCTCTTCAACCTACTCCCCTGTTTCAGTTCTTTTCCTTTCAAATAAAGCAGTGCCTGCACAATCTACCTCTTGGAACAGAATAAACACTGCAACACCTCCTTTATCAGGGCTCAAAAACAGCGAGGGGAGACCCAGTTATCTGCAATTTTCTCTAACCTTATTTCTGCCCATCTTCACCTATCAGACAGGTGACTCCTTCTTGATAACTTCTTTATTACTCTGCTGATAGACAGCCTCCAGACAGCCCCTGTGGGGTCACAACTTGCTGCAAACCTTCAATAACAAACAAGGCCTGAATCACTTTCAGTGGCATTACAAGTTCAAATGTAATTCTGTCCTGGACTGTGACAGGCATTCTCTGCTGAGCACGGCCTCTCAAAGCTCAAACTGCATCTGGTATATGTGGAAGCTCAATTGGTTATTAATTGCTCCTTGTATTATTTGAGATTTCGAAATGCTTTGTCCCAATGACTTCTCCTCCTACAGTTATTGCTGCCCCTCCACTTTTGTTAACTTACATCAGGCAGAGAGAAAAACTGGGCTTAAATTAATAAAGCCCTAGCCTTCAATATGAGGAATTTATTACTAGTTTTTAAAATTGTATATCTGAGGTAATTTCATAAGTATTCTTCAGAAAGCTTTCATTAGCAGAACTTGCAAATGGCAGTAAGGCAGGGAAAGCCCTGATTAAGGGGCGATTTAGTCCTTCCAGTGCTTCCTCTGGCACTGCTCAAACAAGATCCTGGACTCTTCCCTCCACACAAGTCAGTCACTGGCTTGCAAAATTTTCAACAGTTACAATTTCCAGCTGTACACAATCAAATATATTTTTATACAGAATATACAGCAATACCTTTCACAAATGACTTTTGCAGCTTTTTCCTCTGGTTACACACTTATGGAGGTTTTCATACAATGCCTGGTTTCCTGTTTCATCATCACTTCCTAGCTACCAGAGCTCCAGAGGGCATAAACCACAACACAATCCCTGGATCAGTGTTAACCCCACTGTCCTCTCTGCAGGCTCAGGAAGCAGTGGGGTGGTTTGGTGTTGCTCATACCCATCACAGAACACCCAGACTTGCAGAAATATAGGCTGGGTTTATACACGTAGGAATAAACACACACTCATCAAATTGTCTCATTTGTTACATAATTTTATACTCCTGGAAAGTTTAGACACTTCCAACATCTGGATTTTGAAACTGTGGAAATCTTAGGGTCAGACACGAAAGGATGATAAAATTCATTATTTTATGCCCAGTCCCCAGTTCATGCTGTTCTCTCTTTGTGCAGACCTGTCCTGCAGAGGGCTCGGCTGCCTTGCAGGAACACAGCTTTCTCTTACACAAGTGAGTCTGGTTTTAAGTTAAATTTCATTGAATTGTAACTTTTGCCGTGGCCATGACACTTCCCAGTGACAGCACCACAGTATTTTCCTATCTAGGAGTCACTGTCACCCTGATAACCAGAATTTGTGTGATTTCCCACTAAGCCACCTCTGCTTTCTAAGACTCTCATGCACTCAGGTTTGAGGCCTTTTCAGAAGAGACTGAGCACACACAAGACCTTTATTTTATCCCTAGGCACTACATAACAAAGAATGAAAGGGAATTATGGAATAGCACAACAAGGGGGGACTAAAAATGAGACAGACTCAACAGATCCACTTCTGGTTTTAAGTCAAGCTTCAACAGCCTTCTTGTACTCCCTGCCTAAATTATACATTCAAGTACATCAACAGCACTACATTGTGGCAGAATTTCTCCAGGACTTAAAGTACAAAGAAAGAGGAACAGTATGAAAGGAAATTCAGCTGGTGACTAGAAAACTGTCTGCCTCTGTCACTTGGGAAAGTCCTGTCTCCACGTGCTCTGTGCTTCCAGCTGATTTCAGCACTGCACAAACATTCTTCTTACTCGTGGGCCCATTTCCAAAACTCACAACTTAGAAATGTGAGGAACTGGGCTCCCATTTCGTACTGGTAAAGGTCAAAACCTGAATTCCTTCAACAGCAATCACTGTTCACTGTGTAGAGGATAAATCCATGTGGATAAAGCATGGAGATATCCTGCTCTTCAAAACAAAGATGCTCTGGTTACCCACAGGTACCTCCCCCTTCAGAGATTCACAGCCTCTCCAAAATTCTGTGATCTGTCTACTGCAGGTTAATGACAGGTTTTAACTGCAATGACTTGGTGCTCTCCAAGTATCACAGATCATTTCTAGAAAGCTTTTATTTAATCTCAGCTCCATCTTCTGTCACCTTGTTGACTTTTCAAATACCTGAAGATGCCATACTGTCCTGTATCATTAATTTGTGTCTTGTTTCTAGTGTGGTTTCAGGAAAAAAAAAACTTCATTGCTTAATTAGATTATGCCACTATTACTGAAATAATTTGGTGCTTTTCAGCATCATTATGAAAAGGCAAGTTCATTTAAAACTGTGTTTTACAGAACTACCAATGTGCAGTGGTGGTGACCCTTCCCTCTAATGATTATTTCCAGAGCAACAAGCAGCAACATTAAATACAACTAAAAACTCTGGCATGCAACAAAGCTGAGTGGAAATAATTAGCAAAGACTCAGCTATGAACTGGTTTTCTTTTGGATAAAATTAAAATCATAATGCTGTAGGCACTAACTCTTGTCCAATCCCCAGGGAACAACAGGTAACTTTAGAGACCAAGCTGAGGTGGCGGAAAGCTTTGGTTTGCTTTTCAGGAGCCTAGTTAAAAATCAGCCTTGTTCTGTGCTAAAATGAGCTTTTTGCCCTGTTTATTCCTTCTGTTTCTGAAGAATTACCTTTAAATGCAGCAGCCACAACTGTGGCACTTGTTCCAGCCTGGAAGGGGCAGGTGAGAGTTTCTCTCCTATGCTCAGGCAAAGCCAGCTCACAAGCCAAGCTGCTTTCTCTCCAAGACAATGATTGTAAAGTCTCACTCTGCTTCCAGTCCTGGCCACCTCCCACTGCAGCAGCCACAGCTTTTGTCACCCCTGCCCGTGGAAACTCAGCAAAAGCCTGGACACCAACAGGCTGCTCAGTAACCCACAGGTCCTGACTGCAGAATTATTTTTACCTGCTACTTGAAGTTCAATAGAAAGCTGCTTGGTAGGAGCTTTAAGCACATTTAATTGTGAGCTGAATGTAATTGGTTGCTCTGTACCAGGGGATTACTCTGTTGTGCACTGAATTTGCAATTTACATTTCCATATGGCTGAGAGATCTGGTTTGGAATACTACAGCACCTGAGACTTCTTTTCCAGTGCAGATTATAAATGCATGATACATAAGTATAAATCATCTGCTATATCTCCTTCAAGGAACTGAGCCAATGAGTGAGTACAGTCATAAATGTTAATGGATTTTTTCCAATTTTCCCCTTTTTCCATGTCATTAAAGTAATTTTGTTCTATAAACATAGATGCAAATACAAGCTAGCATTAGAAATTCAGCAGGGGAGGAAGAGAAATTGTTCCAAACAAAATGAGTGAGCCCACAAGTGCAACAAATCATTTAAGCAGACATCACATTACCCAGTTACTTCACTGGGAAGGCTCTCTCAGAGTGGCCCAGTGAGAAGACCACTGCACTCAGTGTGGCTCTGAACACTGCAGGAACGGCTGCCCCCAAACCAGGGACTGATCACTGCTCCAGGAATCACGTGAGGAACCCTGCAATAGCTCGATGAGTTTGGTTATTCACTACTTGAAACCATAAATGAAAGATCTATACACAGCATCTGTCCTGCAAAATATCTTCCTTTCCACAGAATGAACTTTCTAGGTACACACTTTTCCAGCAGCAAAATCTATCCTTGTTTCTTTCCATCTTATTCTAACAGGCAATGGATTGGCAACCTTATTTTGGGGTGCAGTATAAAAGACATCACAAACCAACCTTGTTGTTCAGAACACATGTTCTGACCTGTAAAACTTGCTTTGAGTCAGCATGTCTTAGATTTCATCATGTGACCATTTAATAGTTACAAAGAACTAGAGATGGTCCAGAGGTGACTCCTATTCACACCCAGAGCACATAACAAATACCTTCATGGTTTTCAGGTATAGTGACCGATATTTTTATTGCTATGTAATAGCAAAGAAAAACGATGTGATCAATGTGGTTCAGGGATTCACTAAGTGGAACAATTCTCATTTTCCTGTACCAGACCCATGCAGTGCCCTCTATCACCTCTCAAAAAGCAGTGCCCAGCACCGGGTGGGGCAGTTCCTCATGGCAACACTGATGTACCTGGGGACAAACACAAAGTTGATCCCCCCTCCCTGTGGGGAATGTGGAATGTGGCTTGGGACCCTGTCATACAAGGTACCAGGGTATTTTGGGATTGTATCCCCAACCTCTCCCTTCCAAATCAAGCAAAGCAGGTGAGAGGTGTGCAGGGGCAGGGAAGGGGAGATGCTCCAAAGCTAAGAAAATAAATTCAGAAGCATTCTTACTGATGACTTGGTGCATTCAGTAATGCTCGTGAGAGAGAACCAGAGGAAACAGAGTTCTTGGATCACTGAGAGGAAAAGAATTGTATGGAGAAAATCTGCCTCTGAGAGCAGCAGGGAGAATGATGAAGATCAGATCCCCTTCATCACTCAGTGTGACATGTTCCCATCGCTTATTTACTGTTCCACAAGTCACTTGGCAAGGAAAGCAAAGTTATCTTTAATTATTTAGAGAACACCAATATAAGCAGATGACAGAGGACAGTTAAAACCTTCCTCAGTTCATGTTACAAATCTTGTGCTGATTCTGACAAGGAAGGTTCTGATAGCAACCTGGAGGCTTTCTTCACCAAGTTTCTGAACTACCCATGTTATATGTACCTTATTTCTTTCTTTTTCCCATCCCCATTTTAACCCACTTTCCCCCACAGATCTCAAAAGACAGCTTTAAAAACCTCTTTGAAGATAGGTGGCAATGTAGAGGAGAGATGCAGAGTACATTCTGTACTGAAAGGAAAAAGCAACAGCAGAAATCCCTCCCTTACACACCAGAGAACCTGTGTGGGGAAGAGGCAAACGCCTCATCTGCTGCAATGATTTCAGAGTTTACACCTCAGGTATGAGAACCTGAGCAGAACACTTAGGGAAGCCAGGCTTCATGAACTCCTCTGGTCATCATATTAATTGTCCTTTTATAGCCTTTGTTTTGTTTTTATTTTTATGAACTTTCATAGCTCCCAAAGCATGAACTATTTGAATCTCCACTTATTTATATTGGAATTTCTGTAATCCCAGCTTGGAGAAAACAAGGCAAGTTTTGCAATATTATCTGAGCATCGTAACAACCTGAATGCTACAAATCCACATAAGAACTTAAATGTTGGATTGATAAAACCCAACTTGATTTTCACAACATGTTTGGCTGGAGCTTTCTGCCTACACATATTCCAGTGAGGCTTAAATACTTTAAAAGAGGGGCCTGATTTTCAGAAAGGGCTAAAATCTGCTCCGATATATGGAATGGAAGATAATGACTCAAAATAGGAACCAAAACTCCTTATCTAGAGACCCAGATCTGCTCCGTTACCAGGCAGGATATCCCACTGCTATCACCGACATCTGAGGTATCTGCTTGATGCACTTATTTGTAATATAAATAATCCTGTGCAGTTAAGTACTCAGCTTTACAGTATCTCATAATCTTGTTGTACTTACATGGAGTAAGTATCCATTACCACTTGGAACACTCATTTAGCTGCTCAACCGACTGCTTAATGAGGGCTGCAAAGTAAAAGCCTTATCTGCAAAAAGCCAGGGTAGAAAGAAGCATGCATGCACTCCTTTCTCCAAAGCAAGGTACTTGTTCAGACTTAATGTGAAAAGGAATTGGATTAAGGAGAGTGTTCAGAAAGTAGAAATTAAATAAAAGATAAAGTACATATATGTAGTATTTTTTACTAACACAAGCAATGTTTTTTCCCATTCACTCAATACTCTGTGGTTAGAATTTTGCCTCCATAAATATCATCAGTCTTTCAAATTCTCTCCTAGGAGCTCAGCCTGCTGCCTCACCCCCACCAAATAAATCCTTTAAGAATTCCATGCAGCAACAGGTCTAGTACAGCTTTTTTTGGAGTGCTTAGTAATGAGTCAGTCTGGTCTGTGTTCCAGCTCCAGAAACAGAGTGGGACATCATTAGCTGCATTCACTCAGGTTTTAATTAACATACTAGTCACCATTAAATGTTTAAAGGATGCTGTCAGTAGTGGAAGCACTCAGCACTCCCCACTCATGTGTAGCTGCATGCAGCACTCCCAGAGCAAACCCTGGCGGTGACTCGTGGCCGTGCCACTGCTGCCAGCACAGCCTAAAACCAGAGCCCTCCCTTCAGAGATGCCCCAAAGGGATCAAACAGAAATCAGGAACCACCATCGAGATTACACAGCCTGTTTCTCACCATGGCTCTGCGGCATGACTCAAAGGCCCTCAGCCACAAGTGTTTGCTACCACAGGAACCCAAGTTTAAGAAGTGCTCCATGAACTTTTATTTGTCTGCCAATTGGAAAATATTGTTGTAAGCAGCCTTTGAGTCACTTCAATGCTTTAAATTAAGCTTATGCTTATTTTGCTGCTTAAGAGCCTACATTTTTAAAAGATGTATTTTGTCCGTATTTACTTTTCATTAAAACAAAAACGTCTTCACTGATCGTGCAGCAAACAGAGCAGTTAATCCTTCCTAAGAGACAGCATTACTCAAAGATCTGGTATGCAGCAGTCCTTACATCTGTAGGAAGATCACTGGCACTGCTGAAAGCTTCCTTTTAGTCCTTTGAATACATGCACAAGGAGAAACTGAATAATCAGTCAAACCCCATTATTTGCCATTCCAGCAGCCCAAACGGAGTTGTTTCTACCCCCTGGTTCAGTGTGCAGCCCTGGGCGTGCCTCAGAGCTGCTCTGCTCTGAGCAGGGCATGACGAAGCATCCCCCAAAGGAAGTGTGACAAAAAGCTGTTTCCTGCTCTCTGCTCACTGTGTGGTCACATTATTCATCCTGTAACTAACAACAGCTCCAGTTTGTCTGCACAGAAAGCACTTGGTTACACATACTGATATATCCCAGCAAAAAAACCCAAATAAAAACACCAAACCCAAACAGAAACAAACACAGGCAAACTCATGTGAAATCCACATGCTTTCTCTTCCTATACACACTTGTTTTCCATTGTTCTCATAGGTTTATTCTGTGCTTATGACACTTGTCAGTCAAGATTTTTTCCCAACATACCTCATTTCTCTGCCCTTATGGTGACGGTATCAGCATGACACCAGCCAAATGAACTGGTGTGACAGTTGTACAAAGTCTCCACTGTTGCCATTTCACGAGAGAACTGGTCTCATGAAAGACAGAATACAGTGTATTTCCTGATTAACTGCAAATGGGGAAAGCCAGGAGCAGTTAAAATGGGAATATCTCTGAGGTAGTCAGAGTGAACGGCAGCCAGATGGTAAAAAGAAGGGCTGGGTGGGAAGCCCACATATTCCCAGGATCCCTGACTCTTCAAAAAAGAGGTTTTCCCATTCTTCTGTTATCCCTTCCCTCATCTTTCATCCCTGTTCATTCTCTGCAGCTGCTGGGAACCAGGCACGAGGCAGAACAGACCTAAAGGGCAGAAGAGCTCTGCCCCACCGTGACTCAACACACTCCTGCTGCTGAAGGGCAACAAGCTTTTACCTCCCACTGGAGAAATACGAACAGAAACAGGTCAGGACATGTCAGACAGGTGCCAACTCCGAGGTAAAACCACCTCTGAAACAAGGCACCAACAGGAGGGTAAAAGATTTCTTGTTATCAGTCATGACTCAGGTTAATTTCAGCTTGTTCATGGCTGCTGGCCATGGAATGCACAGGAAAATAAGCACCAGAACATTCCCCAGAACAGGCAGTGCTGCTGCAGGAGTGAAGATCCAGAAGCACAAAGATTCTCCTTAGAAGTGTCTGTGCCCTGTGAACTGCTCACGGTTCCATATCTGAGCACATTGCAGCAATGCACCTCCACTTAAGAGCCTCCTAAATGAACCAGTCCTTCACCAGTACAGTTAATAAATCTGACCTGTTTTTAGAGTTTCAGGTTGTTCTCAGTTGTACAAAGCACACATTTGCTTGCTGAATAGGAAGTTTAGTCAAGCTTAAGGTACAGACAAGAAGAAATAATACCCTGTACATCTGAATACCACTTGTGGTCATCAATGCAAGATTAATTAATAAAAGAACTACTTTGGAATCATTCTTTAACTTCCAGAGAGGACAGCATACAAACACGATATAGTGGTTTATGAAGACACTTCTATAGGAAAAAAACCCCAAAGATGCTATGCATGCTAACTGCCTGGGCCACTTCTTTCTTCAAAATGATTCTACAATCAAAAAGATTTGACACTTGAAATAATGAATGTATATGTTTTAGAAGCTGGCATTTCATTTCAAGCAATGCAGTTTTTGCATATTTTTTAAGCCATCTTTTTACGCAAAAAAGGAGCTGCTACCATAGGAATGTGTTATAGGCAACTGTTAATGCTCTTAATATATTTCATTTGAGAGAATCAAACTCATCTATTCCTTTGTTCAGTTGTCAGAGCAGGATACTCGATTTTGTAAAAGAAGCCCTAAAATTCTCATGCATGTGTCACTAAAACCAGATTAGCATAATCTTGGCTGCTGTGCATCACTTCAACACCTCATGAGCTTCAGCTCTAAATAAGTACATTAGTCCAGGACCTAATGCTAAATAACTAAGTTATTTAATAGTTCCAAGAGTTATTTTGTTATGTTTCCTACACTTAATTAGTGAATAAATATTCAGAAACCAACAGCAAAAGCCATTGAGTTGTGCATTTCAACTGCAGATGTGAAGCTAAACAGAGCAAAGCATGAATTATCGACGGCCAAGATTTTAGCCAAGCTGCTTTGCTGCTGTCGAGTGGGAGAGGAGCAGGGACACACAAAGAGTTTGTGATGGAGCAGGGCAGGGCTGGGTGCCCCTCTCTGTGCCCGTGTTTGTGAGGGAGCAGGGCAGGGCTGTGCTCAGTGCCCCTCTCTGTGCCCGTGTTTGTGAGGGAGCAGGGCAGGGCTGGGTGCCCCTCTCTGTGCCCGTGTTTGCGAGGGAGCAGGGCAGGGCTGTGCTCAGTGCCCCTCTCTGTGCCCGTGTGTGACCGCAGTCACAGCCCAGAACCTCCTGCCACAGTGTGGGACAGCCCGGAACAGGGATGGGGTGAGGGTTGGAGCTCTGCAGAAGGTATATGTATATATTACATCGATGTATCTGTATCATGATTTCTTACATCACACATATCTCAGTGGCAGGAGAAGCCACCCTGTCCTCAGGAGGGTCCCTGGCAGCCCCGGGATGAGAGCCCAGGGGCAGCGCTGGAGCTCTGCTGCAACAGGACTGGGGTTCCCTCTCCCGCACAGAGCTGGGCACCAGAAACTCTTTGATTTGCTTTCTGAACGTGCCAATCACTGCCGATTCTCCTGTTCCTGTGCAGGGATTATTGGGTGGATGGCACCCATCTGCCAGGCCAGTCACCCCGGAGAAGCCCGAGGTGCCAGCACTTGGTCAGGTACAAGCAGAAATTGTTTCCTCCCTCTCAGTCAATGCCCAGCTGCTGACACACAGAGCACTCCTGATCCGCTGAGCTGAGGTGATTACAAGCTTCTTATGCTAGCTTAATATAAACATATTTACACAGAAATACGTGTAAGCATAGGCCATAACTGAGCAAGCACATTTAAGAAATTCTAACAAGCTGCTGCCAAGCAGCTCCTTTTGTATTGTATAGATCATACTAAAGGAAAGGAAAATATACTAGGCAGGTGATACACAGAGAACTGGAAGTTTTTCTCAAGTTACTGTTGTTGGGAAGAAATTATGAATATTAATTAATATTATTTACCCTTTTATTTACTAATATGAATTTACAACACTTTTCCCATCTAAAAAGCTACAACAACATCCAAAAACTTTCAAAACTGTTATAAAAATTATATACTTCTGGTTTTAGATATCACTGTGTTTATCCAATAAGCTGCCCTTAACTGTTGTTGTGTATGGAAATTGTATTTATGAATACTTGAAAGCCTAACCAAGAATGGCTATAGCATTGTAACTCTCCAAGTTTGCTGTGCTCCAGAACAATTACATGATGCAGTTGTGGGTTTTTTCAAGTCTCTTACAAACATAAACTCACTACAGTGAATACTGCAAAATGCTTCCTGGAATGGGAAAAACAAGTAAGATCCAAGTTGTTATTTATCCACATAAGGAACATGACAGAGTCAAGTTTTCCCTGATGTGCAGCAGAATTATCTGCTAGAGACCTGACTCATAAGCAGCTTGCTGCTATGTTTAGCAGCAGAGGAATGTTTACTTGATTACCTCTCCTGTAACAATAAATAAGATTTTACTGACATCTGTGGAATGCACTGCCAAGGATTTCAGGGAGTGTGACATAAGGAACTCAAAGCCTAAGACCCCCAATTAGCCAAAGGATCCATCATAAAATATAAAATAATGTCTCAGTTGTTAGAAACTGGGAGTTGGTCACCATTATGTCATCACCCTTATCTAAACATGCATAGGGTCAAAACATTTTTAACTCCAGGCTACACACCCAAGAACAAGTGCCCACGTAACTGCATTAAGGGATCCAGTGACCTCACTCAGAGGAGGTGTCTCAAACACTGCTCAAGCCCAGGAACTGAGCCCTGCAGCCTGGTTTTACTGAACTGTTCTTCTAGCAGACAGCAAATCTAGACAATAAGTTTTCTTTTAAAAAGTTCTGCACCAGCAGAGGCTCCCCAAAGACAGCACTGCCAAAGCCCCTGCAGTGCACTCCACTGCCAGGTTCGCTTGTTTGGGTATGTCCTGATAGCCAGCAGAGCCACAGAGCTCAGCCTAAGCAGTCCCGAGCCTGAGGAGAGCCACAGAGCTCAGCCTAAGCAGTCCCGAGCCTGAGGAGAGCCACAGAGCTCAGCCTAAGCAGTCCCGAGCCCGAGGAGAGCCAGCTCAGAGCAGGTTCCTGACCAGAACTTTTCACTCTTCCCTCTCCCCAGCCTCCCCTCTCGTACCACCGCAGGCATTTCTGAGAGCACACCACAGGCAAGCTCAAGGAGCTGAGCTAAAATCAGCCATTTTTTCCAAGAAGGTAAATTTTAACCCAGCTCACTTTTGCAATCCACTTAACACCAGTCACATGAATGTTTGGTGCACATAGAAGAAAGCACCAGGAGACAGGAAAGGGTAACAGGCAGAAAAAAAAGAATAAAATTCCTTTTGCAGCAGCCCTAATGTTTTAAAGTGACACCAAGGTCCAACTACAATTTGAGGCAACTTCCAGCTAATAACATTCTACCAGCAGATCGACAATAACTACACATGGAAAAGGCAAAGGAAAGCAGGAGCTTTACTCAGCTGTTACCTGTAGAGAGGCATCCCGGAGCAGTGAATGCCCCAATTGCCCTCAGGTTCCTAAAATCCTGTCCTTAATGAGGGGGTGGGACGTCCAAATCTCCTCTGGTGAATGTAAAGAGACAAATCCCCCCAACAAGCAATAACCATGATTTACATCACAGAGCCCCAAATTCCAGCAGAGACAGGGGCCATAGAGCTCCGTGCCAGTTCCACTCCTTCCTTAGGCTGCAGGGAATCCACTCAGTGAGGTCTGGAATGACCTTCTGGTCCAGCTGGGAACCCCTGACCTTTCTTGTGCCATCAGACACCTTCAGCAGCTGAGCAGAGCCACCTCCTGCGGCTCTCTGAGTGCCCTTTGCTGCTCCTGGTTCTCTTTCAGACCCTCTTGTGGACAGTCTCACCTCTCTGCAGTTGTCTGTGGAGATTGCAGTGCCCTCTCCTCTGGACTTTAACTCTCTCCTCTTGCTCTCTTCTCCTTGGACAATTTCATCCATAAATTTCCATACCATTTCTAGTCTGAAATTGTACAATTGTCAGAAAACTCAGATTTTTTTTTTTAAAAACCAGGACAGTAACCATTCCTGCAAATGGAACCTACATTCTCCTACACCACAAACTTGCATTTTTTGTCCTGCCCTTATCACTGGAGGATTGTGTCACCTTCCTGTAAGGCATTAAGCAATGGGACAGGCACTGCCACGTGCCTGTGCTCCAGTTCCTCCAGAGAGGCCCGTGCAGGAGAGGGGTTTGCATTGGCATCTTTGGAGTCGTACTCCCCGTCACTGAAGGCTCAATAAAGAACAGAGTGCTGACAAAGAGTTGTGACCCAGAAACATCTGGCTGATGAGCTTCACGTGCCCTCAGACTTTGTCCTCTTTGCACAATTTCAGTTGATCTCAAAACACATGGCTGAGAACTGTGGCAGCCTGGGTGCACAGTATTGGTCCTTAAGTCAATGTGGCAGCAGGAAAGGATAAAATCCTTGCCAGTTTCCACAGTATAAACTGTCACATCTCATGAATCAGAGCACTGCTAGTGGAGAGTTAAAGGAGAGAGATTATTGCTGTTGGTCTGGTAATCCCTCACTGCCACATTTGTCCCCTGTCCTTACACCAGAGTCAGGGACACTACAGGTGTGGATTAGCTCAGCTGTTGACTCACCTGGCGGAAAACTATCCTTTTCTTTTTCTTTATTAATTTTGTATCACATAAAGTGCTAAGGCTGCTGAACAAATCCACCTTGCATGTGGATAAAGCGAGGGAAACACAAACCACTGCCACCCTGAGTCACCTGCCCTTCCACAAAAATGAAACCTAATGTGTGTTCTCACAAAACAAAAAACACATTGTCTTGGGCTGAGCCTCAAACTCAACTTCAGGCACTTGTCTGATTAAAAATAGACAATTGTGCATGTGCAGGAGAAGATCAGAGTTAATCTTGCTTCTCACTGTCATTATTTTAGCACATGCCATCTTCATTCATTTATAAAAAGGACTAAGTGGACAAGCACAGAATTTTGATTGCAGGTTGCAGAATTCTGCTTTTCACAAGAAAGTTCACTGTGAGCAATATTTAAGGAACCGACACAAAAGGAAGAATAATTCAGAAAAAGCCAAAATTGTAGAAGAAGAGAAGATCCTCGTTTTCTGCAGCATTTCACAGAGTACCATCCTGCTAGAACTGTGCATTTTAGGCTTCAGAGCTCGGTTCTTCCCTCAGAAAAGACAAACATAGAGTTGATTTCAGTGAAAGTTACTAAAGACTCTTTCAAGTTAAACACAAATATTGAGTGAACCAAAGCCAGCATAGGGAGTACACCAAATACATTCCTGTCAGCAGAATTTTTCTCATTCCTCAAAGCTGCAATACCTGCTTTTCAAGATAGTTAACTAAGTCGTTCTTTTAGATAACCTGATGAAATTATATAATAAAATTAGTTTACATACTAAATAACTGCATAATTTAACTGGTTTGTCCCCCTTGAAAGAAGCTGTTTAAGTAATCCCACTGCTGGCTCAGGTAAAAGCACACACTTGTAAAATATGTCCCATTATTTCCCCAAAAATGGGCTTTAGTGGAGTTAGCACAGCTATGGAAAAACCTCTGATGCAGATGTGGTGATGGAAATCCCTCCATGTACCACCGATAAATGATGTGTGCTACACACAAGGGCAGAACAGTTAAACAAAAACCCAAATCCATCTCTTTCTAGCAAGTGGAGCCATTATTAATATGCTGAACAGGCAATTACCATGGCTGAACATTCCAAAAGTTTTTATCTTATTCTGCCATTGAACAATTCAAACAAAGATTGCTTAACATGATCTTTAGGTTTAATCAGGCCTATCTTTGTCCATCTGCCTGGAAGCTCTTCATTAGCATTACCAATGCCTTAACCATGTGCATCATTTCCATCAAAATGAACTGATTTCTACCCAGAAATCTGCTTGTTGAAGTAGGGGCCATGGTGAGATACATTTAAAGCTACCCCACTGACAATTATTCATTTCCTGTGCCGTAGAATTCTTAATTGGTAGGGTTTTGTATCATGTACAGAAATTACAAACACCGTTTGCCCATGATCGAGCTTTCTTTGCAGACAAAATCAACAAAGTAGGAAAATTCCCGTGAAGAGCAGCCTGACCATGAAACGCCCAGTTCGGTTCTGTCCTGCTCTGAGCTGCCCCGGGGAGTTACAGAAATGTGGGTTGTTAAGAGAATGCCCGTGGCATTCCGTTTTTGTGAAGAGCTGTGAAGATGGACAAAAGCAGGATCAATAGAAAGGTCTCCAGTGCTGAATGCGGTCAAGGGAAGCCTTGTAGTAAATAAAAGGAGTTTGTTTTGGACTGTTCAGTTATGTTTGAGATGCAAATTGTGCTGTGAGATACGAACATCAAGAGGTGTTTTCTAAACAATTTGGGGAAGATCCCGCAGCAAGATGAGCCGTGAGCTGAGCCATGGGGCTGTGGGAGATGTGCAGAACACAGGGAAAGAGCCTCCAGGAGCCTGCGAGGGGAGAAAAATGTCACAGTGTGAAGGAAGCTTTTCCGTTTCCTCCTGCAGAACTGCCGGCAGTGAGAGAATGCACTGTCAGACAGACAAAACAGAGGTGCGGGGTGTCTGAAACACCAGAGATGACAGAGAAAGAGTAAAAAATTAGTAGCTTTTACTGAGACCATGAATACTCTATTTAAATCCACAATTACTATTGGGATTTGACTCTAAATCACAAAGATGTACTATATTGTTAAAAATTGTAAGGTAGGGTAGCACATATGAGTAATAATAATTGTATGTTTAAAAACTGAGAGTGTCTAGTGGCAATGTTAACATTTTTTTTCTCTCTGTACAGATCATCTCCAGTTCTTTCAGGCTTGGAAGAAAACTCAGTATTGTGAGACATAACTGTGTTTTATTCACATGAAACAGTTGTGTCCTAGAACATAAAATGTTGGGAAAAAATAGAAGTACTAATGCAAAAAGTTCTGATTATTCTGTGGGATATGATACTTTAAAGTAAAGGGAAAAAATAGAATCAATAATTAACTAACTACCATTACTTCATATATGGGCTGTTTGCTTAGTTTTTCTTGTGGGAAAACCCCAAAATCAAGCAAAATAATTTCTCACATTTTTTTACATTGTCCTCTAAAGTCATCCTGTGCAGTTTGTTTATACATGCCTTGTTTCTAGAAAACATGAATGGAACAAGAATTATGTTTTCTTACTGTTCTGTTAAAATCTGAAAACAGAAAATCTTTTGGACAAGATAAACCTCTTTGGGATGTAGAATTATAGACTAAGGGGTCAAATGGAGAAAAGAGTGACAGCACAACTCACCTAAATTAGTGAATTGCTTCAAGGAGGGAAAAGGCTTGTAACAAAGAATTAACACACTGGAAGATATAAACCTAAAAAACGTATTGATGTTTTGTTTTCTAAGCATTAGGGGAGCCTGACCTGGAGCAAATCAAAATCACTGATGACTTTTTCAGATTAAAACAATTATTCAGTTGAAGAAAGTTCATTGACACAAGTAAACTTCACATTTTTACTGTATCATTTAACAATGGTATAGCTCATCCAGCTCCAGTGCTTTAAGCTTGCAAACAGAACTAGATTGAGTAAGTCAGGTTGAACCTCAGGATTGCTGGGAGCTCAATCACCTCCCCAACAGATGCAGCATGAAAACTTTTCTGCACAATAGGTGGGAAACTCAATTTCCTCTTCCTACAACTGAGCACAGACCAAGCGTGTGGGTTACCTCGGAACTGAAACATTTATAGCCCAATAAAAGAGCTGTGGTGCAGCCATCTCCCAGCTGCTTAAAAACAAACTGCAGCCATGGAGAATTAACCTTGCTCAAGTGTAATCCTCAGCCGTTTAGAGGAATGTTCAGAGTCAGCTGTGGTTTTAATTAACATTTGTGATACTGTGCATGATTGTAACGTGAAATGTCACTGTTAAAGGTTAATATAGGGTGTTTTAATGTACCTTCACATCACTAATACATTTTATACACGTGTGGTAGTAACTTCTTCTGACTTCATTTACAGAAACACTACAGAATGTTCAATTATTGCCTCCAGAAAGCCAGGAAATTATGGTTTAGATTAAATAAAGCTTTAGCAAACAAGTAATTCTTGGAATTATCAGTGACTGGATTTTCTGTGGATTTAAGTTTGCAAATAAATAATATTTATTAAGTAGTCAAAGAGAGTATTTTTTAGAAAGTGAGGTAGTTTTGTCAATAGAGACTCTCTATTCATATGCAATTAACGCTCTTCATTTATTTTAATTGCTAAGCAGTTAATACTTCTAATCCTATTTTCCCACCTGTTAAGATAAGCTATTCAACCCCTCGCTTTTATTTTTGTTATTTACCACATTCTCATGCACTGTAAACAAGCTTAGACTGATTTCCTTCTGAAGATGAATTCAGGAATGTTTTCAAATTCCTAAATGTAAATTGATTCCAATTAAAACTGCAAAAAGGAGGAGGAGACAGGAGAGTGAAAACTGACTGCAGTGAGGGCACGGACCAGGAAGAGAGAAAAGCTTAGAGGGCAACAGGAGCAGGGAAAGGACTGTGGGATGTTTTCTGTGGTGCGGTGGTTGTGCTAATGACATGGAATTTCTGGATGAAAAGCTGGGGATGTGCTACTGGGTGACTTAGCACCACATCTCCTGTTTGTGGTTAAGTTAAATACTGTGTGATTGCTTTTCTGGTAGCAAACACAGCAATTACTTTTTTCCTTTTTTTTCGCCCCAGTGCAGTTAAGACAAAGATTTCAACACGGTTAACTTTCTTCTTCAGTTCTAGAAATGTGGAGAACAGAACATTTCCCAGGGACTGAAAACTGAATCTCTGTTTTGGTGATCTGTCAACTGCACTTATCAAGCAGAAGCCGATGCCTTCTCTGGAAAATGGAAATTCTACCACTGAATTTATGACTCCTTATAAACCCAGAATCATTTTGCTTTTCAGATATACTTGGAGTGTGTGCCTTCTGCAACCCTGCATGCCCAAACTTTTGGTCTGTTTAGAGGGAGGATGTTAGAGCTGGAAGGTCTCATTGCCGGGTTAGCCAGTCATCCTCAAAGGCCTGTTTTGTCCCAGTCCAGATATAAAATAATGTTAAGTTTTGGGGATGCTCTAAATAGCTCATGCTTGTCAGTCTCTGATCATTCTGCTGTCAGATAATTGTGTGAGCTCTGAGAGCTGCTGTGGTTGTGTGACTGAAAGGGACTGAGATTACCCATGGAACCATAAGGAGAAATGTCAGCACCTACAGAGCAGAGGCTTTTTGGAGTTACATGCTTTCACGGTTGTGAAATGATATTTGTAATAAATACTTCTGAAATCCATTTGCTTCAGAGATGAAGCCAAGTTAAGAACAGTTTGTACAACTGCTCGTTTCCACCCTCAGGCCACACTGTTGCTCTCGGAGTTGTGCCAAAATACTGCATTGCAGTGGCTGCCAAAACGAGGTTGGTCTGCTTGCCTTAAGCAGAGTTGTGGTTTTCTGGGGAGTTCTTTGTTTTGTTTTGGTATTGAGGGTCTTTTCCGTTTAAATTTTTCTGAACTGGGATAGCTACATTATTTCTCTTCACTCCTTTTGCTTGAAATTACCTGCAGAGTTTATATGGTCATAAAGGTCCTTAGTTCATACATGGAATATTCGCCTCTCAGTCCTGGAAACTGGAGTGGGGTGAGGGAAGAACACTAAAATGCAGCAATTTGACTGAAAACATTTTCAAAAAGAAAATAACAGGCTTTAATTTCTGCTGAGGAGGCTGTGAAGTAGATCTAATGAGACTTGATCCATAGCGAGCTTTTCGAAAGCAGGTCTCCAGCAAATCCTGTAGCAACGTTTTGTACAACACAAACAATTTTAAGCCACAGCTGAAAACTCTGTATGGAGACTTGCAAAGTATTTGTAAATCAGAGTTTAAAAAGTGGCATAACTCTGCTAAGCAGTGAGCCATCTGTCCCAGGAGAGCAGGCAAACCCAGGAAGGGGAACTAGAGCAGCTGTGAGGTAACTGTTCATCACATGATGCAGCTGCAGCCTGATGGCTGCACATCTTTTCCCCATCACTCAGGCAGGGGTACAGTCATCACAGTGCAGCAGCACTAAAATGGCAAATCTCCTGTGTTTTCAGTGCATTCCCCCACACCTGACTTCAGTGCTTCTTTTTTGGTGTGCTTTGCTAAAATCAGGAATGTGATCTGAGTTTTACTCCATCAAAGCCAAATTAACTGGAGGCCTGACTGTACGTTTGCTCAATTTTCTCGATTTCTGACACGTGCACTTGCTTTCACTCATACCACACGTTATTTTGGGCATGTTGTGCCAGCTGCTCTTGAGTCTGAGAGGTCAGTTCAATGTAAAGGTTTTACTGAAGAACACTTGGCTAATGTAGAATGAGCAGCATTGTTGCAAATTTAGAAAATTTGAGGACAAAAAGTTCTTGAGCACTTAAAGTTATGCTGAACAAATAGTGCTACAGAATTTGGATTAACAACTCTTAAATTTGTGCACAGAGATGCCAGGCTGTTGGAAATTATTCTCTGTTTTCTCTCAATGTGGACTGACTGAACTGTGTGCTCCAGACATGGGTGCTGCTTAATACAGAAAATAGAGACAGCAGAGAAAAAACCAAAATGGTCATTAGGGCTGACTGAAGAGAAAGAAAAAACAGATTTGAGCATTTCTTTTTAACTAACCATTGTTAAACTGTTGCTGTAGAATGATATCCTGTAAACTATAAATGGATGGAGTTGGAAATAACATTACATTGCCTGACATTGCAAACAAGTGATCAAATTCATGATTACTTGAGCAGCTTCATCATTCCAACTTAGGTATGGTTAAGATGGTATCATAAACTATGCCCAAATAATTATTGTAAAAACCAACAAAATGAAAGAAGGAAGATTTGTACTAGAAAGAAGAGATGCATCTCAAAGGCAAGTTTAGAACAGAGCTGGCCTGTTTTATAACCTACTAACTTCTGCTGCCAAGATCCTACTTTGATTTTAAGACCCCTGCCAGTTTTACAGCTGTCATTTCATTTGAAAGCTGGTATTGTCAGATTTTATCAATGGGTTTTCATTGCAGGATTTAAAAGAGAAATATTTCCCCCAGTACTCAGGTAAGCCTCAGAGAGTCACAAGAAATGCAGCCAGCCACCTGAACCTCAGGCTTTGTGTAACATGCATGTATTAGACAGACAGACATAAAATGTGCATTTTTCTTTTAAAAGCAACAATGATATGGATATGAAGACATCTGTGAACACCTTTAATAACCAGACATGTGACCCATGATTTTTCCATTGTCCATGCTAACACAGACCATCCTGACAGACCTTCAGTTTACACAGCGAGGCTCAGCCAAAGGGATTCTGCAATCTACAGAAATGGTTTCAACAATTCTTCATTGTTGTAAGCCGTGAGCACATGTAGATGACTCAGATATTGGGGACTGGACTTACGGAAGTTGAGCGAAAAAATTCACTCTTTTGTTTGTGGTAACAATAGTTCAATTTTAGTTAAAACACCACAATTATCCAAGCAAGGCCAGCTTGGACAACCTGAGTAACCTGGTGTAGGGGAAGGTGTCCCTGCCTGTGGGAGAGGGGTTGGGCTGGACCATCTTTAAGGTCCCTTGCAACCCAAACAATTCTGTGATCCCTTGCAGGTGTCCAAAACAAAACCTAGGGAAGCACACTTCAGTCAGAGCTCCCACCCGGGGATCCCTGCGGGTGGAGGGTCTGGGCACTGCTCCCGGCCCAGCGGCTGCACAGTGAGGCTGATCCCATGGACACCGGGCTTGGCTGGGAATCAGGGGCTGCCACGGCCGCCACCGGCCCCAGCAGCAGCGCCTGCCTCTCCCTGCCGGAGCCGGAGCTGGGCAGCGCTGGGATAAGCACGGGAGAGCAGAGAAGGGCTGGGGGTGCTGAGAGCTGGGACTGGCCTGGCACCCAGAGCCCCCAGCGTGGGCAGCAGGGGAGGGGGGATTCTGCCCCTCTGCCCCCGTGCTCCGGTGAGACCCCACCTGCAGAGGGTCCCAACTCTGGAGTCCCACCATGGGGAGCACCTGGAGCTGCTGGAGAGAGGCCAGAGGAGGCTGCAGGATGGTCAGAGGGATGGAGCAGCTCTGCTGGGAGGAAAGGCTGGGAGAGCTGGGATTGTTCAGCCTGGAAAGGAGACAGACAGCCTTGGGGTGATTTAAGTGTGGCCTTCCAGAACCCACCACGCACTTGCAGGAAAGATGGGGCAAGACTATTTACAAGAGCACATAGATAACAGGGCATGGGGGAATGGGTTTGAATTGAAAGAGCATAGGTTTAGTTTAGATATTAGGAAGAAATCCTTCCTGTGAGGGTGGGGAAGCCCTGACACGGGTTGCTCCCAGCAGCTGCGGCTGCTCCATCCCTGGGAGTGAGCCGGGCCACGTGCGCTGGAACCACCTGGGACAGTGGGAGGTGACCGCGCCCACGGCAGGGGTTGGATGGACACGCTCCAAGGCCCCTCCCAACCCACACCAGGCTGCCATAAACCCCGGCCGAGACCACCGGGCCCTCCCCTCGCCCGGCCGGACCCTCCCTGCGCCGCGCTACCCGCAGCCTTCCGCGACCCCGCCGCCGCCATTTCCGGCCCCTTCCGGGTCGCTGGCGCAGGCGCGGTGGCGGCGGCCCGGGGGAGGCAGCGGGAGCCGCCCCGGCGGAGCGGCCATGGGGCCGTGAGAGCCCGCACCGGCACCCGCACCGCCAGCGGCTCGGGCAGCGCGGGCCATGGACGGACACGCGGCCCCGGGCGCGGGCGGCGAGGAGCCGCTGAGCTCCGGCAGGACGAACCCGAAGCGCGGCGGGCGCGCCGCGGAAGAGGAGAGCCGGAACAAGCCCAAGCTGGTGAGCGCCGGGAGCCGGCGGGGAACGGCCCCGGAACGGCCCGGGCACGGCGGGGAACGGCCCGGGCGCGGCGGCGGAGGGGGCGCGGATGCGGCGCTGCCCGGCGGGGGGCGTGGGGACCTTTCCGGGATTAAAGGCTCCGCCGTTCAACCCCCGGGCTGCCGCGGGGCTTTGGGGGCTGCCCGCAGAGGCAGCGGGGCCGCGGGCGGGGCGGTTCCCACGCGGTGCGGCCGCGGGAGCCGGGGATTCCCACGCTCGGGCGGGGCCGGACGCGGTGCGGGGACAGCCGGGGACGGGGACAGCGCTGCCCCCATCCTCTGCCCCGCTCGAGTGCCAGAGCTCGGGCGCGGCCGGGTCTGGCTGAACAATCCAGAACGCTCGGAGCGCGATGCAAACCACGCGCTTCACAATGGAACTGCTCACTTCACGTGAAAGTAATTTAAGAAATTGGGTTGTTTCTAGCCTGTTTTGGAGCATTTTGATACAGGTTTGAGCATAAATCATCTTTAGGGCTGCGGTTTGGGCTGTGCTCTGTGATTTTTTTACTGACAGACGTGATAGGTTGAAATACAGGTGGAATTCAAAGCAGCATCACTGGGTTGTATCACACTTCACAAATGCTGTAGTAGCAAAACCAGCTATTATGGCAGTGTTTACCTTTGATTGTTTACACCTGTCACTTACATGAGATTGTTTACACCTGTCACTTACATGAGATTGTTTACACCTGTCACTTACATGAGATTGTTTACACCTGTCACTTACACGAGATTGTTTACACCTGTCACTTACACGAGATTGTTTACACCTGTCACTTACACGAGATTGTTTACACCTGTCACTTACACCTGGCCCAGTGTTGAATCAACTCTTTCTAGCTCAGTTCCCAGTTATATTTCCAAGAGCAACAATGTAGCGGACACTTAAAACTTCCGGAGTCTTGTCCTTGGAGAGAGTACTGGTTACAAACTTTATTTAATCTGTTGCAAGGTTTTTCACAGATACTGGTAAAACGAAGTCAGTATTGAAGTTCTCCCATCTTATGTTTCTTCCAGGGAGCATAGAGCTTTATATCATATAGTCAACCTGACAGCTGAAGGGGTTTTGTTGTTTGTTTGGGGTTTTTTCTTGATTTTTTTTTTTTTTTTGGTCACTGATAGCAAAGTTAGAAAGCGTATGGGGAAGTTGTTAAATACATAAGGGTGAGGCATAGAAAAGTTACTGAGAGTTGTAATTGTTTCAGAGGATGAGAGGCAGAACCCTGAATGACTTGGAGTGCACTTGTGTTAAAAGTGACAATGTGTATCTTGGCAAAAGATAAGGAAATACGGTGTCTTACTGTATCAGGGTGTTATTGGAAACAAACTGGTGTTTCCTTGCATGGGATGAACTTCATATAAACAACTACTTCGGGTGTGTTTATACTACCTTTACTATTTCCTGCTAAAGTAGCTAAAAAGGCTGCCTGAAGATTCCTGCAGGGAACTGATTTAAAAATCACTCAGGGAAGTGCTTCTGTTGGAAGCTGTGGACATGAATTTGAGTTCTACTCTAGCAGAAGAGAAATCTCTGTTCTGATAGAAAAACATAATTTGAAAATCAAAGTGAAATGAGCTCAAAATTGGATGGAACAGGATGACTATTTCCATTGCATGGTCTGTTCAGTTATTCTAACATCACTAGAATAAACTTTCATAGTTCCATTTAGTGGGAAAAAGAACATTATGTTAATATTTAACTTCATTCGCAGCAATATGCTTTTGTTTCTTGAGGGGGTGGATGATTACAGTCCAGCAGCACCATGGATCAGAGCAGGGATATGCTGCTCAAATCAGAGCCTTCTGAAAGATAGATTTGCCCTGTGATAAGTGTCTGGCCTTTGGTGATATAATTGAGTGAGTGGGTTGAATGGGAAAGCAGACTTTTTCACTCTGGACATGCTGTACATAAATGGTGTGTGAACCTGCCATGAACAGAGATTTACTCTGGAGGGAGAAAAAGGGATGGGATTCAGGTGTTCTTTAAATGGAGTTGGTGTGACTGGACAGCCAGATTTATCAATTGTTACCGTGGGTTTGCAAGGGAAGAACAAACCTGTAATCAGGGAAAGGCTTCATCCGTTACACAGGAGAGTAATCCTACTAAATTTTGCTGGCTTTAATTTTGAATGAGGAATTGGTTCTGCTGAGGCTGGCAATGTCTTCAGGTACTGGGAGAGCAGTTTTCCTTGCACCTCATCCCTGTTCTCGTCATTGTGCAAGGGAGATAAATGGATATTTGGGACTTGTGGCAAAGAAGCCGCAATGGTTGTGCCAGTGCTGAGCTGGCACGGAGTTCATACGCAAAGCTCCTCAGAGCTGGGTGTGGAGATTTTCTGGTTCATCTTCATAACTTATAATTTGTCAGGTTTCACTGGAGTCACAGGGATGAATCAACCTGCCCTCTGTCATGTGTAATGTAATTCAGGGAGCTGGGTGTGCTGACAGGAGTTCTCCTCCCCAGAACTTATTTCACACATCCAGGGCAGTGCTGAGCAAGGGCTTGGTGGGAGAGGGGGTGCAGCTACCCAGAGAGGGGAAAGTATTTTTGGTTCCTAGCACAGGAGCTGAAATTAGGCAAATCATTGCGAAGAGGTCCAGAGGAATGATTTTTATGTGATAGGCTAAAAATGGCTCTAGGTGACAGGGTAGGAAGTGAAGTCATTACCCTGAGGGAAGGGAAACTAGAATAGAAGGGTGGAAGGTTTTTATTTCCCTGTTCTTTTCATCTGAAACTCAAAGGCGAGCGGTGGAGATTGGCCTGCAGAAGTGGAGTGGTTTGTGTGGTTGGGGTTTTTAAGGGCTGGAGCCTGATTTGTGCACTTTTTCCTGATTGACAGGAAGTAGGACTGGGCTATTGAGAGAGAACCTGTGCTGGGAAAGAAAACAGTGCTTTAAAGCATTGCTCTGTGAGATGATTGACGAATATGTACACACACAAGTAATTAAAGGGGAGCTGTATCAGAACTACTAATGCAGTTATTTTCTGCTTTCAGTAGTTGGGAGAGGTGTTCAGGTTTCACACAATTTATTGAACGTGACAGAACTGCACAATGAGAATTTAGTTCCATTTAGTTTTTCTCATAGTAATGTGTAAACTGGAGTATTTTACTAAAGTTTGGTGTCAGTGTTATGAGCACCTGGACACATAACCACTGCTGAAGGAACTCTGTGTTGGTATTTTGGGGGTTTTTTCCCCCCTCATTTTTTGCTGGCACAAGGACTAGAGGTTGGAATAAGTGCCTGATATTTTTGTCATTATTTTTGTTTACAGTGAAATGGGCAGAAAAAATCTAAATTGTTTTGGCAATTGATCATCTGATCTCACATCAGCCCTGAGAATAGGCTGGCATGAGGGGGCAGAGCAGTTACATGGGTTTGGCTTGTTTTGCTTGTTTTAAAGTGTGCCTGTTCTGCTAGGGCAAACAGACTAAATTAAGGTTGTCAGGGAGATTACTGGGATTCCTCTGTTGGTTAATGCTTAACTTAGATGTTCTTTGCTTTCCTCAGTGCTTCAGTGTCACATGGGAAGTAGATGATTCTGTTGGGTACTGAGGAAATGGGAAGCACTCGACAGCGTCAGGTCTGACAGAGCTTACCAAGGGCTTGGCAATTTGAGCATCTTTTTGGTTGAGAAGTTGAAGTCAGACTTGTGTACAAGTTCATGGCAGAAGGGGAGACAGAGGTCATGAAAAGGAGCAGGAGAGGTTGCTGGAGAGGAGATTAACTATAAGGGGGAAATAATGTGAAGGATGATTAAGTACTTGTTGATCAGAGACACTGAAATCACTGTTCTTGGAGGTTTTCAAGTTCTGAAACCTGGACAGAGTCTTTATTTAGCATGCTGATGTGAATTTGGCGGGCAACCCTGCTCTTTGGGCAGAAGTTTGGACTGCACTGAGAAAAGAGTGAGATCCTTTCAAACATCTGTGATTCTGTGAGTCAGCACTTGAAGAGAGGTGCTGCAACAGGATTTTGAGTGCTCTGGGAGGGTTAGAGCAGTGCCTTAACTAGAAATTGCCATGGCCAGTGGTTTGTGGTGGTGTTTTTAGTGAAGTTAATAACAGGTCAGTTTAGGATTAGCAGGAGCACGTGTGGTGCCAGTGCCATGCTGACACACTCAGCTTTACCCCAGGCTCCCTCCAGGTCTGTGTGGGAGCTTTCAGCACGGGATACTCCACTTACTACAAACCACATTTCTGCAAGGGGCTGCCCTCTCAGTGTGATGTTGCCTTCACAAGCAGATTGGGAGAAAGATGTTGTGTAACTTGACAAGCAAATCATTAGGGGAAAGAGGGAGCTCCCTTAATTGGAGAGCAGGTGGATTTAGTGATTCACCCGAGGAGCATCTCATGTTTTGTTTTAAAAGCAGAAATTGTTTGTGCTTAATACTGAAGTCTTTTAAACCTCGTGAGCTTTGAGATGAATCAAAAGCTAGGAACTCAACATTCTGACTAATGTGCCATAACCTAGCATCAAACTGTGGAATAAAAGCTTTTATGAAGTAGCTTTGAAACAGAAGTGAGCTGAGTGTGCATGGGGAGAGGTTTCCCAGCTGTGCTGCACCACCCATAGCGGTGCAGTTAAGGAGTGATTTAAACTGTATTTATCAGTCCCTGTCAGACAGGCTGTGTGCTGCAGGACCCACAAAAAAAAGCAGCTGTGTGCTTTTTGCATGACTCCTCTAGATATCTGTGTCCTGCATACGTGAACTATGAGTCAGGTTGAGCAGAGACTTTTGGCAATGAAACCAAGTGTATTACATTTGAGATCATGGTGTCTGAGTGAAATCTGTGCATGCCTGCAGAGAGTTCTTGTTTCAAGTGTGTCCTTCAGGAAAAAGTGCACCAAAATGCTTGTGTTTGAAGAGAGTCCTGGTCTTATTAGATCAGAGTCAGGATATTCCAGCAAGGGAAGTTAGCTGGGGTGCAACCATTACTGGAGAGTAAAATTAATGTCTTATGAAACTTCTGAATGACAGAATTGATTGAAAGATGGAATCCTCTTGCTGAGGATTATTCTGGTCAGGCACTGCTGCTGCCGTGGGAGGGTAGGGCATGCCTGGTGCTGATGTTCAGGTAAATGCTTTAGCTTTTGATGTGAATTGCTGTTGGCAGTGTTTGAGTGAGGTGATAGAGGCAGTGATAAGCCTATCTGTCTGTGGTAATTAAACTTCCTGAACTGCTCCTTGTAAGACAAAACTGTAAAGCACTTCTGTACCCTACAGGAAGCTTTGCAAACAAAGCAGATTCCACCTGGGCCAAGTGAAAGGCAGCTGTGAGAACTGACTGCACACAGCAGAGAGGTGGTGCTGTCTGAGACTTCAGCATGGTGCTCAATGTCCCGGTGTTCAAGGATGAGCTTCAGTTTTGGTGTCACAAGCAGCCTGGAAAGCTTGCCAGTGACACTGGGGTTGCTGGGGACCTGGGAGAAGGAACAGATCAACCTGCAAACTTTGAGTGGGTACAAGATGACTTCAGATTTTCTGCATCACTTGCAGTTCTCTGGATGTAAGCAATAAAACAATAAGGACCAATAACTTCCCTCTGATTCTTTTCATCCTTGTCCAAATTCAGGGTAGAACAAGCAATGGCAGTTGCTGCTGAAGCAACAGGCAGTTTCAGTTTGTTCTTCATCAGATTGCTTGTTCAACCTTAAAACCACAAGAAGTTAGGAAATTACTAAAATGAATGGTTTTATGCAGTTGCTTGCAAATTGTATGTCATCATTCTTTACATTCAGTATTTTTTTAAAAAAGTAATCTAGTGACTCTGTTTAGGAGGAAATAAGGGGTTTTTTTTTTCTTAAATTTGGCTATGGTGGTAGAACAGATAATTTTGAGAAATTAACAGTTGAAAAAATTTCTTTAGTATTTGTGTAGCAACTGATAAAGTTTCAGGTAGACAAAGCTAACTTGTCTGACACTTGCATAACTCATCTTCAAATCTTGTGAATCAAATGGCTTTTTGCTGCACTACTGGTGGAGTGAGCACCTCAAGGGTTCCCACTTTAATTCTCCCACAGTTAATTGTGTGGGAGAAAGGGGTGACAGTTAAAGAATTGGCTTTTTGAGGGAGCAGTAGGGGCAGCAGCACTCTCCATACTCCCCTTGGTGCTCTGCTGGCGTGAGTTTCGTGTGGCAGTGGGACAAACAAGATCATGAAAAGGAACCTGTCAGAACCACTCCTTTACTGTTTGCTCTGCTTTGATTATTTGCTGGAACTACTGAGACTGGAGTTATGGCGTGTTATAACTCCTGCTTTGGATGAATTTGTCTGAAGTTCATCCACCAGCTCCATGAAATTGTGTCTGCTTTTCAGCCCTCTGCTCCTGCCAGCTGTGTAGTTGGACATGGTGTGATAGCACAGATCTGAGAAGGATCTGCTGTGGCACTGAAATGAGATTGTAATGTACATCATGGTCTAATCATGGACTCACTGGATTTATAGAAATTGAGAAACACCTTGAAATTTCAATTCTGGACAAGCCACACATGGGAATTTTCTGGTTTGATACAGCACCTGAAGGTTTTAGTTCACCTGGGTGTGGTAATATTTGGCCTGAAGGTGTAGTGCATAGTGTAATGTCACCACACCTTGTGTTATATAAGACAGAAATGTTCTGAAGAGTTTCTAATGGATACAGGCTCCTGCTGTGTAATCAGGAAGCTGTCAGGAGGGTGAGAGAAGGGGAATGTCAAGGTGGTGCTTGTGGCAGCTTCCTTTGAGTGATCCTCAGAGTAAATCATGGAGACAAGTGGTATTGCAGAAAGTAATCGATTTGGTGCATGTCTGATGTGTGTCTGCTGCCTGCAGGTGTTCTTTGTGTAGTGTTACTAAAAAATATTTTCAATTTAAAACAGTTTGAACTTGTTTTGAAGGTGGAGAATGTAAGTGTAAAACTGATTTTAAAAAGTCGTTGGAAAAAGTCCTGCCTTGTATTCCTTAGTGAGTTTTGTGTGTGTGTAAATAGATACATTTCTTAACACACTTACTGCTGTCCTACTTATAGTGGAAATATGAAGTTTTCTTTTCATAACAAGACCCCATTAACATATTTAGTTTGTCCCTTTGAGTGAGGATAAATACAGGAGAACTTGCCTGAGGACTGTAGAACTTTGAGCACTGCTACCTCGCAGTTTAGAACCAATTTCTAAATAAAGAAGTTGGAGGTATTTGGGAATAGTGCAGTAGGATCCCAGCCCCTGGAGCTGCAGTACTGTTGCTCTACAGGCAGGAGAGCAGCAGCTGTAATTTTAGGTTCCAGAAGCTGAGAGAATGGCAGGGCTGGTGGGTGCAGGTTGGTTTGAGGGACACAGGCCTGGTTCTTTGTCCAGCTGGTCAAACATTAATAACTCTGTCCTGGCTGGAGTCACATAAACAAAACTGCACCACACGAGGTGTGGAGGCATGGTGGTGAGAGGGAATGAGAGGGAATGACCTGAGACCTGCAATGCCCCCGTGGACACCTTTATGTCACAATTAGTTGGTTATGTGTTTACAAGTGGCTCTGTATAAATGCAGTTTGGGCTCTCAGGGCTGGTGGAACAAGACAAAATGAGTACTTTGGTCAGGAAAAATGTTAATTCTGCAATTCATTACTCTTTAATATGGTAAGAGCTAATGGTGGTTGTTATAATGACCTTAAAGATGCCTGTGGTTTAGTGTTTTTTAATGAGTGTAGCTTTGTCAGGAACAAATACAAAGCCAATAGGAGATTCATTAGATTCTAGACTCCTAAGAACAGAATACAAGCAGTTAATTCTTCTACAGTATAAAGTTTGCTGTTTTCCTGTCTGCATTTTGGTTCTTCATGTTCTTTCTCTTACTGTGAATTATTTTTGTCTATTAAATCTGAATAACTTCTGAAATACTTGGGTTTCATAATGGAACTGTGCTGGATGTTTGCATTTGTAATTGTGTGAGTACATGAGGAGATGAGAACGTGACAGTTCTAATAGCTGAAGTGGTTGTATGTTCCAGTTGCATTAGAACAGGTAAGAATTTCCATAAAGAAGAAAGAAGACAACAGCACATCAGGCTAAGAATACACACTGATGCCATATATGCTTGAATTTTTGTGCCAGCCATGTTTAGTGGGTAATGAAAAACAAAAGGTTTGAGTACAAAACCTGGAACTCAAAGGGTACCCCAATGTCAGATGGCCAAGTTCCAGAGCTGACAACTGAGATCCTTCAGGCTGGGTCTGCCCCTCTCTATGAGCTGCACAGGAGCTGTGGTGTCTGATTTTGTACACACTGGAGTAGAATTTGCAGTAACAAATTCACAGCAGTGAATTCTGGTTTCATTCCCCAGTTAATTGTAGCTTGGTGGAGATGTTCCCAAGGTAGAAAGGTAAAGAGTAGAGCAGAAGGCTTTGGAAAAATTTCTGCCTCTAAACCAGAAAGGCAATTTTCATTTTCAATGTGCACTCACATTTGAACTTCAGGCAGTGCTTGGGTGGATAGGACAGGCTTCCTAAATCCATTAAGGTTGGTTTATAGTATTCTGTGATTCAGACCAATTCCTGAGTGAGTTCTAAGATAAGCAGTAATCCCATCAGGTAACATTTGATATTTCAAAGCAATTGTTTTATGAAAAACCTTTATAAAATTCATGTGAGCGTTCTGGGGTAGCCAAAGCACATTTAACACTTAAATATTCAGATAAACCATCTTTTTTTTGCTTATCTCCTCTAGCAGAAAAGAACAGATTCTCCATAATCTATTTCAAGTTTCTCTAATTGTCCTCAGTTCCAGTTTCTTCTTAATAGAGACTCTCACCTGTACTGAAGTCAAATGATACCATGTGCTTCCTCACTATTGAGTACAGTATAATTCCTCTGTTCACATGGTGCTTCATTTCCTACTTCCCCAGAGGACAAATAATCCTCTAAGGATGCTGTGATAAACAGGAAAGAATAGGCAAAAGAACAGAAAGACCCTGTATATAACACAGCAGCTGTACATTGTTTAAACCATTATTCTTTGGCTATTGAGTTGCATTATTGTCCATGCCTGTGGAAATTACTCAATCCTGAATTTCTGTTCTTTGAGGAACAGCCAGAGTTCCCTGCTATGACAGCAGCACTGCTCATTTTTCCAGGTTTCACTATCACACAATTTATTATTAAGGGAGAAAAAAGTGCCTTTGCCACCAGCTAATTGTAATGTAGGGATCAAATACTGTGTGATGAAGTACTTGCTCTTTGCTGGTAGGTCTGTGTCTTGGACGACAGACAGTGTTATTGTAAGGAGTTGTTGACGTGATCCCTGTGACCACGCTCCAAGTCTGCTGAGCACAGACAGAATGAACACTGCTCACAAGTCATTCCAGCTCCTCTGGCTCCCTGCACCCCTTCTGCTGCCAGTTTGTTTGTGGGCTGTGTTTTGGTTGGTTGGGTTTTCTTACTACCTACAAAACAGCCCAAACAAAGCACATACACGTGTTCTCACTTTCCCAAAGTCTGTCCAAGGCAGTGTACTGCATTTTCAAGGAACTGCCCAGTACCCACTGCAGCTCCTGCAGCTTGCTGTGGGTGTTCTGCTTTATTTTTAAGTGTATCAGTTCTCTCCCAACAGATGCATTCTGCCAGTTTAGCTTCTCAAATGTTTTCAGAGGAAAATCCAAATGGAGTCTGACACTTATTTCAGTGTTTACTGTACCCACAAGAACAAGAGATGTTCTACACCACCACCAGCACGAAGTTAAGAATCTTACCACAGCTCTCTCTGCATAGAACAGCAAGAGAAGTTTACAGAAGCTGAGCCTCTCCCTGTGCAGGGGTGTTAGGCTGTACTTGGTGTATACTGTCACAGAGGAAGCGAGTAAGCAGGAATGGAAAAAAAAAAAAAAAAAGTGTGTAAGTGTTGAAATGAAGAAATTTCTCAAAGCACTTTCTGGTTCATTTTTTAGGGTGATTTCAAACCAACTCTGTCAAATCAAGTGGTCATTGCTCCTCTTGAGAGAAAACACTTAGTTTACAACAAAAGATTAATTCCAGGTTCCAAGTGTGTGATTGTAGTTAAAAGGGTAAAAAACTAAGAGTGCACTTCAGTAAGAGCAAAGGTGACTCTTGTCACAATGAGAAAGGTGTCTCTGTCTCAAGGAGGTGAGGCATAAAAGGAGGCCTGTTCTCACTGCTTGTCACTGACCCAGCTCAGAGCTTTAGAACAGCTCTCGCTCAGTCTCAGCAGCTCCACCGTGTCTGAATGAAAAGCTCAGCACTTGCACTCAGGAGAGCCAGCAGCAGGGGCAGGAGATGAGCAGCAATTCAGTGCACATCGAGTATCACTACCCAGCAAAACTGCTTTGTGCTGCCACTGTGGCGAAGGCAAAGAGCTCAATCCCACTGCTTGTATCTAAGCAGAAAATTGAGATAAAGTCTGCCCTTACTATGTCAGGAATTGTTTTGACATAGTTTTTCCAGTTTAACTGTTCCAGAATATTTCCGAAGCACTTCACAATAATATTACACCAAAAAAACAAAAGCCAAGATCCCTGAAAAGTCGAAGCTCAGGAGTCAAACAACCACATTTTTGAGAAGTGAGCAGCAGAGATGCAGTGCTGAGCGTGGTTCTGCCAGGCACACTTTGCAGGAAAGCCACAGGCAGGGAGTGCAGTCAGCACCCGGAGCATCCACTGGCCACCCTGGGAACTGCTCTGAGCTCCTTTCCAACCAAATCCCTGAAGTCAATCCAATGACTATTGAGTGACAAGTTTAGCAAGTGATCTCAGTCTATTTTCCTAAGAAAAAGCACTTTCTAATTTTCTTGCAAACCCACTGATTGGCTTGCTGTGGGTGCAGGAAACAGATGATGCTGACACTGCCAAGCAGTCCTGCCCAGTACAGTACAGTAGCAAGTACTTGGGCAGATGGCTTCGTCTCTGATAAAGTGTATCTGACACTTTTTAAAGGCACCAAATATATGCATGGAAAGCTGCAAAGAATTTTTTGAATTTTTTCCAATGCTCTCCTAATCTACTAGCATTTTACTAAGGGAAGTTTGGGAGGTACAGCTTTTGAAATAAGAATTCTTATCAAGCAAGCATAAAATGTAATTGGCACTCAGCTATCTCAATTCTATTTTTTAAAAATACAATGTTTTTCAAGAAACACCATTGAAGTCTCCATTACCAAGATTATTAGATTTGAAAGTGAAATAACTTAAGCCCAAAATAAATGCAATTGCTAGTCTGCAGATGACCAAAATTTGAAATGTCTATGGCAAGAGTGTATATGCTGAGCCTGACGATCCAAGTACAGGGAGAGGTGTAATTGCTGTCCTTATTTCCCCATTCCCACTGACAGTTGGTGCAGTCCCATATGCTCTCTGCATGCTGTCAGATATGATTTCCTCCTTCTCGTGTCTTTATGCAAATCCTTACCTGTCCTGGTGCTGAGGCGCTGCCTGAGACACGTGAGGCTCTCTTTGGGTACACACAGCTCTCATGCACAAACTCCATTTCAATTGCTGCATTTACTTTATATGTATTTATTAAAATGTTTAAAGGGCAAGTTTCTTAATTAGCTCTTTTTGGGCTTTTGTGGAGTTTTATACCTACTTATTTTTGTGAGTTGTGGTTGGTGGTTTTTGGTTGGTGGTTGTTTTTTGGGTAGTTGTTTTGTTGGTTTTTTTAAGATGTGTCTTGTTAAACCTTCTATTGGTTAATGGCTATGTAATACCACACACATTTGGAATTTAAGCACTAAAATCCACAGGTAGAATTTCTCAATAAAAATGGAAGCATCAAACTGAAAAGGCTTTCAATCCCTGTTGTAAGAGCGGGGTTTGCCATGTCTCTAACCTTTGCAAAGATCCTGATACATTAAACCTGCACATTGTCAAAGCAGCATTGCAATGCTTGTTTGTTGGGAAACTCATGGATGGAGCTATGACTCTTTCCAAAGTCTATTTTGTACAAGTTTTAACAGCAAACTGCTGCTTGACAGTTTGAGCTGAGGAATGTAAAAGCCACAGAGCTTTCTGAGGAGTGGCTGCGATGGTGTGCAGTGAGCAGCGTGCTGTCTGTGATGAAAAGCGTGTGCTGCACTGGCACAAGGCACTTCTGCAAGATGCTCAAAGCAAACCCTGCCTTGCAGGATCCCCAGGTATCAGAACAGGACCCGCATCCTGGCTGTAGCAGGGGCTGCAGGAAGAACTCTGCAGTTGATGCTGGGCTGCTGCAGTGGCAGCTTTCTGATGTGGTTGGTGTGGAGGCTTGATGGCAAATGTTTGGACTTCAGCTGTGGCTCTGGAAAATGCCAGAACTTCCTTAATTTGCCTCTGCACTGGCTAATGTGAGAGCTGTCTCTGCTAATGGGCTTCCTGCAGATGTCTCTGCAGTTGTCTAACCTGATCTGGCTGTCCTGCTGCCACCCTTGCCCTGTGTCTCACACACAGGAGTTTTGTTGGCTTAGACTGACGTGGAACTGCAGCTTTGGGAAAAAGCTTTTCATTTTCTTCTGTTTTTTAAAGCTTACTTACCAATGACCACCAAGAAATCATTGTCTGAAACTTTTCAAAACAGTAATGACAGTTTGAACTACAAATAATAATAATACTTTAAGAAAAGTTAGTTCAGTTGTCTTCCTCAACTCATTTTGTATCTTCAGTTACAAATCTGATGAAATCGACTAAGTTTGTTTACAGTGATTTTGTTTCTTTCCATTTCTGAATTAATTTGCTCTTCTGTAAAGGCTTCTTTGCAGTTGCATGGGAAAGTGCAGGTTTTTGAACAGTCCATTTACTTTTGGAGTGTGATGGTGATGTGCCAGTCAGACAAAACTGAGAAAGCTGTTTCAGTTCCTCTCAACCTCTATTTTCAGTCAGAGCAGAGCAGGCCATGGCTTAGGGTCTGTCTCTGCCCCTTGCTCAGGCCACGATGTGGAGCTGGCCCTGGGCACCAGCCCGTGGCGTTTTCAGGGGAGTGTCCCAAATGATTCCTGTGCCTCTGCCATGTGTTCCCTGCCCTTCTGTTTGGGAGCAGGGCTGAGGCATCTCCCAGCAGCCAATTCAAGACTTGGTGCCCTCTGCTGTTAATGATTTACCAGCCAGGGTGACCCTCGGGCTTTATTTAGCACAAGGAATTGTCAAACTTATTTCTGGAGCGCTGCTCATTTCTGGGTGGTCACACTCCTGGGGGGAGAAGTGGAGTAACTGGGAAAAGCTGGCAGCTTCCTCTGGGAGGTGGTGCCCTCCTGCCCTTCGGACAGCCCTGGCTCGGTGCTGCCAACACTTTTCCATCTGCGTTTTCCCAGCCTGGTGCAAGGTGTTCATTTGTTCCGTGCTCTCACTTCGTACAACCCCAGGGAGTGTTTCCCTCCATGTCCAGCTCTGGCTTAAGCCTTAGTTTAAAAAATTAAATTATGCATGTTCAAGGAGTTTGGGAAGCAAACGGCTGCAAGACAAACAAGATTTTTCCGTATGGTGTCATATAGACCAAGTGTAAATGTACAACAATTGTAACAAAACTCTTGGTATTGCTCAATTCAAGTGCTTTTGAGACAGCAGATGGATCACAACAGTCGTTTCAAGGTTTTTCTGAAAGCATGGTGAATGTTCCTTGAAGTGTGAAAAATGTTATACTAAAGCAAACATTAGTAACAAAATTAGTAAAAATATAATTCACAACATGTCAGGTATACTTCATCATGGTAAAGATCTTGAAAGGCCTAAATGAGTGTGTAGTCCTGGTTTCTGCACATCAGCTTATATGCCTTGGGTATCTTTTCACAATTTCCTAGGTGCCTTTTCAGATTTAATTGCAAAATGAAGACGTTAACAGATGGTTAAATTGTCTAATGGGAACATTATTCATTCTCTGAACTGAAGAACAGAGGTTGTAGGAGTGAATTCTATTTTGTGACTAAGACCTAGATTGAAGTTGCAGACGACTTTTTGTACTTCAGATATTTACCAGTTTTGGGTTTGTCCCTTTGAACTCCCTTGGTTCAGGTGCTCCCATGGGAAGTTATTCCCTTACTGGTTGTGTGTGGATTAAAAAGCACTTGTCCTGGAGTGAAGCTTCACCATGGCTTTTGCAGGGGTTGGAATTGAGGTAAATTGTAGAAGACAGCCATATCAGCTCAGTTTAAACAAAAACCCATGAAAGTTAAGAGAAGGTGAAGTTTGTGATTGTTACCCCTAGAAAATGAGCTTTGCTCAGAGCAGTGGGAGCTGCTCCCTGAGCTGGCAGCCCGTGTGCAGAAACGGGTGTCCCAGCACACCACGATTTGCCTGGGCAGTGGAGTGAAAATTGCTGTTAAATTTAGAAGTCACCCAGCTGATGGTTGTTCATTCTGCATGTGGTGAGCTGGGAGTTGCTGCTGATTTGATTTTTGTGCTCAGAGTGAGAGTCCTGAGTGTAGCAATTAAGAACATGGCAAAGTAATACTTAAATATAATCAAGCCATGTAAACACACCTCAGTTTGCAACTCATGGCCAGCTTAAGTGATTTGGAAGGTTTTATTAAAACACAAGTGAGAAAAAGATGTGAAAAAGTAGACTTGCTGTGAGTTTTGTGTTAAAAGTTGATGCAATCACCTCAAGTAATTTAATGCTGTGAATGTGACATTGTTGCTGCTGTAGCCTGCATTAAGTTTGCATGAGGGAGTAGTGATTTCTATATCCAGAAATGGAGTGACTATGAATATCTTTCTACTGTTTTCATGTGCAAGATTTCAGTTACTCTGAAGATTAATGTGGCTGAGACCTTTTGAGATAAAAGATTTGTGTGGAGCAGTTGCATTAGTATGTGCTGTTATTTTTGTGTGCCTTAGTGGCATGATCTGTGTGTACTTATGGAAGTAGCCAGATACAGAGAGTAAACTAAAACTGGGGAGAGTGAATAGAAAATGATATTAACTATTGATAGACGGGAAAGGCTGTGCTTGAAAGGGAGAAGCTGTCACTTAAATCTGCTAAGTAAAGAACTCTAAGTCAGTAGGAAATAGTTCTTTGGTATAGGTGCTGAAGAAATTCTGTGGTTTGTGTTGATATTAAAAAGTAGGAGAGAGAGAGATGATCTGCAGCTGTCTTAAACTGTATATATATTTATACTTATAAATATTAATTTGTTATCCTTTATCTGCAGATGTTTCCTCAGAGATTTTTGCAAAACCTTTTCCCTTGGGCTGCTCCTGCAAAGAGGGAGTCAGTGTCTTTAACAAGCTAGGAAGATGTAGATTTTCCTGTCTTGTGTTGCTCTGGCTGCCTCATAGATGGCTGAAAGAATAATGCTAGAGGACTACAAAATCTACAATATCTTAAACTTCCTTCTAGGGAGGTAAACTACTTTTGGGTTATGTTCTGAAATCAGCCTGGAAGTGTGATTTCTTTGTTAACACAAGAGATTGTCAAAAGTGTGTGAGGATCTGCAGGTACAGAACTGCCTTGACTTTGCCTCCAGCTACTCGCAGTGTCTCTCCTACCTGTTAAATGTGCTGCTTATCTTGAGTGGCTGCTGGCAGCAGTGTAGCTTGTGCACCAGAAGGATATCTGGGAAGAGTGCTTGTGGGGTCTGAAAAAATGCTGGGTGCTATCTTGTTTTAGTATTCTGTATTTTGCCCAGAGGAGTTTGAGTGACAAATGCAATAAAAGTGTAGAGATGGGGTAGATGATCCTGTTCCAGGTTCTGGGAGAGATTGACAGTACTTAAATGAGAAGGGGAAAAAAACTTCTAGTACAAGTAGCTCCTAAAATGGATATGGAGTTTTAGAATTTCTTGCTTGCCTGCCTGTCTCTGGGTTGGAAACAGGGTTAGGCTTTACTTAATTTTTCTCTGTAATCTCAATTAAAAGGTTTATTTACCAGAGTGGTAAATCAAAACTAATCTTAGTTTTGATTTTAAGATTATACATTCCATACTAAGTCCAGGTAACAAAAGCACAGGAGCAGTGTAAGGAAGGGCATCGAGATGTGCTGGTTTGGAAGGTGAAAGGTTGGTGTCCACATCTGGATGTGCAGGTGTTTGTACAGGGTGAAGTTTGTTCAGAACAGCCCATCTGGTGCTGTGTCCTGGATCTGTGACCAAAACAGTGCTGACAGAAGCAACCCCAGTGCTTCAGCTTTTGCTGAACAGCCCTTCCCAGTGTCCAGGGTTGCTGCTTCTTGTGAGCTCCCAGCAGCAGCAGGGTGGGTGCTCTGGAGGTGGGGATCCAGCCAGGACAGCTCATCCACAGTGACCAAAGAGAAGTTCCAAACCAAATCTCCTCGTGCTGGGCGATAAAGGCAGGACTGGGGAGGAGTTCCTTCCAAATGAGCAGGTGCTCCGAAGCTGGGTAGGCATTGGCCTGCTGGTACTGAGTGATAGCTTGTGCATCATTTGTTTCTTTATTTTCTTTTTCCTTCAGTTATACATTGTCTATATATCTCAACCATTAAGTTTTTCGTGCTTTTGTACTTCTGATTGGCTACATGATCCTGCTGGGAGGGAATGAGCAAGTGACTGTGGGGACTGACCTGTCACTGGGAGTCCCCCACTCCACTGTCCCATGGACCTCTGAATGCTTCTCGAAGTCTGTCCCCCCATGAGTTCTAGACCTTAACTCCTATTGATGGCAGCTTAGTGTCAATTGAGCAAAGTTCATGCACCAACTGCTTCCTTGGTAATGATTATTGGTATTGGTGTGCAATATGGGTGGCTTTTCTGGCCGTGAATAAAAACGTAGCGTTGTGGTTGTTGTCAGCAGGATTTTCCTGCTTAGGAACCAGTGACAGGGTACAAGGGAGGGAGAGGTAATAGTGAGTGGTTTGTGCATCACCAGTTCATTGACGTGACTCAGTGTCCAGGACAAACGGGCAGAGTTCCAGAGGTCTGGGCACGGGAAGTGCTCGGGCAGCGCTCAGCTCTGTCTCAGACGCCGGCGGGACAGAGCGCGTCCCGTGGCTCTGCTGACGCAGTCGGAGTCCAGGAGTCCGTGTTTGTTTTGGAAACCCTTCCGAGAGACCTCGCTGCTCTTCTGTGCAACAGTGGGGGTGCTACAGCAGTGCAGGCTTCAGGCTCATGAATCAAATACTCCAAAGAGAAGTGCAACGGGAGGCAAGCTTGCCTTTCATGGAAAAGGCAGGAGATTCCATGTCTGTTTACCTTCAGTTTTGTTAGAACACTTGGTGAAATTTCAAATGCTTTTTAATGTTCAAATACATGAAATAGACTTCTTTATTCTGAAGCAGTAGGTAACACTGTCTTTTTTTCTTTGATTTGTGTGTGTTGTTGTTGTTTTTTTTTTAATAGAATATTCAAATAAAAACTTTGGCAGATGATGTGGTAAGGTCTTTGTAGCATCTTAATTTGCAATGGTAACTCCACGCTGCATGCTACTTTACTCCAAACATTGTGGACAAAATAACATTCTTACAAGGATTTTAAGCATTAGATTTCAGAAAACTGAGTGACTATTCCCAAAGATCTTAGTTTGTGACTTCAGTTGAAGAAGATTAATAATGATATCTATTTGGAGAAACTTCCTTAACCACATTTTAAATGCTTTAGTAATACTGTGGCTATGTTGAAACTGTTACTCAACAGTTCAAGTGTTATTTCTCTTGACCTTCTGTTCACCAGTAAATGATCTGCAGTGGTTCTTCAAAGCTGGTTGCCACATGATTCAAGTGGAACCATTTTGGGTAATAAATGTGTACTCAATGCCAAAAAACAAGTTTGTGTTCAGTAGCACTAATTCGATAAAGCTGAATGCCTTGAAACTGGTTCCAAAGTATTTTTTCAGGAACTTATATCAAAATTGATTTCATTAAAATGACAACCTTGTATTATATATATTTATATATATATAAAATAAAGCCACACTGGCTATTTAGTTAATGATTGTCTACACAACTGAAATGTGGAAATTGTGCCTGGTAATCACATAGAAGATTCATTTGGGGCTTTACAGTGATCTCACCAGTGCAATCTCATTGAACAAATTGGTTGTCAATAAGTTATACTGGAAACAGATGACAGTATGGTGAAATTGACCTTTTGTGATTGCTGAATGGGCTTTTTAATGTAATGAACAGTAAAACTGCATTTGATACATATTGGCTAAATTTGGATACTGCCTTTCAGGCGTTATGTTGTATCCTTGGCCTTTTCACCAGGCTATGCCCTAATTTTAGTTTCCAAAAACATAATTTAAACTATTCAAGTGGGGTAGAAAAGGGATTCAAGTAATATTCTTGCTTTGTTAAAGACATTAACAGTATCCTTGTAAGTATTGTGTTTCTGTCCACAAATATAACATTTCTAAGGAAGAAGAAAACCCCCTTACCACCCCTCCCTCAAAAAAAAAAAAAAAACAAAAGCTCAAAAGAAACTCAAAGGAATGCAGCTTATCTAGGGACACATTCCTTCTTTCCTTCAAAAATTTAACATAATCTTGTAGGATCTCAATGACAACACAAACAATGAACAACAACAAAAACTAATAAAAAGAAATAAAGTAACAAAAACAATCTTTCTTCTCCATACTCCACAGTTCTCGCCCTAGTGTCTCCACTCTGGACTTGCTAATCTAAAATGAATCAAAATTTTTGCAAATAAAATACTCCATCAAACTTTTCACACTTCCCAGAGGTCATTTAATTGTGGCCAGTATAAATTGTGGTTCACGTGTTTTGGTGGAGATGCAATAACTGCGATGAATGATGCTGGTAACCCTACATAAGCTGCTGTTAGATGAAAGCACATCTTCATAAGGCCTGGAACAAATACAGATGCAGACAGATGCAAAAACAAATTTGTGGATGCAGACAGTTCTTTGAGAAAAATTGCTATGTGCATAATGTTCTCAAAATGAACATATATATGTATATATACATATATATATATAAATTAGAGGTAATTATTAAATAAAAAGAAATTGGACACTGTTCAGGTTAGAGTTCTATTTTATACATACAGTAGAAATGGCCTTATAAGGAAGGTGCTGGTGTTGGTTGTCTCCAGTATTAACACCTAACTGAGCATGCTGAGAGCCCAGGGGCTGGGTTGGTGGGAGGCCCCAGCAGGGCCCTCGGTGCAGTGTCTGGGCTGCTTTCCCAAAGTCTGGCCGTGTGTTAACCCCGGCTGCTGCTTCTGTGTGAGTAACCCCTCACCTGGCTTCCCAGAGCTCCCACTAATCGCAGGAGTTCCTGCTCAAAAACACTTCCAGGAGTTGTGAACTGTCCTTGGAACATTAATTCCTCTACAAACTTTATTTTGCTTTAGCAGGATTTTTTATAAGCCTGATGAACTTGTGAGTACCTCCCTCCCAGCCCTGGCTTTTTCAGTTGTCCTCCAAAGATTTATAGCTCTGCAGGTGAAGGAACATTGGACATTACCTTTGTGGTACCATATTTATTCACCGTCAGGATAATTAGAGAGCAATGTGAGAAGATGAGCTGAAAACTGTGAAATGCTAAGAGTTTAACCTAGCTGATGTAATTTTGAATCCGTGAGAAATATTTAAATTGCTTTTGCATGTGACCTCTCATGAGTTACCTTCCATGTTACTGTCTTCTGTGCAAAGTAATCTCTAAATCTTAGAGTATTTTTACTTACAGTTCAGTCTGAGTTTTAACTCTGCTGCTTGAATGAACTAAAACCATGTGCATTGCTGCCATGTAATTGGCTGCTTTTCTCTGTTTCTATTTCTGCTTATTGTTGAATGAATGTCTTTGCAGCGTGACAGAATTACCAGCTTCAGAAAGTCGGCAGTGAAGAAAGAGAAGCCTCTCATTCAGCATCCTATTGACTCCCAGCCTTCCATTAGCGAGATCCCACATGCCCAGTCACTCGTGGATGAGCGTTGCATGAACTTATCAGAGAAAGAAGTTATGGATCTCTTTGAAAAAATGATGGTAAGGTGTGGGTATGGCCTGAGAGCTGTCCTGTTCCACCGAGTGCTTCTGCTCTGCTCAGTGAAGCTGTCAATGTCTTTTGAAGGATTGGATAAGTGTTAATTAACACTTGCTTGATTTGCTTGTTAGATTAAGGGATTAAAGTTTCCAAGTGGTGTTAATTGAAGCAGACAATGGGTGTCTCACACACTGACAGTTCTCTGGCAGAGCTGGTCAGCAGCAGTTATTACAGTAACATTGGCTGGTCTCAGGTGCTAGGCTGAAGTTACTCTGACTCTTAAGGCAAGCCTAGTCATGGCTGCATTGTATTTAATCAGTTATTGAGTTAAAACAGGTGTCTTAGTAGATTTAATCCAGCAGAGCATTTTGACTTTTAGGCTTGTTTTAAATACCTCAGTTGGAACAGTTTCACATCTACCCCTTCCACAGGCTGATAATCCATGTAATAACAGCCTTCTGGTTAGATAGTGCAGGAATGGTGTCCACTGTGATAAGATTTCACTAAAACCACAGGAACATCACAAGAGTTGACACTGAAGTATCAACTTGAGGTGTAGAATTGTTGTGTTTGCCCTGTAGTTTTACTTCTTGAGCCGAATTTCACAAATATTAACTGCCCTTTATGCAATTTAAATTTTGGCTAAATCTCAAAAACAGTGAACAGTTGAAGTGACAGAATTAAATGAGAAAATCAGGTAGGGCAAAATCAAACAGATGCAGATCAACTGGAAAAAGTCACTTCTGTTTGCTTGATAATTAATTGTTTGTTTAAGAAAAGTAGCTTATAAAGAAGAGAGACTAATAAAAATCCTGAGGTATATGATGTTGTGTGGTCTGTTTCTTTACAGGAAGACATGAACCTGAATGAGGAGCGGAAAGCTCCTCTAAGAGACAAAGACTTGAGCACAAAACGGGAGATGGTTGTCCAGTACATTTCTGCCACTGCCAAATCCGTAAGTACTCCGCTCTCCAAGGCAGAGCTGAGGAGGAATAGCATCTTTAAGTGTTACGCTTTTCAAGCTTGAAACTTTAAATTTTTTGTCTGGATTTACTTAAGAGTGGTAGGAAAATATAAACGTGCACGTACTAACACACTTTTAAATGCTTGCAGCTGCATCTGAACAGTTATTTTATATTTCCCTTGCTGGGCAATGTAAAAACTTGATCCTTTCTTGTAAACCATAAGAAATTGCAAATCCAATGGTGTGGAGCCATGGATGGAACCTGAGCATATTTCTGTGCAATTCGTCTTAGGAATTTTTGGTACCAAAAGTTTCTGACTTCGTGGTTTCAGTAGGGATGTATGTACTGGACTCCCTTAGTGAAAAGATGATCTTAAAACCAGTTTCAAATTACATTTTGAATAGAAAAAATATTTTGACCTTTCACCCATGTTGACGATTTTCTGTAGTTTAATTGATTGATTAGCTCTTCATGCAGAACTTTTGAAGTCTGAATTTTCTGGGTGCAAGAAGTGTAAGGAAATGACTGGATACTCCAACATTTTTTGGGGTGAAGAAATACAATTTCAAGTAGTGAAGAGCTGCAGTTCATTTTCAGCAGTTCAACTGTTGGTACTAATTAGTTATAAAATACAGCAGCAATGCTTTGTGTGTGTTAAAAGTTGACTATGGCAAATACAGAAATAAATTTTTTGTCCTGATTTGCTCCCTTTTTTGTTGTATGAAGAATTTTCAGGATGTTAGTGGTGAATTCTGAGGAACTGATTGAGTTGAAGTGTTGGGGAGGAGTGATGGTGAGGGGTAGCTCTGTCTATCCAAGGGGCAGTTCTGTGTTCAAGTGACAAAATTTGCTATCAACCCAGTTCTTCAGTATAATTAGGTAATGCAGATGGTTTTATTTGGAAATTGGGATGAATCTCATCTTTTGTCACAATTGAGTTGCTGTGTGCACTGAAAGGTTGCTGGAAATGAAGCCCCAGTGCAGACCATTGTTCAAATACACGGTGGCAGCACTGCCAGCACTCGTGCAGAGCTGAGCCTGAGTGCTGAATGCATTCAGTGATCTGTTTGTAGAGAAATAAACTGGCAAATGAGATGATGTTGGTATCTGCCTAAGGAATCTGTAAGCATGAACTGCAGGCAGTACACTTGACTTGTCTCTCTTTAACCTTGAAAATCAGCTCTGCAGAGTTAAATTTCAAAAAATTAAGACGACAATGACATGCAATTATTATGCAAATGCCTTGCATGAAACATTATAAACTTCAGTGAGGAAATCATTGTGTTATAGTGGTGATGAAATGGTAATGAAAATGGTGATTTAGTTTCTGAGAGGAGGGATGTTCCTGCATGAGTTCATCTTAAACAAAATCCACAATCCTTTGGTGTGTCCTGGAAGGAATCCAGTGCTTTAAGCATGGTCTAACTAACTGTACAAATTACTGGAGAATTATTCAAGCTTATGCAGTGAATGTTATGAGCTATAAACTAGACTGTCTTTGGGAACTATTAATTATGCCTTGTAAGGTTTTTATCTTCACTTGATGATCAATATTAAATCTCAAAATTTTCATAGTATGCAAAAATACTTCAGCGAAGCAGTAGCAAGTGAAAGCAGAAGTGGAAGAATTTGCATTTTTTTCCCAGAAAGTACTTGAACAATGGTGATGTCTCTGATGCACACTGCTGTTGAAGTGCAGCTCCCCAGGCCCAGAGCTGAGTGGCTGAGTCAGGAAAGCATGGCTCCCCTTGCATGGCTTGCTCTGAAATGTCAGTGCCCTGCATCCCTGCCCTGTGTGCTGCTGCATGGGAACCTGAACACAGCGGGGAGTAGATTTGTCCAGAGGTGCTAACAATGCAAAACCAAGTCATCCTGAGAGTCCTCCTACGTGAATGTGCACTTTGGATTTCAGTCAGCACCAGTGTGGATGTTTTACACATATGCAAAGTGTTTTTCCTGTTGGAAAAACAGGTCATACTGAAGTTTGTGTGCTTCAGTATGTCCCTCTTGCAACTGAATCACAGCATTTGAATGGAATCTGTCAGAAACACGCATTACCTTTCTGTAGCACTTTATCCTCATTTAACTTTCAAACAGCTAGCATCTTGATTGTTTTAAAAAAAACCTAAAACACAGAGCTTAATATTAAAATGTTGATTGGGATCTTACAATGGCACTAAACCTCATTTTCACTTCTAATTTCATCTTCTGTTTAGTGCAGCTACTATTCTGCTCAGATGAATTCAAGCCCTAATCAGTCTTTGCTACATCATGAATTGTCAGACTTTCTGCTCTTCAGGATTGTCTTCCATGAAAATGCTGGTTGTATTCAAAATGATCTGTCTTTAAATTTTCTGCCTTTTTCTTTTGTCACAGATAATCATCTGTCTTCCCTTTTTACACTGAAAATACTTGGACCTTCTGCTTAGAGCTCACAAAACACACTTAACAGTTGATGTGACTTTTCCTGCAGTTCATTTCATGTTTGTTTTTATTAGGCTTTTGAGCTCTGTCCCTTCATGTGAAAATACCTCTTTCATTTGCTGATGTTGTCTTAACCAAATTATTTAAAATTTGGTGCTTTGTTTTCACTGCCTGTGTGCCGTCTGCAGCACGTTGACCATGCTTTTCTGAAACACTTGTCTTCAGAGTTCTGGGAAAGGAACTTTTGGGTTCACTCAGTGAAGAAAGTTTTCCTTGGGGGTGGAGGATGTGTAGAGCTGATGAGCTGGATGCTTTCATGGGAAGTGATTTTCTGTGCTTCTTGTTCCTTCTCTCACTTGAAGAGAAAGATTGACCATGGAAATGACACCTGAGAACTGAGGGAGGATTGGAATTCTGGTTCAAATCTGAACCTGGTGATATTTTGTGCTGTACTCAACAGCTGAACATTGGTGAGAGAAGAGGATTGGTAAATTAGGAGAAGAGATTGTCTGGTGGTGGCAGTCACTTCTTGTGCTTCTAGAGGAAGCCTCATCAGGAAAGAAAAATGTTGATTGTGGAAGACTTGCAGGCACTTCTGTTTCTGAAAGACTTCCTAGAGGAGTAATGGAAGAGATCAGAGTAGAAAATGAAGCAGGTGGAGGCTGAACAGATACAGTCACATTCAGATCTCAGAACCAAATCAGCTCTTGACCAGATCAGAGTGGTTATTCAGTCAAGTGGCTGCTACTGTCAGATGGCAGCAGATGAGCTGAGGAGAGCCTGTGGTGTTTGAGCAGAGGTCCATGGTCCTGGTGTTCCAGGAACTGTGGCAGAGCAGGGCACAGATGTGCTGCCTTCCTGCAGAGCTTCCTCTGGGGAAAGTCAACTTTTTGTTCATGAATATAGAAAGATGCTGTTCCGTGGTAAAGAGAAGATGGCATTCTGAAAATCACTGTTTAATTATCCATGTAATTAAAAGCATCCATACCAAGCAGTTGAATAAAAATGTGTGAGATTTTCTGAAGTGCAAGTTGGAGTTATAACTGTAGGCTATGTTTTTGATTACCAAAACTTAATTAAATTCAGTGGTGACATCATCTAAACAGATCAAAAGCTCCACAATAAAAGCAGTTGTTATACATTCAAGGAAGTCAGGATGCCATTAATGTGTTCTGTAGCGTTCTCAGTGTCATATACAAAGTATCTGACCTGATAATTGTAACAAAATGGCATATTTAATCTTTCAAGATGTAGCTGTCAAGCCAGGTATTTAGTTATTTGTTGGTAAATGTGTCAAATACCGATGATTCAGCAGCAGAACATAAGAATTTGAAATTTTCTCCTCCAGCAGAGCTGCTGTTTTCCTGTGGAGAAGCTCTAACCCCTAAACAGTTTGATAAAGTAATGGAAGAATGTCACTGCTACTAATGATTAAACACTGAAAAATGTGTGTGCAACTGCATCCTACTAAGTACTGTGCTGTGTTTATTTATGCATTATTATTATCTTTTTCACACAATAACCTCTCTTGGCTGGCCACTGCATGCAGATAGTCGGAAGTAAAGTTCCGGTGAGTACGAACTCGAGAGTTTTGTTTTTTCTTATGAACTTCCGTGTTCGAGATCAGGCTGGAATATTTTGGACTTTTATCTGGGATTTAAAAGTTCAGTGGGCACAACTGAATCCTTGTTTTATCAAAATAATTATCAACCACCTCAGTCATGTTTATCTTACCAGTATAAGGTCATTGCCTACACTTTTGAGGGATCTCTTCAAGTTCTCAGGAGTCTGTTTCCAGATACTTCAGACTCACTGAGCTCATCTCTTCATTGTCAGCAACAAATGTAATTTGAGCTTGTCTTGCTTTTTATTGAAGGCAGGCAGTTGAAATTTTAAGTTGACAGTATTTGGCTTACTTCACTTTTAGATGTGGAATTTTTTTATGTCCCAATTGTTATTTTTCATAGCTTGTCTTGGAAATCCAACTGCTGCAGATCAATGTGAGAATAAGGTAAACTCATTGACTTTCTGAATCCTCTAAATTAAAGACGAGATCACTGAGAGCAGAACTTTTCTCTTATTAAGGACTCATCTACATTTTTTGTGGTCTTGTTTGAATTCAAATATTATAAACAAATATTTGGGATTTAATTTGTTGGAGTGAGTTCAGCAAGTTTTTGTTTCCTGGAAAAAAGGATTTTTGGGGCATAATTACATATGCATTTAAAATAGTGGTTGAAAGCAAAGATGTTCTTCTTATGGATGGACTTCATTTTTGATTACAGCCCAAACAGGCTTTTCAGATGCAGCAAGGCTTTCTGCTTATGCCATATTCAGTAATTATAATCTGTAGTAAAAATAATGGAGAACAATCTGTGACTTAAAACTGTCCAGTCATCACCTCAGATGTAGCTAGGTTTTTATCCTACAGACTCTATTCTTATTTTTTTTTTCTTGGCTTTGTTTTATTCAGAGTGGCCTTTAAAGAGACATTTCTCTTTGTGTTCACCAGTACATTTTAGTTCTGTACACACTATGGGTTCTTCCCCTGATTGAGGAAAATGCCTTCATTGTGCTCATGTATTTAAAGGTATTTGATTTTCAGGGGACAAATTTATTAATTTTCCAGCTCAGTGTGTTAAAACCAGTTTCAAATCATCCCTGCTGCCATGTAATTTCCTTATGGTATGAATTAGGCTGCACAGCTGCTTTATGAAGAGATTATTTTATAAAGGAAGCTGATATTCCCACAATGGGTGGGGGAGGAGCTCCAAGATGTGTTTTCCTCCCTGTGCCTTTGAGTTCAGGGTCTGATAGAGAGCAAGAATAGCTCTGCATTCAAAGCATGTCTTTGTGCAAATAACTTGCTAAATACTAAAATAAGAATTGCTGTGATGGAGGGTGGCCTCTGCACATGATTGCTTAACGAGCTCTTGCACCTCAGGGTGCTTCTTCCAGGTTTCATCCTTTAGGAATTGTTTGCCTCTGCCAGCACATGGAGCTATTTCCTTGAAGACTTAGAGATTCTCTGTGATTAGGGAGGAGTTTTGGGATGTTCCTGGTGGTACTGTTGGGTTGTGGAGATTGCACAGAAGAGGTTTCCCTGTTCATGGGCACTTCAGAGCTTGAACTGGTTTGAATTTTACATGGGATCCTCAGCACTGGTGGGACTGCTCTGTGCTCCAGGCCCCCATTTGAGCTGGCATCAATGAACCACTCTCTGCCTTAATTGTGACACTGAGGGTGGCTGGTCGTAAAGTAATTCCTGAGATTTTCATTCTTACACATTGGTGTCACCTCTGAACATTCTGATGTGGGACCCAACCCTCTGTTTCTTGATACTTCCCTTGTGCCTTCATCTTTATTACAGCTTCTCTTGTAAAACATATTTTTCACTTGTACCTCAAAGTAAATGAGAAATATTTATATTAAAATCTGTTCTATATAAAGGCATAGCATTACTTTAAAATAGTATTCCAATCAAACTCTCTTTGAATAAGGAAATAAAAGAAGTAGCACCTGGTTCAGCACTCCAGTTAGCATGGCTAGAGGCAAGAGTGGATTGAGACTGAGATGTTGAAGGCAGGGAATAACAGAAAGTAATCCTGAAGAATTCTCTGAAAGATTTTAAGAATGGATTTTCATGACCTGTCTGGAATGACCATCTGTTTTGAAGAGGGAGGAAAATAAGGAAGAGGAGTTGGTTCCTTATTGCTGTGCAGTTAAAGGAGCTTTTTCAAAGAATCAATGAAGAAATGTGCCTGTCCTGCAAGACATGGGAAGGAGCCTTAGCAGAGCATGCTGCCAGGTCTTTGAGCTTCTGACCTGTTGTAACTCTTTCTGAGGGAGTCAGAGGCCTTTGAAAATAAGGGACTGGACAGAGCCGAGGGGCTTCACTGATGGCCTGGATGCACAGAAAGAGGAGGCAGCAGATCACACCTTGGTTTAAATATGAAACAAAGAGTAGCAAAGACTTCAGGCTGCCCCAGTCTGAATTGGAGCCTCTTTTGGAGCTTGCAGCAGACTGCAGTGGAGGGACAAACTCATCTCTTGGGAAAAATCACTGTCCAGCATTCTAGAGTGCTTTTCAGGATCTCACTTTGGCATTTGATTGGAGTTGCCATTGTCTCATCTCTTTGTACTTTTTGCGGCTCTCAGCAGTACTTCTGTTCTTCCCTTGCTGTTTGGGGAATGGCTGAAGTGATGAAATTTGTGCCCAGTTAGATCCATGCACTGTAGGTGATGTGCATTAGTTACAAAATACCCTCTGATGGCCATCCATTCAATGAGTGGCATAAAGCTGTTCCTTTTTCCTAGTTCTTCACCTTATCACTTCAGAGTGATGGTTTTTCTGAGCTATGATGATTTTTGATATATTTACCTGATTTACAATCAGTTCTTACTCTTACAAAGATAATTCCCACCCATTTACTCCTTTTTCTTTCGGTGGAAGGGCATCTCTCTGTTAAGGAGCTTGATGGTGACTGCTTCTATTCCCTTTATATCCTTCTTACTCACCTCTGTCTGCCTTGGCCCTTTGCTGAGTAGCTGGCATGTGATGCCCAGCTCAAGGTGCTTTGCACGTCAGCAAGGAGCATCCTCACAGCTGACACAGTGCAGAGGACTCTGTCTCAATGCACTCACAGCCTCAGAATTTTGCTCTGAATCTGAAAGTGTATTCTGAACTTTGTGCATCGAATCTCTCTAGGTCAAAGTCATTAACTTAAATTTAGATAAGTTGTTTTGTCAGCAGCCATACTTAGTGTATGTTTGGAAAATGAATGGTAAGAATTTGAAGAGAGCAAACCAGAAACTTCATAAGAAGTGGAGCTTTGTGAGAGAGACAATTTGAATATTTGTAGTGGGAGCTTCTGATACAATTAAAACCCAATGCATATAAATCCTCTCCTAGGTCAGGCACTTGATATTGCCTTTCCAGCCATGACATCTTTATCAGGTTCTCCTCAACAGACCCTTCAGAGCTAAGGAGCTTTAGGAGCTGCAAATGAATCATAAGCACTCTTCTGAGATAAGCCTTCTGCAACTTGTCAGAGCTGTACAAAAGATTAGTTGCACCTTTTGGAAAAATGTTTTGTGTCTTGTTCATGGGTTTGAATACTATAGCTCTAAAAACTGATATTCAGGTATTTTAATACTGAAATGCCTTGTAAGTAGTTATTCTTCTGTAGTGGCACTTCAGCAGGAGAGAGCTCTTTGTCAAACCTCTTCTATGATTTTTTTGCAGCACACAAGGTCCTGTAGAGATCTCTATTAGGGGTCAAACACGGGATTATGGTACAGCAAGAAATTGGCTCGTGAAATTGCATGAACTGGGGTTTTTTCATGTGTCTCTGTTCATGATTGTTTCTAACAGTGCTGTGAAGTAGATGTTTAATAGACTGATTAAATATGTTAATGTAACTGAATGATGGAATTAAATTTTTATATTCACTTTGTAGTACATGCACTTTTACTCAAAGAAGTGAAAAAGTTTTCCAGCAAAAATAGTTATCCTTGTGGTACAAAACCAAAAGTATTAAACACTGATGAGAAATCCAAGTCAAGTCAGGTGTCTTGAATACTTGTACTATGATGTGAAAATTCACATGGAAATATTCATCTTCTATTTTGTCATCTATTGATCAATAGAGCACTAAGCAGCATTCTGCCTTCTGTGCTAGGGTGGGCTAAAGAACAGCAAGCACGAGAGCACCCTGTCCTCACAAGAATATATCCACGAGCTGCGATCTGGAATTTCAGAGGAAAAACTTCTTAATTGCCTGGAGTCTTTGAGGGTGTCTCTAACCAGCAATCCAGTCAGGTGAGCAGAGCAATTTCTGCAGGAGTTTTCATCATGCTGTTTTTGCTAAGCAGGAGAGTTGTGGGGTTTGGGGTTTTTTTGAAAGCAGAGTAATTACACTAATGCTTGTTGACAGGAGAACAGTGTTCTCTGCACCCTGAACAGGAGAAGTGCAATGTTTGCAGCTGTCTGCAACATCTCCTCACCTCTCACTGTGCCTTTCAGCAATTTGTACTTGCTGGAACTGTCTGCTTTTGTGGCTGGTCAGGTCTTTTGGGAAGTGAGACCAAAAGTGGAGCCTGTGAAGGGATGCACAAGCAGTAACAGAGAAATACCTTTGCAAGTTTTGTATTTGATTAAGAAATAATTAAAAGCATTTTTCTTTGGGTTTTTTCCAGCTGGGTTAATAATTTTGGACATGAAGGTCTTGGACTTCTGTTGGATGCATTGGAAAAGCTCCTGGACAAGAAACAGTAAGGACTGGGATCATTTGAAGGGAGGGCTGGGGAGGTTGTGAAGGTTTTCCTTATGTTATTTTCCTTCTTCCTTTCAAGGCAAGAAAGTATTGATAAGAAGAATCAACATAAACTTATCCAGTGCCTCAAAGCATTTATGAACAATAAAGTAAGTAATATTTTAAATTCAAATATTTCTAGCATGATTGGGTTTTCTTGAGTTCAAGATGAATACAGTGTTCAATCTTGGAGAGGGAAGGAAAGCTCATGTATCCAGTGTTTGTTAACTCTTTGGAAATGTAGGTCTGAAACTTCGCTTAACTTCTGTTGAGAATCTTCTTCATGAGCCTTTCTGATATGCATTTTTCTTAGTTTTGTCAAATATTGACTTTTGGAAGTAAAATATTTAATAAAGAGATGATGATAGTATAAATTTAAGGTAAGTGAATTTGGAAATGAATTACTTGGAAATTGAAACAAAATACAGCTTTCTAAATTCAGATTTCAATGCATGATTGTCTTTGTTAATATAATGCACTTTTCACCTGATTTAAATTGAGTAGGGTTTGATATCTTTGTAGCTGCAGTTTTTAAGTTGGAAGGAGGTGGGTAAGGGATTAGGTTAAGTTGTATCTGATTTGTTTCTAACCTGGGTTACTCCTGTTTACAAAGCATGAGTGCTGTTTCTAGAAGCTGATGTAGTGTTGCTTTATTCATAGCAAAATCCAAAGTCTTGTATTTATCCTCCCCAGCACATAAAACTGCATGACAGTTACTTACAGCTGCTTTTACTCAGTTTAGAAAAGTCTCACAGAAGAGCTTCTCTAATGAGGAGGCAGGAAAGCAGATTTTTCATACTTCTGAGGTGTTTCAGACATAGAAAATAAACCCTGATTTGTCTTTTGGTGGCTACTGATTTGACAAGGTCCTGGTGTCCTCCTGGGGAGCTGACTCTCACTCTGACAGGAGAGAGCCTCAAATGCAGGGCTGGGGACAGTGAGCTGTGTCCCCCAGCAGTGACGGCCGGGGGGTTTGGTGCAGTTTTGGTGGTGTTGCCAAACCCCTTCTGGGAGGGAGGGGTTGGGAGAATCCCAAAGGATCTTCATCCCTAAGGATCTTCTTATCAGAATAATTGTAAGTCCCTCTAGAATACCTCTTGCTGGTGGTTGCTAATTAACATTTGTGTGATATTTCTCTTCAGTCAGTGTATTTGAATGTGGAGGTTTCAGTAAGTTGTGACTGTGTTGGTCACTTCCACATTATTTTTGTTAAATATTGTTTGTTTGGGTTTAGGTAGTAGACCTTTTGAGAGAATATTTCACTATTGAGTGCTGAGTATCCAAGGCAAGCACAACCTTTTCACTGTGAGCTTTGTGTTTCTCCAAGTACGGTTTGCAAAGGATTCTCGGAGATGAAAGGGGTCTCCTGCTGCTGTCAAGAGCAATCGATCCAAAGCAGCCCCACATGATGACTGAGACAGTGAAGATACTTTCTGCCCTCTGCATTGTTGGAGAGGAAAACATGTGAGTGAGACATTGAAGCTTTTTATTTTGTGCTCATGAGTTGTTGATTTGGACACAGGTGAGAAACCTTGTCAGTGAAACAAATGTAACCCATTAAGTCTTCATTAAGGTGGTGTAAAATTAAAGAGACTTCACCTGTTCTGATGCCTTCATCTAGTACTAACTCAGAGAAAAGCAGATGAGCAGAGATCTACATGCTGTGGCTGAGGTGGAAGGTCTGAAAGGACAAATCACCTCTCTACCACAGGAACAAGAAGTTTACACTTACAGCTGGGCTTTGGAACAGTTCAACTTAGAGTTATTTACCACATGCCCATGAGATTTTTAAAACAAAGATAATCACTTGGGACATGTTTCCTGTAAACTCATCATTTTATTTATTTACTGAAGGTTAAAATGGGCAAACTTCATGTCTTCTATGCAATAAATAGATTAAAACATTTTGATTTCTGAAAGGACAGTTTATTAGAATTTCCAGATGTTAAACATGTCAGCTGTTACCTAGTGCACAGCCTTGCAAAGGTAGTGATTTTTCCCCCCCATTGATTGTTTCTTAGCTGAAATAATAATAGAGAGATTTATTCACCCTTTTCTTTCTTATTTCCACCTTAACCTTGTAGATATTTTTAACACTTGATTCTTGGTTTGTTTTCAGCTTTATGTAGATAAATGCATTTAAACTCTGTCAGTGCACTCTTGAATGTGTAATAGTGAGCTGAGTATGTTTAAAATGAGCAAGTTGGGCTGTGCTCTTCTGACAGTTTGTCTTTCTCAGGCTGGACAAGCTTTTAGGTGCTATAACAACTGCTGCTGAAAGGCACAGCAGGGAGGAGCGTTTTTCTCAGATTGTTGAAGGCCTGGAGAACCACGAGTTCATCCAGCTGCAGGTGAGTTGGCTTTTCTGTGTGCTTGCCCTCAGAAATCTGCTAAAGGCTGGAACACTGTATTGCTCTGGGGTCTTTAATTTACACACAAAGTCTGTCAGTGCTATTAATGCAGTGATCAGTAAAAGAGAAGAAAGAAATACAAATAAATACTGCTGGTGTTAGATTTGCTACTCCTCAGTGGTGTGAGACCAAGGAACTCGCTTCCTGTCCCAAAAATAGGATTAAGAACCTTCATTCATGACCTTGGTAAAGAGAGTAATTAGTGATATTTCTTTTCTTGGATGCCAGAGGTAATGCTCAGGTAATGAATCTGTTCCTAGTGCTGGGACTTTTGGCAGCAGTACCTGTGGCCTCTTAAATATTCAGAGATATGGTAATTATGGCAGGTGTAGGATGGGGTGTGCCCGTTTTTGGCAGGGTTCCTTTTGGGATGAGTGAAGAGCAGCAAAATGTCATTGGTAGAATGTCAGCAGGGACCACATTCCCTGGTGTGTGTTCAGCATGTGCCTGCCATCAGCCACTCGTGCTTCTCTAAGGGTAATTAAAGCACAAGAGTTTTTAATTTAGTGTGGTTTGGTTTTTTTGGTGCTGCAATGTTTGCATAGAGGCCAAGCAGCTGAATATCCTGATAAAGGATGACTTTCACTTATTACCTTCTCATGATGCAGGAGTTATGCACATTTTGTACCCAAACTTGTATTTCAGCTACCTTGGCTGAAAGATACGGAAAAGTCCAGTGCAGGCGGGGCAGGTATCCTTGGGCTGCCTTTTCCCAGTCTTGGATCAAACATCCCTCAGCTGCAGTTGCCTCCATGCTGTGTTTGCCATCAGCACCTCTTGTTTCAGAGCTGATGAGTTAATGATGGCCAATAAGTTTCTATACATGACATTCTAATCTTAACAGTGCTGAAGAATTCATTCTGGAGTTGTCTCCCACTTTATGACCTGGTTGGTTTAAGGCAAACAAAAACAACCACCCACCATTCCTGGCAGCCTCCCCCTCCCAGAGCTCCCTGATACCTCGGTGAAGGCACAATTGCAAGACTCATTACCTTGGTTCTGACAAAATCGTTCTTTACTGGTAATGGATTAGCACAAGCCATTAAGCAGAGTCTCTGCTGGCAGGAGCAGTCAGAGCAGATGGCACCTCTTCTCTCTATTAATTTCAGATTGGACATGTACTTTGGCTTGTTAAGTCATGTCATAGTAGTAAAATAACAAGAATCATTCAAGCAAGCATGATGATACTGCATTATCTGAAGATGCAGCTCTATCAAGAGAGTGCCTTTGAAAGGGTGTTTTAATAGAAATTTGAGACTCCATAAGGTGTTCTATTAAAGCTAAATAGAGAATGTAATTAAAACAGGAAGGGTGCTTTTTATCTGATTTTTTTCCTCTGCAGCTATTGATTTTTTTTTTTTTTGTCCTACTCTAATGCTACTTCTATTTGCAGTTAACATCTTTTACCAAACTTGGTATTTCCCTTGAGTCCCATTTTAGTCTTTTAACGTGGATCAGCACTTTTGGCATTATGCTATTGTCTACCTGTTTTCAAGTAAATCAATTAAAGTGCACAGCTGTTCAATTAAAGCATTAGCCACTACCCTGAGACTTCAGGCATTTTGCAGAAGTGCTCTGCAGGAATAGAAAAAACACCTGGTGATGTGATTTATTTGGGTATGGGTGTTTTTTGGGTGGTTCTGATGGGGTTTTTTTTAAAGTTTGTAATTATTGTAGCAACAGTTTGTTTTCAAACTGGTGAACACTGAGGAGAAAGAGGAGGAGGTACAATAGGCAACTTTAGTGTGGGAATAAGTGGTGTATGATTTTAGGGTGTGAGGCCCTGGCACAGGGTGCCCAGAGAAGCTGTGGCTGCCCCTGGCAGTGTCCAGGGCCAGGTTAGATGGGGCTCTGAGCACCCTGGGACAGGGGAAGGTGTCCCTGCCTATGGCAGGGGTGGGATGGGATGAGCTTGAAGGTCCCTTCCAGCTCAAACCATTCTATGATATTATTCTGTGCTGATCTTTCACTATTTTTGACACAGCAGAAACATCCTGACATGGAAACAGAGCAGTATTTGATGTTGCTAAAATGAACCCAAGTGTTGCATGTGTGCTGCATAACAAATAATACCCATCTCTTTGGCTTTATAATTAAACTGAAAGAGTGACTGAAGCAGGATTGATTCCATTCTGTGTTTCTGATCACAGGTAGCGTGTATGCAGCTCATCAATGCCCTCGTTACATCTCCAGAAGATCTGGATTTCAGGATACACTTGAGAAATGAGTTTTTACGTTGTGGCCTGAAGAAAATATTGCCTGTAAGTCATTTGTGTACAGGAATTGCTCACTGTCCACTGGGAGTGTGGAGATAACCAAACTGTTTACCCAGAGCAGCAGATGGGAAGGATTGGGGGTGCAGAAGGTCAGATTATCAATCCAAATGTGCTTCCAGTCTGCAGAGTTACAAGTTTAGGTTCTCAGGAGCTGTGTAAACCAGAATAATAGTTAAAACAAGTCAATAAATTAGAAATTAAATGAGGGCAGCCAAATTCTGCATAATGAGCTCAAAGCACATGCAGTGAATGTGAATCTGGCTGTGGAACCAATCTTGGATTAACTTCCTTTGTAAATGCTGTTCCTGTTGTTTTCTGTGAAATCTGTTTTTCTTTACTCTGCCTGCCGAGAATGCATTGGGACATTTGAAGGAAAGCTCAAATCACACATTCATTCTCTGAGACTGCATGTCTGTCTTCATGCAGCTGCACAGGCAGGAATGTTTCTGGCTTAGGGAGAGATTTGTAGCTCTTAACCAAGAAACCATTCTGATGCTTACATCAAAAATGTGTGTTTCAGGCTCTCATCACTTTCTCACAAAAGATGAGAGAAGTTAGAGTACCTGCTTATATTTGTCTGGAGCAGAATTTATTCTGCTATGACTTTTAAGATACGAAGTTTCGAACTATCAGTTTGTCAGGAACAAAAAATTCCATTTTTGGCTCATTCAGCCTTGAGACCCTTTCTGATGTGTGATGTTAATTTTTCTTGGGGTTTGTTTTTATGGTTTATATCATGTAGATAGATTAATATGATCTACTGGCTTTATTTGCTGTGGAACATCTAAAAACCTCAAGAACTCAAAATTTTTTGTTTGGTTTGTTTTAATCTATTGAAAAGTATTTTATAGAATCAATAAATGCTTAAAAGCTTTAAGAATTGGGGGTGGGTTAGGTAGCAAAGAAACTGAATTGTAACAAACCATGGTACATACAGATATGGGTGTGAAAGCAATTAATATTTGGTGACAACAGTCTTTTTAAAAATGTTGAACAGTGAATGTGTTGGAACAGAGTCTGGAGGGGGATCCAGGGCTCTGTTCAGATTCAGAGTTGCCTCCTCTGCTTTCCAAGCATTAGAGTTGGCACAAGTTCTGCTGTATTGGGGAACACACATGGCTGCATCCAGTTAGGACAAATCCAGGCCAATTCCATTTAAATCATGGAGTGCATTCACGTGAATGGCTTGGGAAGGAACTTTTTATGTGCTTTGTCTGGTAGGGAGCTAAACTTGGTTCTTATGGGAATTAGAACAAGTGCTTGTATTTCTTTAAAAGAAAAGCACATTTTCCCCTGCCCCAAATGCTGCTTTTGTGGGTTTTTTTGCTCCTCTGTATTTGTGCTACAGATGTTTTAATGCTGTAGTCTGGATTCATTAACAGAAATTGTAAGTGTGTCTTCTTTACTCTTCTTTAGGCTTCCTAAGAGCGCTTCAATTAATGTTTTGAAATAGACTTACTGTGGTTTTTTAAAGGAACTCTGACATTAACAAGCAGGAACTGCTATGTCCCATTAAGAACTTGATTCGACTGGAAATCTTCTTGTTTGTTCTGGAGCCCGTACCTGCTCCATGAGCTGATGTTTAGTTTTTCTTGGTTGTATCATTATAATAAAAAAAGCCCAGGCACTGAGTTAAAACCTCCTCCTGTTCTAAAGGGTTGTGTCTTACATTTCATCATGATACAGTCCTTCAAAGGGGGGAATTCTTGCTTTAAAAAATGAAAAATTAAGATGTGCCCTACCTTGAAAAACAGGCCTTGAAAGAGAAGGAAAATGACGAGCTTGATATTCAGCTGAGGGTGTTTGATGAGAACAAAGATGAAGACCACTTTGAACTGTCACATCGTCTCAATGATATCAAAGCTGAGATGGAATATCCTTTAAGGAAATGCTGTTGGAACTTGTGTAGTTTCATAACTTTATTAAATGGAAATTACAGTGCTCTGTGTGCAGGTTATTTGTTGCAGTTGTGTGTCTTACCAGGGACTTTGTCATGCAGATTTCTCTCCAGTTGCTTTTTTTGTTAGAAAATATTTAGATAATTAGTGCTTAAATTTGCATGTCAAATGTAAGTCATTGGGAACTGAATTAATTTTTCATAAATAACATTTATTAAGCTAAACTGTGTCTCAGAATACATGAAGAGATAAAATTATACCCGTGGAAGATCATAAGTTTGAAGAAAAAGGAATTTTGATAATAAAAGGAACAAAATTTCTTGTAGGTTCTGAAGCACTGCAGATGTGTGCCTTTTCAGGCCGTGAAGGAGCAGTAAATTCCAAGTTACCTAAATTCAGAATGGCTGCTTGCAGGTTTTAGGGGGAAGCAGAGGCAATCAGTGGGAGGAATGTAACATCCCCTGTAAGGCTGTTGTTTTGCAGAACAGGGAATTACAGGTAATGGTCATCTTTAGGAAATCCAAGTGATGGAAGTCTGTGTTTGCCAATAGCCTGGCTCAGCTCAGAGTGGAATCAAGGCTTTGTGTGAAATATTTCTACAGGATTCTAAGCCATTAAGTGTACAGGGTGATTGTTCTGACTAATCATGAAACATGTCTTAAATAGAGGACAGAGCTTCTGTGTGGATAATCTTAGTGGAAAAGTAATGTTTGTGCTAGGGATAGGAGTTCAAAGTGTGGAGGGGTTTTACTTGAACAAAATGGAAAATGCCTGGGGAGCTGTGCTTGGCTGGGGTGGGTGTTCTGTTGTGCAGTGGGGTTTTTTGGACTTGTTTTTGGTTTTTAAGTTTTTGCTTTTTTAAGTAGTTGTATTTTCTTAACAATGTTTGCACTGATGTGAGCGAAGTATTTCATCTGCTGTATAATATGGTGAAAGATACTTCTTCTGAAAATTACTTCTTGTCAATTCTGCAACACTTCCTTCTGATCAGGAACGATTACTACGTCCGGTGAGTGCCAGCTGCCAGCTCGGAGTTTTTGGAGGGAGTAGGGGCAAGAACAGAAATCAAGACCCTGATAGACTGAGTAGCTCATACCTAAAAAGTCCCTCTGAGACTGATGTGTTATTTATCTTTCTGCTCAATGTTAATATTAAAAAGGTTTTGGTAAATATCACAGTGTTTATTTCAAAGACTTGAAGCTTAGCTTAACACCCTCATCCCAAAATCCTCTTAACTTGTTGGGCACTTTTTCTTTGTTCAAGTTTGATGCCTTCATTGCTTCAAAGAACATAAAAGCTGTACAGCTGATAATTGAAAATACTCCCACATGCCTTGTGTCTGGTCTTTTCAATGTACACTTCTCTTATGTGCAGCTCAGTGTCTTAGCAGGGTCGAGGTCCCATATCCAAAATATTTACAACTAAGAGTTTGAACCTGATGCTTCTACTGGCAGTTGTACAATTCAGTCATGAGGAGTTAGTTGCCCCCTCACCCCAATTGCATAAATGTTTGTTCATGTCCTCATTGTCTTGTAAATGTTTCTTGTTTTAGACCTCAGTATTACAAGATCATAGAAGAATGTGTGTCACAGATAGTGTTGCACTGCAGTGGCATGGATCCAGATTTCAAATACAGAGGAAGGATGGACATTAATTTTACACATCTCATTGGTTTGTACACTTTAAGCAGTTTTACCTTGTTGGGTTTTTTCCCATATTCGTCTGTCTAGACTTATACTGACTGTGAATATTTTCAGTTTTCTGGAAGTATGCATGTAAGCTCCAGTGTACTTGTGGAGTACCACAGCAAATGCTGTAGCCTTTAATGAAATGAGACGGTGTCCAAAAAGAGAAATTCTGTTGCCTCTGTGTCATGGGCTCACAGGGTGATTATGGTTGGAAGGCACCTCAGAGCTGTGACGTGTTTATCTTTACTTGTGTGTGGTATTTTATTTAAATTCCAGATTCGTGCGTGGACAAAGCTAAAGTAGAAGAGAGTGAAAAGAAAGCAGCAGAATTTTCCAGGAAGGTAAGTCCTGCTCATGGTTCTCTTTAAGGTGTGGAGCAGAACCCTGACAGGAACACAGCCAGCTTGTTTCACAGCTAAAACTGGGGAATAGTGGATCTCCCAGGCAGGATCTGCTTTCACATTTAAAGCTCTGGGGGTTTTGGGTAGTTCTGTGTGTGTGCAAGGCTCAGATTCAGTTGAGTCTGAAATCAAGAGATCAAGAGCAGCTGAGTAGTTTTAACTGTACATCCCCTCACTTGTATTCTTCTGCTGTAGGTAACTGATGGGAAACATTCCACTTGTTGCTCTTTTGTCCTGAAATAGTCATGATTAAATACCTAAAGTGCAGGTATAAGCTTAAAAAAGCGAATGAATGTGCTATATTAGCTGCAGTAGTATTGAAGTTCATATATTATGGAGGTGTGTATTAAAGTCATTCAAAATTTTGATTTTTTGCTGGTCTGTACTAAATAGGTTTTTTCAGGCCATAAGGCAGTACATGTTCTTGAACATGATGATTGCAGGTTTAATTTTAATGAATTTAAGCTTGCTGCAATAGATGTATACTCGAGTTGGGTTTGAGATGTTCTCTTGAGGGAAAAACCTGTACTAAGGAGCTGGATCCGGGTGGTTCTCTGTCATTGACTTATTGATGCAAGAAATTGTTGTACTGAAAGTGAACATATTAGAAAAATGCTGCTTAAAAAGTTAGAAGTGCATGAATTGCTCCAGCTGTGATATGGTTCAAACAATTCCTGCCAGTGTAGGCTGTGTAACTGGACAAACACTCCTGTGTTGGTTCCATCATTGCAGTTTGATGAAGAGTTCACAGCTCGACAAGAGGCACAAGCAGAGCTCCAGAAACGAGAAGAGAAAATCAAAGAACTTGAAGCAGAAGTCAAACAGCTCCGGACCCAGGTAATAAAACTGTATCACATTGACTTCCACAGCTGAGTTGGTTTTTTTTTGAGGAGGAGGAGGACTTGAAGAGAAATGGCCCCCGAGTATCTCGTCTGTGGAGTTGGAAATGTCTGTTATAGGTGTATTGATTTGTTTTGCAGCCAGCATAAGTTCCTAAGGATAGTTAATGGAGGTGACATTTTTCAAATAGTACTATATTCAACCTGTCACAGATACCTGCTTTATTGAGAAAAAAAATGTTCCTTAGGCTATAAAAATCTTGAATCCAGCCTGTTTTTTTTTTCTGTCAAGTATTTGTTTATGCTTTCACATTGCTATTTCTGTATGTTTAGCAGAGAGTTTTTGTTTTGGAAGTCTATTTTTAAAGCCTTTTGGTTTTATATCTATTTTTAACTCTTGTATTTTTATACAAACCTTTTTTATTTTATTTTACACCAGCTTTAGGTTTTAGACGGGCCATTTATACCCTTTAGGAACTAACAGATATGATTTGGTGCTTTAGCCTCAGCCTGGCTTATTTTGCACCCCTTCAATGCTAGGCAAGGTCTGCCTGTTGCCTTTTTATCTCTATTTTTGTTGTCTTCAATGCCTGTGATCTCACTTCCTATTTGGACAGGAAGGTGGAGATGCAGTCCTGTTCCTACTTCCTTCTTTCCAATTTTCATGTTTGTTAAAAATTTCTACAAGCCAGTGTTACACTGAAATTTGACAGTCTGTTTTAAAGGGTTCTCTACTGATTCTTGCATTATAACTTGTGGGCCAAAGAAACATATGCCTTGTGCCAGGCAAAAGATGTATTTTTAGTCTAATTGATTATTAATCATGTTTTATTGATTCTAACACAGTTCGGATTATCCAGATGTGACAGGGCATTCACGGTAATGGTGACCATTGGTTAATTAACCATGTAATTCTAGTATCTGTTCCCTTTTCCAGTGTTCCAGTGCTCCCCACAGAATGTAAGATGGCATTTCTTTCTAGATGCACTCGCCCTCTGATGGTCTGACATGCTGCTGTTTCTCTTCCTTGTTGCTTGTACAGCTTATTAGAATGGATATTGCAATTGTTCTTTCTTCTCACCAAAGCAGCACCCTCAGACAGATTTAAAAGCCGGCAGGACAGGTTGTTGCACACCCTCCACCCCCCAGATGGCAGGATAGTTATGAACAACTGTGGTCCTGTGACCTCTTGCACTGCAGTAGCTGCTCCTCTGATTGCTGGGGAGAATTTTCCAGTAGCAGATGAGTGTTGTTAAATTCAGCGTGGTTATTCTCATCTCTGATGCCCCAGCTCGCTGGGGTATCCTAAGTGGGATAAATGTTTTGTGCATTGGTAAGAAATAAAATGCTGTTCTGTTCACTTAAATGTTACTGCTACTATTAAATTTTCTTTAAAATTGAAACAATTTGTTTTTATAAAAATGTGAGGTTATTCAGTTTGCTTGGCAGTTTTATGGTACGTGGTATAATCTATTGTTATTGTTTCTCATTTAAATAGGAGAACACTTGCATTTCTCACTTGCTTGAGGTGCAGTTGACTAAAAACCCATCCTGGTTGGTTCAGCTTCATATCGAACCACCTCCTGTCACTGATGAAAATAATTCCCCTTTGATGTTTCAGGGTCCAGGCCAGCTGACAGAAGTGCCAGCAGTACCTCCAGCATTGCCAGCGCCTTCACTCCCTGGCGGAACCATCCCTCCTCCTCCTCCTCCTCCACTACCTGGTGGAGTAACAATTCCTCCTCCTCCTCCTCTTCCGCTCATTGGATCAGCAATTTTCCCACCATCTCCCCTGCCCAGTGGAGCAGTGATTCCTCCTGCTCCTCCGTTCCCTGGCATAACACCGTTCTGTGACACAGCATCTCCTGTTCCTCCTCCTCCTCCTNNCCCCTGCCTGGTGTGCCCCCACCACCACCCCTCCCCGGGGGAGCAGTGCCCCCTCCTCCTCCTCCTCTGCCCGGAGCAGGGCCTCCTCCTCCTCCTCCTCTGCCCGGAGCAGGGGTCCCCCCTCCGCCGCCTCTCGGGGGGCCCCCGATGCCACCCCTCCTGGGAGGGATTCCCTTTGCGCCCTTCCCAGTGATCCCAGCCCTGCCGCACGGGATGAAGGAGAAGAAGAAGTACAATCTGGAAGTGTCCATGAAGAGAATCAACTGGTCAAAGGTATGGCAGGAGTTGTGAAGCTGCTGTTCCTGCCCCTCCTGTGCAGATACACTCGGTACCTTTCTCTGGGATGGATTTTTCCATAGGATTCATCTTGTCAGAACTTGTTGTTGGTTCAGCTATCCCAGGAAGCCGACTTCCTGCCAATGCATTGTCTCAGCTGCAGTGAACAGGAATTGCAGCTTTGCATCAAGTTGCATACGAATACATATTTCTCTCCCAGTTGTTTTAAAGCAGCTTTCACACATACCTAGCAAAACAAACCAACTTTAGCTTTTAAAATTCATGATGTTTAATGTAGTTGTGAGTTCAGAGAGTGCTGGTATCAGGCCTTAATGTTACTTGTTGATTACTTATCCAAGATGTTTACTGGTTGTTCTCCATTAGTGATGTGCTGGAGCAGGGCTGTGGCCACTGGGAGGAGCCATGGGACTGCTCAAGAGAGAGGTTTGGGCACCATGAGCTTCCAGTGACTTAACGTGGTTGTATTTAATCACATTTCATTTTTAAAACCATCTTAAAATACAAACATTGCTTGAGCAGTAAACTGCCAGCACAATCTGATTTGCAAGTGAATCCTTAAAGCAGTTATTAGTTATTACTTGCCTCTCAGTATATCCAGTCCCTCTCTGACAAGAGGACTTATACAAACATCCAGCTGTGTGCTGGGGTGTCTTGCTTTAAAACCCCTTTTTGATCAGTGTAGCCACTGCTCCTCCCATAGCAAGGAGATAAATGTGGAGTATTAGATAATTGCTTCTGTTATCAAGACTAAGCATTGCAGGAGTTTTGTAACTGCAGCACAGACTGCTGTCCTGTGTACATATAGAAAAGCAAGCTTTTATTTTATAAAACACATTGGTAATTGCAGCCAATTTCATTGTAATCAGTTACATTGGGGAGTTTATAGGAATAATTTATAAAGTGTCTCTGGCTGTGACAATGGGACGGAGCTGCAGATGGACGCTTTGCTAAAGTGCTCTGGGAACGGTGCCAGGGATCTCCTGCCTACTGAGAAAGTGCAAAGTCTATTTGATCATCGCTTTTAAGGAGCCATCATTTGAGGAATAAAATTCTTACTGTTTAATTTAGTCCCTTTTGCTGTAACTGTCTTCCCCATCAGTGTTGGATTAAGGTAGTTTTTTAAAATGTCTTCCCAGGAGCTGGTGGTGAAGCAGTGCTGAGAGGTGGAGGACACCAGCAGGGAGATGGGAGTGAGGCTGACAAATACAGTATTGCTGAATTCCCTGCATATGATCTGCAAGTTAAATAGCCCTTGAAAATTACTTGGCATTTAAATAAACTTATAAGCAGTAATTAATAATGTGTTCAAAGCTGTTAGAAGAATATATTTTGAAAACAGAATAGCAGGTCTGAGTCATACATGACGAGTCAAGTTGTCTTTCAGCTTCTGTATTGCAGAGCATTTTCTTCTTTTCATGTAACCAGTACAGACTGAACACTGAGTCACTGCAAGGTCCCATGGACAGTTCATTTCTGGGAAGTTGTTCCATGCAGCTCTCAGTGTGCAGATCAGTGGTCACAGAAGTTCTGTAGCATTTGCTTTAACTTGGCTGTTGAAAACACTGCTTATTGACTTTAGAGATGCTGTTTTTCTTTCAGATTGAACCTCAAGAAATAGGAGAAAACAGCTTTTGGGTAAAAGCTGAAGAAGATAAATTTGAAGACCCGGAGCTGTTTGCAAAATTGGCACTTACCTTTGGAACCCAAATGAAAGGTACATTCTTACTTTACTCTTTATTGTGCTTTTATTAAGTTTAAAACTGTGCAATGGCAGTTTCTTTTATGCTTTGTGCAATACCATGGAATTTATATGATGGTTTTATAGCAGGAAGATGATTTAAAACCTATATTAAGCATAACAGTCTATTACAAGAATTGCTCCTCCTTCCCTTTCCAGCATGAGGGGAGCAACCTTTTTGCAATAATACTTTTTAAAAGTACACTGTATGTTGCAGACAGATGTGAGTTTTCTTCCAATGAGATTATAATTAAATTCTGATCCTAAAATCATGTTTGTTTGCGTTATTATTCCTAGCTGAGAATTTCAGGAATAAGAAGAGCAGTTTTTACTAGTGCAGTGTGTGAAAGGTTAACTCAGGAAGGGCTCTGAGGTCTGTCACTTTTTTGTACTAATTCTGGAGTAGTTTCCTTGAGTTATTTCTGAATGTGGTTTTTTCTGTGTTCTTTTGAAACCTCTTCAAAGAGTTGGTCATGGCTGTGTTTTCCATCAGATAAATACACACTTCACTTGTAGCTCATCCTCCTTTGAGTAGTCAGTGAATTGACACCATTAGAATTCTGCTTTTATATCACACCTTAGAACTACTGTCTGGTCTAAATGTTCAGGTATTCCATGCAGTAATACAAAAGCATCCTCTGCAGTAATTGAACACCCTTCTGAACCAGCAATCCATGCTGAAGTTGGATTGATTCTTGGTTCCTGGCACTGCAGTGAGGGTGAGATGATGTGCAGGTGGTCACTTCTGTTGTGTGACAGGAAGACCTTTAAGGGAAGGAAAGCCCAGCAGCAGGTGACAGAATGGCAGGAGCCCTTCTTAATGAAAAGAACAAGCTTCTGCCTTGAGCTGAATTCTTCCATCAGAAATGTTTCTGAATTCCTGAAAAGCTTCTTCATTAAAAATGCTGAAAAAACCCTCTTGAAATTTTGGCATAGCTGACAGTTTCCTATGAGAAGAAATTCTTGTTGACGTGGTTGCACAGTTCTAAAAGCAGGAGCAACAGGAACTCCTCCAACAGTTTAGTGCAGTGACAGCCTTGCAGGTACTTCTCCTGTTCTTCCTTGTGTAGTTCTCAGTTAATGGTTGTAGAAAATAAGATGCCATAGCAAAGGATGCACATTTAAAATGCTGCTGCATAGTACTCAGGGTATGAAAATCTTGCTTGGCTGACTCCTATAGAAAGGCAGCGTTGTCTGTCTTTGAGTTCAAGAGGTTTTTTTAAACTTGAAAACATAGTAGAAGTCAAAAAGACTTTTGGAGCATTTAGTGGCAGCACAGACCCAAAGAATTGCACTCCAAAGGCAGCTTCTTTCCTGCAGCTGCCAGCTGCAAAGGCAAACATGGAATGATGTTCACCATTCTCCCTCCCCTTTTGCCTTGAGAGTCACAAGCAGCTCAGTAATGCACCAAGTATTTATTTCAGGCATCTTCTGGGATCAGATTTCCCTTCTGCTTTAGTCCCATTTCCTGAGGTGGTCTCCTAGTACGTTATAGGAGAGTGATGAAAAGCCAAATAGAAATGGGTGTGGTGTTCTCTCAAGAGCACAGTCAGCATGTAAAACAACCAATGGATGGGTGGAAGCAAACTGACAATTGCCAAAAGCAGTTGTGATGACTTAGTGTTTACTGGGAAATTTTGGAATGCCAGTGGGAATGGAAGTAAAAGAAATCGTAGTATGCACATTTAATAAAAAATTGTGATTCTGTGCAAGTTGCAGCACTGAAATTTGATTAAACCTCTGAATTCTGTTCATGATTCTTTGGCACAATGAGAAAATAACTTGGTGAATTTTTCTCATTTAATGTAGTTTTGTTGTAGGCTACTCCAAAAATGACTTAATGTTGGTGCTCACTGGACTGTGCTGCCTTGCTGTGTGAGTGCTGTCTGTTTTAAAGCAATGCAGCCAGAGCTGAAGGGAAGCAGTGCTCTTGGAGGGAAATATTGTCATGAAGTTGAACAATGATTTTTGCTTAGTACATTCATTATGAATCCAGTGTGGTTATACACCTCAGGAATCCTGGGCTACTGTTTCTTGGGAGAGTTGGGGGTGTGTGATTTAATTCTATAGAATGTCTTAAAACCCCCAACAACTGAAATGAACAGTTTAAAGTGTTAGTGTTCTTGCCAAGAACCTACTTAAATCTCTGAAATCCTTTAAGCAGGTCATGTTATGTCAAATATTCTTTACCAAACTTTGCTTTTGTCCCTTAACTGATGTGAAATTCTCTCTGGTCACCAGTGGAAGGGAGAACACCAGCGGTGCTGTCCAGTCTTCAGTGCTTTGTGGAATACAATGTCCAAAAGCTTCCTGTGTTGGTATTTAATTTCTGGAATGTTAAATCCATGCAGAATTGTATCTGAAGTGTCTTCCAACAGGTGCAGGTGGAGCCTGCAGTGTTGTGGCTCTGCAGACAGGCTGTGCCACAGCCGTGCCCAGCTTTGCAGGGATGGGACAATGCTCAGTGTCCTGGGCCTGCTGCTATCAACATCACTCTCACTGTCTGATTGATTGTCTAATTGCAAAACACTGCAAAGCAAGTTAATGCCTGCTCCCTAAAGGATCATGTTAATTTCTGGCTCTTGTAATTTAGGTTGTGTATTTTGCCAGTCAAGAATGATAGTAGTGCTCTGAAGAAATTAATTATGTGTACAGTAGATCTGTAAAGGTAGTAATTAGTACATAATAGTCTGTAACTACTGGGATTGTTCCAATGCAGAATTCATTATCCATCCAACTTGCCTCAAGGGAAAACTTCTCCATCAGGGTTCTGTTGCTTTACAATTAGACTTTTAAAATTCAACAATCATTTTCATATGTTTTCAAAACTGAAGTAAGGTCTTACAAGCTGAGTTGTGTGTTTCACATTATGGGAATTGTGAGTGGGAAGGGACAAGAGAAAATGCAAACTTCCATGTAAGCTGTAATTGAACAAAACACAAACAGAATTTTCAGGTTTTGATTTTTATGTGTATAATGTAATAACATTATGTAATATCTACCAAATAGTTTATTTTAAAGCAATCTGGGTTTAATAATTACAATCTGAAAACTTAGATGACTGTTCCATTCTACCTTTGATACCTCCCTGTGTGAACAACTTTTAGGACTCATCTGTAACTCAGTTCTAAAATATTTATGAAAAATTAGCACCTTCCATAGAGAGGTGCTGGGTTAACGATTGGACTTGATGATCTTAGAGGTCTTGTCCAATCTTAAGAATTCTAAGTAATAAAACATTGATACTTCAGCTTGTTGTGGTTCAGTGTCAGGATTGTGGCATCTAAACTTGTTTTGTACATTGAGGAGGGAGAAGGTTGGAATGTGCCACTGAAACTTGTGTGAGAATGTTCTTAGTAAAATTTAAAAGTATGTGTACAAACACACCAAAAGAAGCTGAAGAATTATCCAGGGAAAAAGGTATTGACCTTTTTTTGGTTTTTTTTTTGCTAAGAGACCACTGACAGAGCATTCTGTTTGCATCTGTTGATTGGGGTATCTTGTCAAGACTTCCTCCAATTCTGGTAAAATTTCTGTACAATTTCCTTTCCTGCCTTAAAGTGCTTGGATATCTGCATTCTAATTACAGTGAATCATTAGGGCTTGAGCTGCAGTAGTCTTTGATTGCCACCTACTTTCTGTGGCATTTGAGGTCTAAATGTCAGCTTGCTTGAGGTAGTGAATGAAAGGCTGGGGTGTAGGTGGGCTGTGATTCCCACTCCAGCTTTTCTTTTTCCTTGCTTGTGGTATCCACAGGAACACCTTAGTGTACCTTGTATTTTCCATTGTTAAGAAAACATTCCAGAAAGTTTGGACAATTTAGCTATTCAGTATTTGAAATTATTCCTCTTCCTCAGAAAGTTCTATGGTACAGCAAAATGAGAGACATAACTGTGTACATTTCATTTCTTCACGTGTGTTGAACAAATCAGTTTATTTTTGTTAGGTTTGAATTAAAAGAGTTTATGGTTTGAACACACTTGGCTGATCCTGCTAATGGGTTAATTCTCCAATATCCATGTGCAAATGAATAGTTCAGTTTTACTCATTGGCATCATGCAGATGTTCATGTTCAGTTCACATGTGGAATAAATCCCCACGTGCAGCCTTCAGGGAGGGCTCTTTGAGGCCCTCTTGCTGCTCCTCACTGAGCCATTGAATGCTCACAATAATTTGTCTTTCAAATCTTACTGCACCTTCTCATTTTGATTGTACAGGAAGGGAATGTAGAACTGAACACCAAAGCACGGGCTCAGGAAGGGCATTTTACAGCCATGCCTCCTGTCCTGTCCTGCATTTGATAGAAAGCATGTGGATTCTTTTATCTTCTGAAGACAAGAGTGTGCATTTTTTTTCTCTGTGAACCCAGCCACTCTTAAAGGATAATGTGTTATTTTTCAGCTAGGTTGTGTTTTGTTTTGTTTTTTAAATTTCTGTAGTAACTTACTGGTTTAACACTTTTAAAATTTATTCTTGTGCCAGATCCTGAGGAGTGGGTGGCAGTCAGGCTGGTTCAGTGCAGATACTGTTGATGCAGGTGGTTTTTGTTCCTTCCCTTGCCCCCTAGTTAACAGGTGTATCTTTCTGACATGAGTTTTATTTTTACCCCCTCTGTGACCAGTTAATCTGCTGAAGCAGAGTGTTGTTCCTTTGATCAGAATGACTGTTTTAGGTTCAGACGTTCTCACTGAAATAATTAAGTTTGCACACATTGAATGCAGCTTTCAAGTTTTTACTCGCCATTGGTGTAATATTTCAAGATTGATTCTACATCCATGCAGTGTTTCTCTGTGAATATTACACAATTTATATTCACTGTTATTTCTGACTGACAAATGATGTTACAAAATGTGCATCATTCTGCATCAGCCCTTCCTTCTGGCTTGGCATGATGAAACATCTTCAGTGGGGAGAAGAAAGTTTTGTGTATCTTCCTTTTCAGCTGTTTCACAGTAAGGAGTTAAGGAGCAGCCAAAGAATGGGGTCAGTGCACCACTGAATTTGAAGGGAAGCTGTTTGCATTATTTGCATTTGCTACTTGTAAGTACGAGGAGCAGCAATTAGTGCTTGTAAAACAATGGTATAGAATTTGCTATGCTGAGAAGCCCAGAGCTAACTCATCAGAGAACTTCAACGTTTGCAAGCTTTCAGTGGATTCAGCTTTGGCCAAGTTTCCTTTCCCACAGCTGCCTGTGGAGGTGTGAGACAGCAGGACTCAGTTTAATACAGGAATCTCTGGTGCTAAGCACGGGTGTTGCTCTGGTTCAGCTGCCTGCACTGCTGTGCCAACACAGAGAGGAAGAAAAACCTCTGAACTCATCATGAGTTTGCTTCTGGATTGCAAACTGCAGGTGGCTCCCTTGGCCTGCTGATCGTGCAGGCTGTGGAGGTTTGGTTCCTGCCCTGCTCAGCCTCCCTTTGCAGAAGGGTGGGAGTCCAAAGCAGGGCAGATGAGCTCTGCAGGGCAGGGGCAGCCTGTGCTCTGTGCCAGGGGAATTCCATTTATTTGGGTTGCACACAGGTCATCAGTGTTCATGTCTGCTCACACAGCAGTGCAGCAGATTGGTTTGTTTGCAGCTTTGAATGTATTTGAAATTGTTTTTCAGCAACAGAATAAATTCAAGTACCATAAAGAAGGAGTGAGTTATTAGTTTGCCATTTGTCACTTTCCTTTTCTACTCCACTGGATTTAGCCATAGGTGAACTGTCACATTCAGAGGTGAAAAAACCTTTGCATGGTTTAAATAAAATGCTACCTGAAATTATTGTCATCTTAATAGATTTTTATATGTATGTCTCTGTACTTTGATATATTTTATATACATTTTTCTAATTCTTAAATGATCTTAGAGTTGTTTAAACAATGATCATGGAAAATGCATAAGAATATATTTCTTGATTAATGAAAAAAGTATTTGTATGTAATTTCTAATGAAATAAAAGCTTTTCTGCCCAGGAGTGTCAGGGGCAGTTTGCACCTGATAACAACACCCACAGAGCTGCTCCCATTTTAAAGGGAGTACAAGTTTTATTTCAAGAGCATCAGGACCCGTTTCATTCATCATGGAACAAAAAGAATGATATGAGAATAGTATTCTGAAGGGTCCAAAAGAAAGTAAAACTTCCATTAAGAGGTAAAGATTGTGAATATTAGTTCTGAATATTTTATTTCAAATAGCATTTTAATGCACTCACCTTTCAATAGCTTAATTTGTATGTCAAAGATGTTTTGTAATATGGAGTCACTGAGAAAACAAATTCTTTTGAAAAAATATGCTATGTAGAATACATGTCCTGTTGGTGTGACCTGCTAACTGAAGTTGTTTTCATCACATGACAGTGAATGAAGAATATCCCAGATAAAAAAATCTCTTTAGACTTTCTCACAAGTTAGACTCAGTCTCAGCTGTGCTATTTTTGTTTATTGCCTTCTTTTCCTGTAAAATCTTGTATAAACAATGCTTTCAGAATGCTCATGCCTTAGGGTTGGATGGAGGCAGGAATTGCACTGGAGGTCTCAGGCAGTGGCTGCTTTGATTGTGTCTCTGAGGACTCTGCTTTTAAAAGCTTTGTGGTAAATTTACAAGGGGGAAGAATGAGGAGGGATGGGCCCAATAGATGCAATTTTTCCCATCTCCAATTTGTTATTCCTGGAGCTTGCTTTCCTTACTTGTGCAGCACAGTTGGTATTTTTTCAGAGCATTGTTGTGCCATCAGAGGGCTCTGATAGAGAAGTTTGGACATGATCTTAGTCAGCATTACACAAAGAACTGCAATGATTGCACCTCCAGAAAATCAAATACAAACAGTCTGTATGCGAATTGAGTTATATTCAGATTAAGAGACAGGTGGGAAATAGTTTGAGGTCTGGGCTATTTGAAGCTGCTGTCATTATTCAAGGGATTGCTTGGAGGTACAGCATAATGTATTCCACACAATTCCTATCGAAATGGAGTTCATTTCCAGAATCAGCATTCTGTCTGTGCTGAATCCAGGTCAAATGCTCGAATGTGGAGGCCATTCCTTCAGTTTTAGCTTAATTGGCACTGCTTAACCCTTCTGGAACATCACTAGGGCAGGTTGGTCTTCCCTACTGGAGACTTGAGGAGCAAGGATGTGAAATGAGCAATCCTGCTGGTTCCTTAGTGACTGGAGCAGTTCTGCAGGTACCAACTGATTATCCCCCTGCCTTTGTAGTGCCACGTGGCAGACTGAGCCTGTGCAGGCTCTCACGTGTGTGTGTGCCTGCTGCAAGGCCAGCTTTTGATTAAGAACTCCCTGGAACTGAAAAACTTCTGAAAAATATTAGCAACAAAGCCCCTGCTGCTCAGTTCTTCTGCAAGTTTCAATTAGTAATTTTGTCAGAAAGCTTCACCAGAAGAATGTAAGGAGAATTGGAGTGAGAACAGATGTGCATTGTCTCAAAAGGGCTCTGGTACGTATTTATAACAGTGTTGTGACTGAGCTGTCTTGGTTATAATGTGTTATATTTTAGGTGGGTGCTTACAGAATTCATGTATTAATTTGTTATACCTGAGTTCTCACAATCTGAGAATCTTGAAGAGGAAAGGTGGAAGAGCAGGTGTGACTATAAGAAAAGCCAAGGGAAGGTGAACTCTCCAAGGCATTGGAATTTTCCTATAAAGGAAATGGGTGCAGTGGGGTTTTTTCTACATTTAAGGTCTTGGAGGTTCCCATCAGAGAAGTGTAAGAACACACAGACAAATGTTCATTACTCACACATTCCAGAAGTGTGAATTCCAGCCTGCTGCGTGGTAACTCTGGTGGTAGTTACTACTTCTGTGCCTCCTCCATGCCTCTAAGGAGCTGGAGCTGCTGTGAGTATCAGGCTGATAAAACAGAGCAGGAAGAAAGGCAGTTGTGCATTCTGAGCTGTCTGATTGAGTCTCGGTGATGCAGTGCTCAGATAAACCCAGCCCATTAACGAGGAGCCGAGGACAGAGACACATGTACTCTGCACAGAGCCACAGGGATTGTGTACAAAGACTAATTAGCATGAAATATGAATACATTCATGAAGTAGTCTTGATCTATAATGCTCTTACACAGAGTATTTTTTGCTATGAATTTGATGAAAAAGAAATTCAGAAGTTGAATTAAAAAAAAAAAAGAATCTGTGTTGCACTGCAAAAAGAAATGGGTTTTGTTTGTTTTTAAACAAGTAGAAATCTATATTCCTGGAATAAAACCCCTTCTGTATGAATAAATAAAGAGATTAGACTGCAAAGACTGCTTTCTCTCATGTCAAAACAGAAAGAATAACCTGCGAAAGATGCTCCTCTTCAAGTATGCAACTGCATTTTTTATGGGAGTTTAAGTTAGATATTCTAACAATCTATGTAAGGTGAGGTTAGTTACTCTCAACATGCAGTGTTCAAGGCCAGGTTCGAGCTCTGAGCAACCCTTGGAAGGTGTCCCTGCCCATGGCAGGGCTTGGAACGAGATGATCTTTAAGGTCCCTTCCAACCCAAACCACTCTGTGATTATCTGATTAAATCGTTCTATAGGTGTGAAGTCATCCTTTGTTCAATGAACTGTTAAGATTATCCATTGCATTCTCTTCCACATGTAAGAATTCATGGCTGTAAATGTACATAAAATACCCTGATGATGAGTTGGAGGTCAGTTGCTTGTCAGTTCTAGGTCTGTGTTCAGTACTTCTGTGCAGAATGGTTTTAAAACAATTCCTTTTGCCTCCTGATCTATTTGTAGCTGTAGATATATTTTTTGACAAGTTCCTGAGTGTTGGTAAAGGAAACTCCAGCTGAGAGTTCCAGTGCAGGTTCTTCAGCTGAGCATTGGCTGGGAATTTGTCACCCAAGTGAAGCAGGGGAAGAATAAAGAAGTCTCGAGGAAAGGATGGAGAGCAGACCAGCTCCTTACCAGGGCAGCTGGTGCTGACTATTAAATAGACTGTGCACCAATATTTCACTCTCCTGGAAACTTCCAGCAGAATTCTAGGAATAACAATGTATTTGTTTAAATAAATAAAATCCCACTGTAAACAAAGCTGTGGTTATAAATAAAATTCATGGTCTGTCTTGTAAAATAGTTCTTTCAAGCCTGTATTAAAGAGATGTCCTCTGCATCTCTCAGCAGAACCACAGTTAGCACATCCTGCACTTCATCCTAAATCTACTTTCTATCAAAAGAAATAGAATGTGGATGTTTTCTGCAAAGGATAAACTGACAAAATGTGTCTGATTCATGGCCTGGTTCCAGTTGCTCACTGTGCTGACCTGCAGTGATTTTGTATTGGGAAAAAAATGATGCCCTCTCCATGGGTTTTATGTTTTATGTGCAAAACTGTTTTTCTTTGCCTTATTGCTGGCCAAAAGAACTCCCAAAAATGCGTTATCTGCTTTTGACATGGAACCTTTCTCTGAGTGATAGTTGCTTCACCTGTAGTGCTGTTACAGGATGCTTTGGACAGAATGTCTGCTATTGCAAGAATTTCTGCCATTTATACAGAGTAAGGATAGTTCTGTTACCTACGTGAATCAAGGTTCTTGGGAGAGAGAGACATTAAAAAGCTATCTAAAGGATTAAAAGTTAACAATCATGCTATTAAGGTTCTGAATTCATTGAGAAATTGGAAATGCTAGGTACATAGGCATTAGTACAGATAATAACAAAAATATCAGCTTTTTTAATTGCTTGTTAATCATCTCAGAGGGATGTAAAGCTGAAATTACAACTCTGTGTATTGTGCAGCGTGAGAAACTGAAATGTCTCTGAAATGTCTTTCTTTCAGGTGCCTTATTCTGTTCTGTAATGTGGGAATGTAATTATTGTGGAATACCATTACAGAATAATTCCCCGCTGTGAAGAGGCAGTGGCTTAAAGGCTTTCTAAAAGCAAAAGGTCCATGGTAAAAGTCAGTGTGGAATTACCATTAAGTTGTGTATTCTGAATGGGAGTACCTGTGGAGTAAATTTCAAGGTTTTCTTTGACTTGGTTTTGTTGTTCCATTGAAGACTTGGATCATTAGCACAGACACACTGCCTTCTTCATGAATCACTTTAGCCAAGTGTTGCTTGTGTTGGTGACACAGGAGGTAAGCAGAGCACAGGTTGCAGTGCTGAATGTGGAACGTGCAGTGGATCCTGCCTGTGCTGAGGTGAGCAGTGGAGCCCAGCATTGCTGATGAAGGTGAGGACTTGTAGCTGTGTGTTCCTGCACTATTTTTAGGCTGCTACAATGCAAGCAGCTCAATTTAGTACTCTGGAGGTCCCTGAGGACCAGTCCTGTAACGTGGAGTAATTGATCTCCTGTGTCCTGAAGACAGATAATCATTGCTGTGTGTTCTGTGAGCCCCTGGGTGTGCTCAGAGCACTTGGGGCTACTCCGACCCCAAGAAAGCTTTTTCAAGGCAAATCTAAGTTAGTGATAACACACACAAGCATCCAGGGCGGGCTCCAGGCTGGTTGGGCCCTGGATTTTATCTCCAGCAGGTGACTGAGAACAGATGCTCTCTCAAAAGGGTAAATACATGTTAATATATATTAAATGTCTGCTGCCTGATGGACCCAGAATCGATTAACCAGAGATACTTCTCGGCTGCCAGCAGCTGATGTTTTCTCTAAGCCAGAGGTCACATCTCTACCGTAGTAAAGTCTTCATTGTGTTTTGTCTTCAGTGAGCTCAGGATCTTCCAGCATTTATAACCTGTGCCATGGCACTTCTCTGCATTTCAAACGGATGTGTTTTCCGGAGTTTTAACCCTGCTGCTTCCAGTCTTCCTGGTTTGTTGCCTCCTTTTTCTCTCATTGAAAGTCTCATGAATAGCTGTTTATATTTGTTTCTCTGTGTTTTCAAAGACTGCACAGAGGGGCAGACTAAAATTGTGCACGATCCACAGAAGTCACACAGTAAAAGATCCGTGCAGGCAAAATATCACCCACAAAATCTCAGCAGATCTGCCCCATTTACTGAGGGGCACTCACAGATTTGGTTGTCACCAAATGCCTCCCTTGCTGTTTGTTTTCCAGAGTTCCATCAGTGTGCCAGAAACGTGTCAGCGTCCCAGGATACTGAAACCCTGGGGATGACCTCAGTTAATTATCAGAGTGGTCATTAGTCAGGGATGGGCAGAGTGGGCAGTGCCCCTTCCCTGTGCCAGCGTGGGGCCGTGCCCAGGCAGCCTCTGCCCTCGGATGTGTGTGTTAAACCCCAGAGGGGCCGGGGCACTGATGTGGAGCTGGACCATTTGTGCTGACTGGGACTGGGCTGGAGGGGCTGCTCAGTGTAGATTACGTGCAACTAATTAGATTTATTTGAGACCATCCACCACAAAGCCACAGTTTTAAACATTTGTTTATAAAAGACTAATTTCCCAAGATTTCATCCTTTTATCCTTGTTTCTGTTGATTAGCTGTCAAAGCTGTGATTACCAGTCAAGCTCATGGGGCACTTACTTGTACTATTGAAATGAATGGAATCTATTAAGACAGATCATTTCCCAATTATTTTCAATATGATCCTTTTATGCTATGAAGTTCTGCTTTGGACCTGATGCCTCTGAAAGCCCTTTTTGAGTTCTCTTGGTTCAGTATAACAATAAATATCAGCTAATCACCAATATATATATATATTTTACTCTAAATAGGAGAATAGAATTCTTTTTACTAAACATAAAATCAAATTTATTATGTACTAAGTCAATGGAAAGGTAAGTGTATATTTGATTGTAGGGCAGAGTGTATAACCAGGATGTGCCACATTACACTAAAAAGTCAAGCAATTTGGAATTAGATGTGTCTAAGTGTTTTACATGCATATTTATTTAAAATCTTGACGACAGAGAAACACTTGAAAAAGGAAGAGAATACTAAAATGTGTATTTATAGATGTGTATTTTACTTAGTCTTTCAATATTTAGTCAGGATTGTTAAATGTCAGATATCAGGGTGATAGAAGAAATCAGTTTATCCCTTCATTCTTTGCTAACATTTTAGTCTGTTCCATTAAACACCAATATTTAATTGACTGTGTAAAAGGATTTTTGCATCTTGGGATCTTTCTTAGCTTCATAATTTGGAAAGTTCCTTTGGAAAATATGATTCCCATAGGTGTGTTTGTTTGTGAAGATGAGCCTTTTATGGGCTTTATCAAGGAGAACAATAGGTGAAGTATTAATTTAAGAGAGATCTATTTGTTAGACTTCTCATAGTAATAACAGAACATGAGTTTGTTAGAATCTTGGTAAAATATGGCACCAGTTTAAAGACATTTAGCTTGGTTTGGTTCTTTCTGAGCCTTGATATTTTTTTTTTTCTACTTCTGAAAATTGTATTGATAAGAAACACGCGGGTTAGAATCTGGGAAATAATTATAGCTGTCCTATCTCAGTTTGGTGGTGCTGGTGGCCTGATGTCAGAGGAAAAAATATAACTGGGACATGTGACTGTTGAAATTAGAAATGCTATTATAGGCAGCATCTTATTTTCATAGGCAAACATCTTCTCTCCCCCACATCAAAACTTCCTCGGTTGGCTCTGAAATGCAGGGGCTGATCTTGGTCAAGCACTGATGTGGGGCTGTGCAGAGCTCAGTGCCCAGCACAGCCCAAGGATCCCCAAACCCTGGGAGCTGCTCCGTGGGGAAGGTTGGAGATGTGGGCACAGTGCTGAGGCTTTCCTCCATGTCAATATTCATGGCGAAACTGGGAGAGGTCATGGAAAAGGCTGCTGGGATTTATTCCAGCTCCATCCAGCACGTCTACACCACAGGAAATGAGGCCCATGGAGGATATTTTCAGTTTAATCCTTGTTTGCCTGCTGTTGTTTGATTTCTAATGTTCATCTGTATTTCTGTGACCGTTTGTGTGTCATGAATTGTTAATATTTGCTCACTGTCGTACAGCAGAAGCAACTTCCTTCACAGTAAACAGAAGGGGGCAAAATCAGCTGTGAAATGGGGTGTGGGTGTGTTTGGGATTTTCTGTGTGTGCGTGGGGAGGGGTTGTTGTGGTTGTTAGTTTGTTGTTTGTTTGTTTTGGGTTTTTTTAAAAAAGCATTTGTGGCCCAGGCATCTCCTTGATGCTGTTGATAGAAAGCTGAAAGCTATCACAATACAGAGTGGGTAGTTAAGTCCACTTAACTGCACAACTTTGCTGCACAAGTTCCTGCTCGAGATTGACAATTAGACTGTTTACAACCATTTTCGGGCAATTTTAACAGAACAAGAAATATTTCATGTTAAATTAATAGTAGTCATTAAATGTGGTGGTCAAATAAAATGGCAATCAATTATAAGAACAATTAATAGGAATATAGATCCCCTGTTATTTTTTTTGCAAAACTAATTTGTAAACCTAAGTTATGATCTTTTTTATTCTTCCACAGAGCATAATTTGTTGGGTTGATGCCACTTCCTTCAGCTTGATTACATTAATTAGGCAAAAAACATATGAGATTGCAAGAGGTTCCATGTTTTTTCCTCCCTGTTAGTTTTATTTTTTTATCTTAAGAGCTCAGTGTTGGATTTGCTTTTAGATCAATTGCTGGCTTTGTAATATTTCTTTTTTTATTGCTGTACCAGGTATTCAGCTCTTCTGATTGCAGAAAGGACAGGGTGACAGCAGGACTGCTTAATTAATTTTGCTTCAGAAATTGGTAACTGAGTGATTTTAGGTGAACTGAAAAATGCCAGGTGGTATTGGGAATAAACATGAGATCCCACAGCTGCTGCCTGAAATGACAGGAGGCGTGGCTGGCATCTGCCAGTGCTCTTGCATCTCTCTGGATGTTTGGGGAAACTGTTTGCTGGTTGTCAAAGTCAGAGCCCAAATGACAGCGTGAGGGTTAAAAATGAGTTTGGATGGCAAAGCACTTTAATCCCAGTCCATGAATTGCATCACACACACGTTCTGCACGAGAGCTGCTGTGCTCCAGGAGAGTCTGGCTTCAGCTGTGTGAGCTGTGGCACCTCCCAAGGTCTCTCCTCTGGGATCCCCTGAACATTCCCTGGTGTCTCTGGATACACTGATAGGGATAAGCTCCGTGGTCAGTGCTCTGCTCACCCTACACTGTTGCCTTCTGCCTTGCTGCTAGCATCAGGGCTCTGCTGCTCCCAGGGAACAAGTGACAGGACCAGAGGAAATGGCTTTAGCTTGCACCAGGGGAGGTTTGGATTACAAACCGGGAAAAATTTCTTCACAGAAAGGGTTGTCAAGCATTAACAGAAGCTGCCCAGGGCTGCGGGCATCCTGCAGGCGTTCAAACCCGTGGATGTGGCACTTGAGCACAGGGTTTAGTGCTGGCCTTGGTGCTGGTGCTGTGCTGCTGGTGGCGCTTCAGGACCTCAGAGGGCTTTTCCAACCTGAGCAGTTCCATGAGTCCATGGACACGTGTGCTCTTGTTGATGCTCAGCAGGGTATTTGTGTGTTTGGCTTGGGCACACAGACTTTGTCAGAGTTCACTCTGCTGCCTGCAGCAAGAGCTTGCACGTGGTTCTTGTGCTGTACCTTGCAGGTGGCTGCAGGAGGCTCAGGCTGTGCCCAGCTGTGCCCCCTGGGCACCACAGCTCCGCTCATGCCAGCCTGGAATGCTGTGGGACACACCAGGGGTTGCTGTATTGCTGAGGGAAAAGAACAACTGCGACTTTGAGACTACTTTGTGTTTGACTTCCCTCCTTCTCCACCTTTATTTGACCATTTTTGAGTGCCTCTAGGAATAACACAGCAATGGAAGATGATCAGTAGCATTCTAAGATGATCAATTTAGCCAGACTTCATGAAGTTTTATTGTGTTGCAACAGAATATACTGACCTTTGTGAAAGATTGGTTTCTAATCTTTCAGAGGCATTCCTAGCTCCATATTTCATTTTTCTACCAAGTCATATCACATCAGGAGGATTTTTTTGGGAGGTAAATTCAGTGTAATTACCACTTTCAGCTGCTCAAGTCTACTCTTGTGTGTGTAGTTTACATCCCTTGCAACTGTATGTACACTTCATTTTTCCTCCTGTACTCCTGTACAGCCATAGTTCTTCTCCCAGGTAAGGGAATAACGAAGCAGTTCATTTCTTTTGTATATTTGCTTTTGCTGCCAAATACCAGTAAATGCAATTGGGAAGCCACTTGCCAGATGGAAATAAGATGAAATTACTCATTCATCTCCCATGGCAGTATAAGGATGCTTTTGTTCACTGTGTGTACACACTTGACAGGAATTGGAGATTAAGGCTCAGGCTAAGGTAGGCTTAAGTTCACCTAAATATCTGCTTTTCTTCAATGTGCTCCTTGTTAGCTCCCTTTCATTTTCATCCCCATCGTATTCATGACTGACAGTTTTTGCTGTTAATTCTTGATTAAAATTATTCATTGATAATTTAAAGAAAGAAAGGAATTTCATATGAACTGGACATTTTAGCTCATAAAATGCTTTAACAGCTTCAATATCATTAATAAAATCATATATATTTCACAAGTTTAGTCATCGCCACTTCTAATGCTATTCAGTAGCTGAATTAATGAACAGGTGTAAAATGATAATTTTCAAGAATATTGTATGCTGCTTTTTTTGCTACAGAAGTACAAAAGTACTGATGGTACAATTTTTTTCTTAATTAAGTCTGTGAAGTATTTCAGCATGTTTGTGTGTGTTCTTTGCCATGATTGTCACTAGTCTTACTTAATGTGTTTTAAACTTACGTAACGTTTCGTTTGGTGTGCCCTGGCTGGATTTGAAGGGTCCCAAGCAGTGCCCTTTCAGAGGGATTAGAGGAGTTCCCAGCTGAAGGTGTCGCTGCAGGTCCACAGCAATGGGTAATGTCAGCCCCACAGCAAACAATGCCTTGCAGCATCTTGCATCAGCTTTTTCCCTCCAACACTGATAAACAAATGTGTTATTAGTAATTAATAGAGCTCTGAGTTAGAAAAAAATAAGTTACCCAGTGTTGGTGTTTACGTCTCTGTTTTCTGGTGTCCAGGAAGGATCTGTGTGTGCTAAAGCTGGCACATGCTCTCCTTTGGCTTTGTCATACTGGCTGTCCTTCCCTTTCCCTCTTCTGTCTGCCTGGGGTGAATTATAAAGAAAAGTCCAGTCTGAACGTTCTACAGGTCTAACTGGTGGGAGATAATTAATCACTAGTGGCTATTTTGCCATTTCAGTGACTGTTAATTGTTGGCTTGTTGGGTTTTTTTTTAATGCTTGCTTAATTCTTGCTTCCTTCCAACTGAATGGGGATATCACTTTAAAGAACTAAAAGTTGAATTTTCTCCATTTCTTGAAAACAAAAACTCCACACGTGCGTCTCTGCCTGTTTGTGTGTGTGTATACATATTCCAGATAAGTCCAGATATTCATCTGCATAAATGTGTGTGAAATGGGATTAACCATCCTGAGGAAACACACACCCTGTGGAATGAGACTCCAGAGCTGGGCAGCTGAGCTGTTCCTCTCAGTGTCCTATTGCTGCATCAGCTGTGATCAGAGAATGAGGAAGATTCCCCTCTGCTACACCTTCTGTTTTAACCTCTGACCACCTCTGTCGTGCAAACCTGGCTATGGCAGTCACTCGCTCTCAGTGCTGTCTGTAAGGCTTGTTGGTTTGAAAAAAAGCTGATTTTGAATGAAGATGTAAGGCAGTACCATTATCAAAGTGCTGTAATGAATAATCACAGCACTAAACTCCAAGGTCTGTATGAAGCAATACAGCTGCTTTAGCGTCCAGATTGATTTTTCATCTTGCTTTTCTGAGCTACCCTGTGCTGTCTGCTATAAAATCCTTCTTTCATCTCTGCCTTTGGTTCTGTGGCATCAAACCAGAAAGCATCTTATCTTCAAACAGGCACTTGTGAAAGGAGAACCTGACAGGGGGCGGGAGGTTGGTCAGCAATGGTGGATTCAATTCTGAAAAGCACCAAGTATCTTCTTAATGGAGTTAATTACTTTTCAAAATTCCGTAATCCGTGGTTGTGTTTCAGTTGAATCACTGCTGAAATGGACTGTGTGATCAGAGCCTCTGGCAGAAAAGGGACGAGCATGGCTCTGGAGAGCTCTCTGGTGCTCCATGTCATCTCAAGCATGGCTCAAATGGTGGTGGAGAGATTCTAGGAGCTGTCTAAAGTAGAAACTTTAGTAGTGTCTCTACCTCTGAATTTGGGCTTGGTAAGATTGGTGTGGATGCTCTATTGTGACTTCAGCAGTCACATAAGCATCTGGTTCTAGTGTTCCTCTGGTTTTTGTGAATTGCTGTGAAGTTACCTTTGAAGTTTCATATGTGGAAACATAAGAACTTCTTGGAAAGAACTTAATCTCTGGCCTTTTTCAAGTAGAAAAAAATTAATCCAACCCAGGCATCTAATGTTTGTGAAATGGATCTAGAAGTAGTGGTGTTACAGCCCTTCAGGCTGAAGTAGGCGAGAGCTGCTGTGGTTTGTTATGAAATGTTTGAATGTGTGATCTGCTGTGGTCTGAATGGAATCCCTAATTCTGCCACCAGTGCAGGAGTGCACCTGGGTACAGGTATGGGGCTCATAAGGGGAACTGGTTCTTTGCCCTGTACAGGCAGAGTTCCCCTGTGAATTGTGCCTCAGCTCACCCTCGGCGTGTCTGGTTATAAAATATTACGTGTTTAAACCCCAAAGCCACTTTTCTCTTTTGATGCTGTAGCAGCTGAATAACTTAATGCCTGGTTGTACTGGGCTGGTGTAACACCTTTGCCCTTGAACTCTCACTCACAGAGGTGTTTCTCTCAGTTGCTCTTTGTGATTTACCTGAGTTATCACTGTAGGAAGAAAGTTTCCTTTCTGTGAGGTGATGTTTGGTAACAAAAACATCTGTTCCTCCTGTTTTCTTTTTACCTTTGTTCCCTCTGCAGCTTGCAAGCCCCAGGACTGGGATGTGTGTGTTTATTGTAGGTGGTTGCAGAGCAGGTTTGTCTTTGGTGCTCCCAGCTCCTGAGACAGGTGTGGTGCCCTGTGGCTGCTTGGGAGGGGATGTGTGTGGTGTTCAGTGCTTTGAACACTCCATCCATGGAGATCTGGAGGGTTTAATTCTTAAACAGATCAAGTTTGCAATAGGTCACTCATCCTCTGGAATGATTTTTCTCAGCTGTCTCAGCAGCCACAAATCCAGGCCTTGCAGTGTCTCCTGCGATAGAACAGAACTCGTAATGTTTGTTGCCTTCCCATGGGACAGCCAATTTTTAACTCTTGGGTGGTTTTTTGTTTGTGTTGTTGAGCACCTGGTCTTATTTCCTTGTTTAATTGAGAACAATTAGTGATAAGGGCCTGATTGCTCGATGAAGTGTCACTTTAGGATGTTAAATGGAGCTCATTACAGCTGAGGGGTCAGTGCTGCTGGGATTTCTGAGGTTATCTGGTGGTGTACGAGCACCAAGCCAGCTGCTCATGGGAGGCTGCAGGGAAGTGGAAGGCGAGGAGAGAGGAAGTGTTGCTTGGTTGTTGAATCATCTTTTCTGTGCAGCTTTCCCTGCTTTAGGCTCTGTAGAGGCAGCTGGGGCTGAGGGCACAGCCTGGTGCTGGCTCAGTGCTGGTGTGAACGTGCCCAAGGTGTAAACTGATTATTCAGGGGCAGAAACCCACCAGAATGACTTCGTGCCAGATGTTCTCCCAGTGGTAATGGGTGTGAGAAGGCAAATACCTGTTTTCTAAGATTTTTTTTTTTTTTTCCCCTTAATTAAAATCTCAGTTTCAACTTTGTTGTGCTATTCTTCACACTAAAAATTAACATTTTCTTCTTAGGTGATACCTGTAATGAAACCTGTAATGGCTCTTTACAGTGCAACAAAAAATAGTGCTCAGAGAACAAAACCATACTCAGCCTGCTTGAAACTTCATCTTAATTTGACTTTCTAGTTTTTCAGTTACTTTTGAATGACTTAAAATATTCATTAAGTTCAATTAATGTTAAGCATATTAAGATTCTGTTCCTTCGGTGCCAAATATGGTATGTGATATTTAAAAGGAAATAAATCCTTGTTAATGGGTTTACTTAATGCTTAAGAAAATTCTGTGGAAATTGACTGTTTTAAATTATGCAAAAAATCAGCTTATATTTTAGGTACTCCATGTAATTTAAAGTGTTGAATATAAGGCTAGTGAATCTTCCCAATTTAAAAGAAATCACTTTAAGATATACACTATTTTCTTAGTTAGTTGTGCTCTTTACCATTGACAATGTAAATGATTAATAAAAACATACCTTTGTTCAGTGTGGTAAACATCAGGTGATTTATGTTGTTGGTTTTGGATGAAAAACTTCATTAATATTATTAATGTTTCAATAGAGGGCACTCATGTGCTTTGAGGTAACACCAAATCCCTGGATTTTTAAAAGTGCTTGCAATAAATTGGAGCTGAAGTGAAATTTCCTGGGTTGAAATACATAAATATTATTTGATAGTGCTTGGGAAAATTGTTCATTGTCATATTTTTATTTCTTGCTCCTTTCAGTTTTGGACGTTTGCTTTGTTTGTTTGGATATTTTACAGGAGGGTCAGGCAGTGCAGTCATTTTACCTTGAACTGATTCTAAAAGATGTATTATTCTGCCTTTCTAATGGACTTGCTGTTAGCTGAGATTGAACAGTTGCTATAATGAATAGAATTTAATAAATACCTAAATTCCAGCCAAAAAGCCTGTAGAAGAATCAGAAGAAAAGAAAGCAGCTCAGTCAAAGAAGAAGATCAAAGAATTAAGAGTTTTGGATGGAAAATCTGCACAAAATTTATGTAAGTGATGTGAAAGGATTTAGGTCAATGTCTAAGTAGCACCTACACCTCACTGTTCGTAGATTTTCTTTTTTTGTTTACATGTGCAATTGTTTTTTCTAAAAACTGCTAATTTGAACATAAGTTTTAAATTCAGAAGCGTTTAAATACACACTTTGAATTCACTATGTAACTTGGGAAAAATGGAAATAAGGAAGATGGAAAAATGATTTAGACTTAATGAGCTATGGGGGCTTTTGTCAGTTGATTCTCTCAATGATTTCTCTGGACTGAAAGTACAGTTAGATGATGATCACTAATTTGGGCAGAGCACTGTGTTGATGGTTTTTGGGGTGGGGTTAGAGGCCATTCCTGATTGTTCCTCCTGGTCATAGCAGTGGAGAAATAGAGGTTCAAGAGAAGACATTCCCAGATTGGCTGAATGGGTGCAAGTCCTCCTGCTATAAATTGTACCAAAACCACCCCAGTTACATCATTTCACTTGGTTCTTCCCTCTTTAATTGCAGAGAAAAATCAATCATTAAGAGTAGTAGAGTTTTATTTGAATTAGAAACACCATGAATGTCACCAGTCCAGCTGTGCCCACGGCAGGGAAGTGTGTGAACCCAAATTGTGCAGTGTTCAGTGCCACGGCCCTGGGCACAGAATGAACTATGGCACAACTGGTACAAAATCTCAAATTTTGAAAACACGGATAACCAGCCAGAGTAGCTGGATGAATATGAAGCACTCTGTTACAATGTTATGCTGATCCATCTGTTAAGAAGTCTTTGTAGTTTACTGAATGGGGCTCTCTTGAGATTTCATAACATTCCAAGATCAAATTGCTTTGAGAACTCCATCTTTGAAGGCTTTGCATTGTATCTACCTCTTGTATAAGTTCAGTTACCCTAAAAGTGGTAGAGTTAGGGCATTTTTTCTTACTTTGCCCAGCTCTTCATTGCCCCTTTGATGTGATTTTTTTTTTCTAGAATATCATGTAAATAGCATTTATCCAATTGTAAATGCACTACAGCTATTCATGCATGGTTATGGAAGCAATAATAATAATAATGATAGATAAAGTCTTTTATTGGCTGAGTGGGACTGTTTAAGTAGTAATGCAGATGTCATTCATGAAGATAAGACTTGATTGCTGAGTAACATTGCTAGGGAGCAACTGAGGCCAATTAAAAAGTTAAAAGTGTTATCACAGTTTCATTTCTTAGAAAGGAAATTCATTATAAGTCGAACTGCAGTAGTGTGCCCTTGTTTTATATGGGAGACTTCTTAACTGTGAAACACAATTTAGATAAAGATATGATGTTTGAGTTGCTAGAAGTGGTTTGCCTTTGTATATCAATCTTTTTGACCTTTTTGATTCTAATGATGTGTTACTGAATTTCAGCAATATTTTTGGGTTCCTTCCGTTTGCCTTACGAAGAAATAAAAAATATCATTTTAGAGGTTGATGAAGAGAAGCTGAGTGAATCCTTGATTCAGGTATGTGAAAATACCTCTGCTTTTGGTAATAGCTCATTTTCCACATAAAAATGGCACGAAGGTGTAAGAATTCAAGAGTAAGAGTAGTGTGGAGTTACTGCAGGGTATCAGCTGCAAGGGTTTCTCTTGTGTGTTCTGGTTCACTGATTTCACTTCTGCTTTTGAATATGGTCACATGTAGCACTAAAACTGCCTTTCAAAGACACTGTTTACAAAAGAACCTTGGAATTTCCCCTTCCAAAAGGAAATCTTGGAGAATTCTGGTTTTTCAGCTTCGAAGACAAGATGAAGATGATTCAGGCTGGTGCATAATGAAGTTTCACGAGGCTTCTTGTGGAAACAGCTCTGTAACAGCTCTGCCTGACTCTAGTGAGAGATGAAACTCCCTGAATGGTTCAGGACAGTGCTGCAACTCCAATCTGTAAATCAGACCTGCTCTCAAGCTGGTTTTATCTCATTTTGAGCTCCAAATCTCTCAGCTGGAGGGAAGGAAGGATGGAGTACCGCTGCTTTACATCCCTCCTGCCTTCCTCCCTGTAGGAGGAGAACAAGTGTGTGCATGGCCCTCGTGGTCTCTGCAGAGTGACAGTTCAACAGAGAGCCAGGAAAACCCTCAAAGATTTGGCACCCCAGCAATACTGGTGTTGTTTTATTTAGCATCGTACACAGGTTCACGTTCCAGCTACCACACTGGGCCTCAGTTTATCCTGTCATCCTTCCCTGTTTCTCCCTTGTCCCATTCCCCCAAGGTTTTCTAAATTAATTTCTTCTTTTTTGGACCTGCAAAATGATTATTCTGGGGACTCTGCTCTAAACTGAATTGCCTCAGCATTTGAAAATAAGCACAAAGCCCTAATTTCATGGAGGACTTGGTTTATCGATCAGAGATGTCAGATCATGTGATTAGGAAGCCTACAGGTTTAGTAAAATCAGAAGTCCAGGGGGAGGAAAGAACCTCGCCTTGGGCAGCTGAAGTGCAGAACAGTTTCACATTGACCTCCTCTACTACAAATGCAGCTCACCAGAGGAGCCACACCAGTGATAATTCAGCAGTGTTTTGGTCACAAGTTGACATGACACCCTATGGGCTCTGTGAAGTAAATTAACTTCATCCCAGCCAGACCTGGGTGACCACAGAATGTCATTGCAAGGTGTATTGGGTGAAGGATTTCCAGTCAGGAGGATCACTTTTATGCTTTTGAATAGTCTGCGTCTACAACCTTATCTAAAATACTCGGTGCATTTCTCAGAAATGAATTTAAAACACAGAAGCTGAACTTAAAAACTACTTAAGATGATTGAGGGATAGAGAAACAGTCTCCAGGAGGAAGCAGAAGAGACTGGCTTGATTAATCAGCAGTATAAATAGCTGGCAGGATATGAGCACGTCACATCTGTGTGGGGAGCAGAGGGATGTGAGTGAGCATCGGGGAAAACCGAGGTGTGTCACAAAGGGGATGTAAACTCCAGAATAAATGTGTGGGAATTGATCATGGAGGCAACTGTGCAGAACTCAGCAGCCCATAATTTTCAGGAAAAGGTGCTTTGGAGATTGTCCCTTTCTGAAGCTGCCTCCATAGCTGCCTCCATAGTGGCTGATAACCTGAGAGATTCCCCTGTATTTCAGAGGATATTCCTAGAAATGTGCTGGGGTAAATGGGCTGTGTCATCTATTTCATATTCAGTCTATTCTGGTTTATTTTTATCTTAATCTTCCAACTGAGCTGTTAACTAATTTACCAGTTTAACAGTTTTAAATAACAACTGATTGGAAAAATTGTGCAAAGCAACCCTTGCTTTCTCCCACGCTTAGCAAAACTCACTTTATCAAATGCACGTGTAGAAACTGCTTTATTCTAAGTATCCAAGTGTGGAAGTGGAATGGGCCTGGCATAATCGAGCAGATAGCAAACTGCTTTTTCCATTTTGCTTCTCAGGCACTTGCTTCTTGCTGCTGTTTAAGCTTATGGTGTAATACTTAAATAAATTGGATTAATGAGTTTGAGTACATGGTAGGCTATGTACTGTTGTAACTCTTCTTCGAGGAAAGCACTCTAGGAAAAGATGTTTTCCATTCCCTGTGTGCCTTTGAGGGAGTAAATTCTTGTAACCAGCCAGTTATCAAGCACCATGTCTGACAGAATTCAAGGTGTTGTGACAGTGAGTGGTGAGTGACACTTTCAGCCTCTTAATGTCAACCTCAGATTCCTTTTTGTGGTCATGTGAACCATTTTTATTTACCTTACTTTTATTTAAACCTGCGTCACAGTGAATGCAGCAGGAAACTTTCTTGACATACTGACAGGGATTTGAATATGTGACCACTGAATGCTTTTTCATTTTCAGTTCTTCAGTGCATGCAGTGAATGTAAACACAGATACATGAGTGTGTGTATCTGTAAAAAATGGAGCTGCAGTGGCAGTAGAGCCAAATTCTCCTTCTTAGTAGCTGAGGGTGAAGTGAGTTGGTCTCTTGGCTCTGGCCCATTGAGGGGTGTGGGTGAGGAAAAAGAAACAACCGAGGACCATAACAGATATTGGTTACACAGCTGAAAAATCAGCTGGGTTAGTAGTAGGTGCTTGTATTTCTGCATTGATGGAAAAACAATGTTTTACAGTAAATTTATTAATGTGTAATGAAATCTACATTTCTGACAAATACTGTGAAATTTTGGAGGACAGCATTTGGTAAATAGTCCAGCTAGTCAAAATAGATTTAAAAATTGCTTTAGTTAATGTCTTTGATCTTTACCAGCATTACTTAATCAAATGAGCAGGAATGTTTTACAGATCCTTATTTATTTTTTTTATTTTGCAAGTAGAAATCTGTGGGACATGGGTTTGGGTTAATAGGAAAGGAAATACTCAGTTTTATAAGCTGCAGCTTAATTGTGTGCCACAGAGGTGAATCTGGTGTTTCTCTGTGCCACGTGTTGAGCTCTGCTTGCTGAGACAATCAGTAGCTCCTCAGTGTGAGTATAAAAACCTCTCTGGAACAGGGATGTTTTGTAGCAGGCTGCTTGCACCTTTGTTTTGTTTTTTTGTTTTTTTTTAATTAAGATGGGTGAATCTTCAGCTCGGAGAATTAAGTTTGTTATCACTTGCAAATTTCACAAATTAGATTTTTGCCTTTTTCCAACTTGGACCTTAATGTCTCCTTCAAGCCTGGCAGAGCGATCAGTAATCAGATTCTCGAAACAAATAAGAATTTTGCAAGAGTGATGGCAAGATTGGTCTGGTCTAAAAATAAGACATCTGTACCTCTGATAGCACAGATTTTTTCCAATTAAGATTTTTATAGCTGAAAAAACATGTGCTTCTGCAGTGCTGGTTGCTTTTCTAACAGGCACATAACTTCTCATATTGCTTGCTTGAATATAAATTTGTTGGTTTTTTTTTTTTTCCTTAAAGAATTACATTATTGTGTTGATTTCAACTGGTGTATCTATGAAAATTTAAATGCAATGTACACTTTTACTGAGTATTTCTTAAAACAAAGTATTCTTCAGCCTCAATATAAATATTTTATATGTTTACCATATTTGTATTTCGAGACCTTAAGATCATCTAATAACTCACAGTTTTCTTTCGGGACATGACTAAGACTGCAAGGAAATTTAACTTTTTCCTGAATTCCTGTATATTTGCCATCCAAAAGATCTGTACAACTTTGGAATGTTGACTTTTTTGTGTACTTCTAATGTAGTTTGTGCACAGCTCCTTTGAATGTCTAAAGATTGTAATTTTTTTTTTTTTTTTGCTGGTTTTGTCATGTTTTACACAGACCACTTATTTCTTGATTAATATTTCATGAACAAGATGCAACCATTGGGGCAAAAAGAAATTGTAGGTAGACAAAAGTCCTTGATGCTGTCAGACCCTGAAAAATGATACTCTAACCTTTTAATACATTCTTCAAATCAGAGACTGTGGCAGAGCAGTTGATGCCTGTATTAAATAATTGCTGCTTTGATTTGATGTTTATATAATGTTAAAGCTGCGTAAATAAAATAAACGTCCCGCAATTTCCTCGTGCATTTCCATGTTGTGGTATTTTAAGTGTGTTATTTTTAATATCTCAGGTAGTTTAATATCACCAATTTGATATAATGCCTTGTTTGTTTTAGAACCTGGTGAAGAACCTTCCTGAGCAGAACGAGCTCAATGCCTTAGCAGAATTAAAGGAGGAATATAACGATCTCGCTGAGCCCGAGCAGTTTGGAGTTGTGGTATGTATTAGTGCAGAGATTAACTGCACAGTTCCATTTTGTCACGTAAAAAGAAACAAATTTAGGGATAAATTCTTTTTGTTAGTGTTTTTGCAAGCCCTGCAGTAGGAAAAAGTTACTATTTCCTGATGAATAATAATCAAAAAATCTCTTTAATATGCATTAGGCCAGCCTGGGTGGGACCCGGAGCAACCAGGGTTGGAACCAGATGATCTTCAGGGTCCTTTCCAACGTGAACCCCTCTGGTTCCATTTCTGGGTGATTTTGGGAAGGAATTAGAGTATACCATTAAAAACAGCAGGCACTCCTGGGCCAGGCCAAATCTTTGTCTGCCTGTCTTGCCTTGAATTTTATTAAACAGTTCTGAAGAACCCTCTGGCTTCAAGCAGATAAATTTCCAGGAGTCCAAAGGAGACCCAGTTACTCCATGGCATTGACAACTTGATAAATTTGTTTTGTATCCAAACCTGTGAACAGCTGAAGGAGCTCATACGTCCACATACGTATTGTATATGTCTGTATGCCTATCCATATAAAATATCTGTATTTATGCAAACACAGACTTGCAAAAGGGCTCTAGAAGAGGTGTGAATTTATATGAGAACTGAAACTGTAGCTCGTGTTCTGCTCCTTTCAGTAGCAGTCAGTCCCTGGAGCTGTTGCCGAGCAGGGCTGCTGGGGGTTAGAATGGCTGGGGCCTCTCTTGGAAGGAAATTCCAGCATTTCCATGAGTTATTTAATCCATGGTGGGAAGCTGAGTTCCTGAGTTCTGTGCCAGGCCTTGGAAATCACTTTTCTGGTCTTCCAAAGAGCTCATCAGTCTTTAGGCAAATTAGTTCCTGTTTTCACTTGGCTTCGTCAGCCTAGGAGATTACAGTGATGATGAGAGCCTCTGCATCGTGCTCAGGATTTATCCCCCCTCCACAGGAGCCACGTTTGCTCTTGCTGGATTTTTAAGGCATTATGTACATTAAAATGCATTAAAACAGAAATAGGTGCCTCTTAAAAGACTTTTTTACTAAAAAGCTCTGATTTGAGCATAATTTGGCTTCAGAAGTGGCTTTTGAGTAATTTTTTTAAAAATTAGTTTTTGGTTGGGGAAGAACAATATGATTTGTCCTAATGAGATTTTTGTGGAGGATTTAGAAAATGAAAGATATCAATGGCTTCTTTTGAAAAACTTTAGCCTATTGGTTTCCTTCTTTTTAAATAAACAGCCTAAAGTTCCAAAAATCTTTTCTTTCCAAACAAAAAGGAGGAATTTTGGTACAAGTGTGATACATTAGTTGGTCTTACTGCAGGAACTAAAACATTGCCATTTATTGATCAGTAACAATCTAAAAATCTCTATAAATACATATTTGCTACTTTCCTTGAAGTAGTAGTACCATGCAATATATGTTTAAAATGTAAATATATTTTTGTATTATGTGTTTACATAGACCAAAGCTTTTCTATGGGTTTATTATTTGTGTATATAGAGATACTGTGATATATGGATATATTCCAGACTATATTTTATATATGCACCTATTTATGTGTATGTTCTCCCCTACCTAGCTATTGTCAGGCAAAGCAAGAAATGACTCAGGTTTTGTGCAAGGAGAATATCTGCAGGGTGTTGAAGGGAAAGGCACAATGGAAGCAGGCAAGGTGGAGGCAATAGGACAAGGAAACCTCTGATGTTTGGGAATTCTATTCACCTACTTAAAATCAGCAAAGAAATTGGCAAAATTGTGCATAATGACCTCGATGTCAAGGGCTGTGTAGGCATTCCTCCGTTTTCCTGCTGTACATTCCATAGTCTTTCACCCTGATATTCACAACTTGGCTCATTTCCCACACGGATCCCTCCTCCTGACACACATTCCCTGTTATAAACACCACCCCTGGCTTGTCCTGGCTGACATTTCTGCATTAGGAGCTGCTCTCCATATCTGGGGCTCGTGGATTCCTCGGAGCAAGGACTCCTGCTGGGCTCAGACTAGATGGGCCTGGCTTTTCCTTTGGTTACTGAAAAAGCCATAAGAGTGCCCTTGTTTCCCAGCAGTCCCATGTGCTCACCATCACTGTGTCATGGATTTGTGTTTCTGAGGAAACACTGACTGTACTAAGTTGAGAGACTTTCCAAGTATTTAATGCAACATTAATTAGCAAAAACTGCTTAATCAAACATCTCCAAATGGTGCTGTTTGCCTTATGAAGGACCCAAGTTTCCTGAAGCTTGTTTGCTTATTCAGCTTTACCATCTGGTTTAATAAAAACCAGTCCTTTCCCCTATGGGCACTGCTTCTGTCTTATTTCTGGAGGCCTTTAACTGATTCCTGGTGCTGAATGCTGGGTTTGTTTCTGATTTTGATATCACTGAACTGTCCATTCAAGTGCAAGAAATGCAGCTGAGCTTAAACTCTTTACTTGACTGGAGTTCTTTTTTCCTATGTGTCAAATTAATTTTGAAGTTCTGCATTAATGATAATCTGAACCTTGGCATTAGGAATAGAAGACCATCTTAAGTAACATTTAAAATGTGTACCCTTATTTTTATGTAAATTTAGGTGTGTTAATTATTGAGATATGTTAATTGGATAATCACTTTGCCCATCAAATTTAATAAAGGTTGGAATAAGTTGCTTAAAATTTGTGTCGAAAAGCCATACTTAGTAACTGAGTAACTTATTCGAAAAGACCGATTAACTTAATATTCAGCTGATATGTAAATGAAAATTAGAACTGCATTTTCATTTAGATGAAATGTTAAAATCAATTATATATTCTAATTAGTTATTGGAACTTTTTGAAGTTATATCCTGGGATCAAAAAAGGCAACACAACTTCCTATGAAGGAAAGTTTGCATTGATGTTGAAGTAGAGCAAGAAAAACAGATTAACTGAGTCAGCTGTATAACATTAACTCAGCTAGGCAGTGTTATCTGAATTTTAAATGTGAACCTTGTGTTCGAGAGTTAATTTTTTTATTATATGGAAACAGCTGCAACTCCAGTAAGGAACTGCATTTCCATTTCAGTGCCAGTTGAACATTTTTAGAGGTATAAAAGCCTAAGTTTGACCAAGTAGTTGTACAAACTTGCATATTCTGTGACCCTTTTTGTTCTGTCTAACCAGGTTTAGCTGTCATGAACAGTCCTGGCTGGGAGGCAGACAAAGTGGGGAGAATTGCACAAGTTTATTGAGCCTCCATTGGTTTAGAGTCATTCAGTGTTTTAAATTGAATTTATTGGCTGCTTGTTTGGCCTCATTGTAATTTCGTGAGCCGCTGCAGAATTAATCTTCCCAGAACATTGCAAGGGAAAAAAGGCAACTTTAATATAACATAGGTAAGAGGCTAAGTTGTCTCAGTAAGTTGACAAATTTTTATTAGAGGAATGTCAGCTTTTTCTTAGGAAGTGAGGCAAATTTAATTGTGCTTTTTGCCTTTCTCCAGTAGCCTTTGATCCTCGTTTTAGTACAGGGCTTGAGAATTGAATGATGATAATAAAGCATAAAGAACTGAATAAAGAACTTGATTAGGTAGAGAGTTCAGACAAGACCTTTATGAGAGCCCAGCAGGGGCAATAATGACGTGAGCCCAGCACTGACAGTCAGCTGGAAAGGAAATATCCATTTTCTTGCTTCCTTACCTGCTTGCAGTGGAAGCCAGCACTGGCTGTTCCACACACCTCTTTGAGTGTCTTATTTCTTGCATGCCTTTGACACCAATTTCATTTAGAGCCATAAAGAATTGGAGCTTTCTAAGTGAATGCAGGCTTTGCACCTTACCTAATTCTGGGAGATTCCTCAAAGTGCCATGTGTTCACTCTTTGTCAGCCCTTGAACACATGGATTTAGGAACTGGCACTCAGATGGGGAAACCAGGGTGGGGTGGGGCAGGAGGAACTGAAATAGCATTTGTGGCCTTCATCTGCTGATACCTAAAGGGCATTTTGGGTATAAAAACGTTCTGGATTTTGAGGAAACAACCCACATGAAACAGCTCTTAGGAAATTATCAAAATAGTTTTAAAACATTATGTAGATCAGGAAATGAAATTAAAACTTGCTGCTGGTTGTGGTCAAAAGCTAATAAATGATCAGTGTTCCAGGACTCTGCACAGTGCTGAAAGAAGAAGGGACACTTCTCTGAAGTATTGTTAAGGGTTGTTCTTCACAAGTGTTTGTGTCACACACTCCTGTGGGCTAATACATGTTTTGTTGCACTCTGTTTTCGGGATCTAAAGCTTTCGACAACTTTTTGCTGTGCCATTTGGAGTAAAAACAGCAATTGGAGATTGTTCTACAAAAGTTAAAGCAAATTATGTGATTAATTTTAATTTCCATCTACTGCAGATTAGTGTAAGTAGATCCTTTCAAGGCAGATGTTTTCAGTATGATATTTCTGAAATGCAGAATGATTAGAAGAATAATGTTTCAAGACTTTCAATGATTTTGGCTTATAGAGGCTCAGAGAGAAATTTGTGACAATGGAGATTTATAAAAAAAGATCACTGGTTATGCTGAAATGCTTCTTTTCTGATCCTTCCCTTTTCCTTTTTCCAGCCTGATCACAGGAATTGTTTGAGACCATCTGGAGCCGCCTTCATGTTTATGTTCATTTTTGAATGAATTCATTATTATTCAGGCCTTTCCTGTGAAAGTTACTGCTGCTGCTGGTAGCTGTTGGTAGATAACACCAGTGGAAAAATTGTGGTTCCTCAGAGGACCATGGCAAAATTTTGGCCAACAGAGACAGGAGCACATAAAAATCTTTCTGTTTTGATAGTCAGGATCTGTGATTTGTCACATAACAAAGCTTTTCTTTCTGGGTGCTTCAGGAACTCCACCAATGGTGAATACATTGGGGAAGAAATCTTTCTGTAAAATGCTAAGTAAAATGAGATAGATTTGGAACATAATCATTCTTGCAATCCAATTAAAATTTTCAGTGGTTTAAAAATGCTCAGTACATATTTTTCTTCTAATTTAAATTGCTCTTGTGAATTACAGTAGGCTAAGTGGGAGGAAATAACTCTGATCACTTGTGCAAAATATGAAAGACGTGGCCATCCTTGTTACCTGGCCTAGTGAATTTGGTTTTGGGGATTTAACTTAATGAATCAGTATTGTAGATTGTTTTCAGTATCTCTGTCATTTGCCATGTTACAACCCCATGATTTATAACCTCCCTTCTTTTTATCAGAGCAGCAAGGAATTAGTTCTGTTCTCTCTTTTTCCAAGTGTGTGAAACACGAAGGTGATGGGTTCCTGGGATGCCTGAAAATACGATCTAGGCAATGAAAACAGACAGAAGCTGTAGACTTGCTGGCTGCACAGCATTAGGGGTTTTAATGAAAGCTTTTTTCATAAAGAAGCGTTTGGGTTTGCACGTGTTGAGGTAACGTTTGGTGCGTTGCAGATGAGCTCAGTGAAGATGCTGCGGGCGCGGCTCAACGGGATCCTGTTCCGGCTCATGTTCGAGGAGCACGTGAACAACATCAAACCTGACATCATGGCAGTGACTCTGGCCTGTGAGGAGCTCAAGAAGAGCGAGAGCTTCAGCAAGCTCCTGGAGCTGGTGCTGTTCCTGGGGAACTACATGAACTCTGGCTCCAGAAACGCACAGTCCCTGGGCTTCAACATCAGCTTCCTGTGCAAGGTGAGCTGAGCCGTGGAGCGCTGCAGTGCAGCTCCAGGAGACTGAGACTGGGCTGGAACTGTGCTGGGGAGTATAAAACACTGAACTCTGTCAGCTGGGGATATCTGCTAGGAGCACCAGCTTCAATATCTGTTTGCAGCCACCTGCCAGCTTTTTCCATTATTCAAGCAGTCTCAGAATTTATGCTCGTTGGTCACTAACTGGCCTTCACTGAGAAAATGAAAACCTGTGCATGTGTAGGCATGGCAGGGGGCCCTGTTTACTGACAGCTTGCTGGGAATTAAAATTTCTGATTTATGTTCCTTGGCTGAAGAAGGTTCTAATAGAAATAAGTGACATCTAACAGCAAGAGCAAGGTCTCCTTGGCAGTGTCAGGGGCTTTCCATGTGTGTGGTTTGTGGGGCATCTGGATGCTACTAAATTTTTAAAGTTGTGTGAATATTGAAAGGTTTTTCAATTTTTTAATTTTTTTTTTTTGTGTGTGTGGCATCAATTTGAGAAGCCACTGCAACCATGCCAGATGTTTTCCATGGATAATTTTAAGGTATTTTCTTTTTTTGCCCCTAGGGAATGTATTTCAGTCTTCAAGCTTGTCTAGTGAAATTTGGGAATCTTTATTTTGCATTTTGATATAATAACTCCATTTTTAGACCAGTGACTACCATTTAGTGAACTTTCTGCCCATGATAAGAGAATTTTTTTTTAATCAACTCTTAGCAAGGTAGAAGATGTCTGTGTACACATTTCTATGTGCAGAACACACACACTTCATGATGAAGAATCCTAATGTGATGAATTCACTTTTCAATAAAACCCACTTTTTGTATTGATTTTTTTCTTTGCTTGTTACTTGAACAATCTTAAAATTAATTGTCTGTTCACGAGATGTAGTACTTACATTATACAGTCTGAAAAAGAGAAAAGACAAGTATTGATCTGGGATAAATGTTTGGGTTTGGAATATAAATATTTTTACAACAGAGCTGGTCAGTTCATACACAGAAATGTTTTTGTTACAACTTTTATTAAAACATGATGAAGAAAATAAAAGAAAGCACAGACTTCAACCTTCTGAGCTAGAAGGCTAATGACCGAATAGTCATTGCAAATCCTTAAAAACAGATTATCTCTCTGGATGTTGTATTGCAGTGCTTGATGTTATTGAAGATAGAAATGATTTGTAAACAACCTTTGGCAGAAGGCAGAGAACTTAATTTTGTCCAAATGAGAGACATCAAGATCAGAATTGAGGGGATGTATCAAGACTGGCAGGCGAGAGCAGGAATTCCCATGGATGCACCAGAGCACCTTCATTGCCTGGGTGGGAAATGCTCTGTAAAAATAGAAATAATGGCAGGAAAGGTGCTCAGGCTGAGGGAGGCTGCTGTAGCAATTCACTCCAGGTAAATCTTTGCCTGTGTTTGTTTAACAAGCACCAAGGCTCCAGCTGCTTTCTGAGCCCCCAGAGCAGCAGGAGCACCCTCAGGAGTTGCCAATCCTGCTCCGTGGGAATGGAGCTGGAAGGGAAGAGCTCTGCTTTGGGGATGTGCAGGGACAGCTGCTGGGCCTGTGCTGCTGAATTAAAGCGAGGACTAACAGCTCAGTTTTAATAAAGCTTCTGCAGCGTTCTGCCTGGATCAATGTGTGGTTTAGCTCTTAAGTGATGTTACTTTTTGTTCATAGTGCAAATAGTACAAGACAAGCTGTTTATCTCACCTGAGTGTTACTGATGAGGGCACATTTACTGTCCACCAGCCCTTGTCCTGGTAAGAGGGGAAAGATTTCTAGGGTAGGAGAAGGTCTATAATCTCCTAAAAATCAATAAAGGCTTTTTTATAGCTACAATAAAGTGTCACTGGGGTGATGGTTCGTACATGAATTTTTCTGTGCATTGGCTGCCACATTTAACTCTCACACCTGAAAGCTGCATCCAGAAGCACCTGGGGAAAACCCAAACCCATTCTGGAAGTGGGTTCTGGTGTGGTTGGCATGGTTTAAATGCTTTGCTCTGTGCAAAGGGAGTTTCTGGCTTACAGAATTCAGCATCTTACTCTGTATCCCTGGGTGTGAATGGGTGGGCTGTGCTGTGCTCTGTGTACCTTGGCCTTTAATCCTTTCCCAAAAATGGATCTTGTGGTATTGACCCTCAAACTGATGTTTCAGCATTCAGCTGCAGCTGCTTTCTGTAGCCCACACTGATCTACCAATTTATTTCATTTATTTTTAAACTAAATGTGTTATTTCCAAATTCTGGCTCTCAGCTAAAGAAAGGCCGTAGGCTCAAAACCTGTATTTTAAAATTTTAACACCAAGGTGTTAAAAATTTATCCTGAATCACAGCATGATAGAATATCCTGGGTTGGAAGGGACCCACGAGGTTCATCAAAGTCCAGCTCCTGATCTTGTAAGCACAACTTAAGGGGCTTTTCCTCTTCTCACCCACGTGGCTGTAGCGTGCAGAACAGCAGAAATCAGGCTAAGCCACCAGGTTCTTCACAAGCCAGCGGATATTGTGTCTATTGGGCAAAATTACTGCAGGTAAAGAAGCTGAATGCCAGAAGTATTGCATTTATATGCAAAAAAATTAAAATACTGGGTGGGTTATTGAATGTGAGTGTATATTGAATACAAGTACAGTGTGTGAATACAGAGACTGTAAAGACACAACCTTGGTGTCCAGTTCCTACCTTTAATTTCTATTTTTATATTCAAAAATAGGATGTGCTAAACTACACTCAAACACCACCTATCTCACTTTCCATTATACGAGTAGGCTTAGGACTTGATTTTTAGAGTACAGGTATTGATTCTAAATACCAAACAGACCTATCTGTATCCATTGTGTTCAAAACATGGATGAATATGGCAGAGCCTTGTTTATGTTTGGGCCAAAGAAGTGAATTGGATACATTTGTTCAAGATGTGAATAAATGTTTTTCTGCAAGGTGCTAATACTGACTCTTGTTGGTACCATGTTGCTGTTGGTGGCAAAGCATGTTCCTGTTGTAATTTGAAAGGAAAATAATTTTGTCCATTTAGAAAAAAAAAATGCTTTATCCACCTGATGATGTCAGAGAGATCAAAGACTGCAAATCCCACTACTGTTGTTCACAGACAAATTGAAATGCAATTTCTTTTTTCCGTGCAGATGTTTAGCCACTAAATCTACGATTTTTTTCAAGTCAGAAGAACTTCTGTGTATGTAACACATTAAAGCCCTCTAACTGCATACCATTACTGAGCATTGTTTAGTCTTTAATCACTGAATTGGTATGAATTAAATTGCTTTCTTAATTGCCTAAATACCTTATATTTTTAAAAGCCTGTTTTTCCACTGCACTCATTTATTCTTAACAGGGTAATCCTTAAAGCTGAAAGGCCTCTATTAAATTGAACATCGATGGCAAGCCTGTCATGAGGATTATAGAATTAGAACTTCAAGTGATTTAGAGAATGAGAAAACAAATAGATTTTACACACGCATTTATGTATTCTTCTTAAATAAATCCTTGATTTCATTTGTTGTGTATGTTGTAGCTCCTGTGTAAGAGCTGTGCTAGACGAGTAAGTGAAATGCTGTTAAAACAATTCCTTCCAGATGTGTTACTAATTCTGCCTGTCAAGGGAAGAGTGCTCCTCTCAAACTCTTACACACACCTACTCTCTGTTGCTTTGTGAAGAAGGGAAATCTCTGCTTCTGCTGGCTCTTCCGTCAGCTCACACATTCCTTCTTTGCATCTGCACAGAAATGGGCAGACTGAGACATTTAGTTGTAAATTTGTTTTCATTCTCTTGTGCATTCTGCCAGGGATTTAGCCACAAGGTTATTGGAAACCTGCTACTGGTCCTATATTCCAACAATTATTGCAGATTTATTTTTTTTTTTTGGAACTGAGAAACCTCATTTCAGCAGTTCATGCACTCAGGCTAAGAGAGAACAGAGTTATCACTTCCAAAATACTGATTTATTTCAGGCACTAAAATGTCCCTCTGCAGTTGAAAGAACAGCAAAAATACACAGTTACCTGTTACTTCACATTATTCACAGTTTTCCTGCAGCTTTTCATAAATTCCACTGGATGTATTCAATTTCCTTTACCTACAGACAGGATTACCTTTGGGTTTTTTGTTGTCATTCTGCATTCCAGCAAGGCAGGGTGCATTTATTTTGTGTGTCTGTGTAGAATTGGTCTCCAAGTCTTTAGTTAAAAGCAGCATGGTTTAGAATTTGTTTCAAGAAAAAATTGTGGATTTGCAACAAGGGGTTACCTTAACGTGACTGGGTCACAACACGAGTTCTGACTTAGCATGATGTCCAGCTCTGCAGCATTTCAGGGATTCCTTCAGAGATTTGGCATTTGTGGCACTGAAGGAATGTTCTAAATTCTGTTCTGTTTAATCTCTGTTCACAGCTATTTTCCATCTGTGGGATTCTGAACTGGCAATGCTGAAATCTCAGAACTTTATGGGTTGTCTTCAGGTTTTGTTCTGATCAAAATTAATCATTCTTAAAATACTGCATAGGGTAGGTTCCTTTTGTAGTCCTAAATTATGAAGGATCCAAGCAATTTCGTTTTTTAAATAATCTGTTTCATTTGCAGGCAACCCATGGAGATAACTTTTTCCCTAATGAGTTGACATCTGCAATATTCACTTTATGGAAACATTTTAAGAATTTATTTTTTTTCCTCTTTGTTTTCTCCTGTGTTCACTTTTTAGATCCGAGATACAAAATCATCAGATCAGAAAACGACCCTGTTGCATTTTCTGGCAGAAATCTGTGAGGAGAATTACCGGGACATCTTAAAATTTCCAGATGAACTGCAGCATGTGGAGAGTGCAAGTAAAGGTAAGCACACAGACCAAGCAGCTGCAGGTAAAAGCTGTTTGCTTTGACATGAAATGCTTCCAGCATTCCATTTGAGATTGTGGGATTATGTAACCTGCAGGCATTGATAATCCCTGTGGATTGTGCCTTTCTGGGGTTTATTGACCTGAGAAGTCAGGAGGGAAAAACAGCAATAGAGCAACTCCCCTTCTGGGTGGGCTGCGAGGGTGATGCAGGGTCTTTCAGTGAGGTGCTTGGGAAACCACGGCCCAGGAGCTGCCAGCAGTGCAGGGAGGGTGCTCAGTGTCCCATGGGAGCTCTGCAGAGTGAGCACTGTGTGCCCAGGAGCCTTCACACACAGCCTGTGCCTCCTCTTCACACCTGGCAGAGAAGAACAAACGTGCTCTGGAGAACCCCAGGCTGATATGGAATAGACACAGGCTAACTGTGCTGCACAGTCAACAATGAATGCTTTGGTTTTGCTCAGGCAGCAGTCCAGGCTGGTGGAAGTGATAGCTTAGTTGGTCTGTTGGGTGTGTTTCCATGAGACACAGGCTGTGCTGCCTGGCACACACGGTGCTGAGGTCAGGCAAAGGAAGGTGGCAGGTGAAGATAACACAAACTTTTATTTTGCCTGGGCATCAATGGTTTGTCAGAAGGGAAGTACCTAGGGGAGCACAAGAATATGAAGGAAAATAGAGGTGAGAAGTAGTTGGATGCACATTTCCCTTAGCTCTGTCCAGGTTTTCTCTCAGAAATTTTTGTCTCCTTTTTTTCAGTGTTACCAGTCAGCATCTCTCTGCAGTGCAGTGATTAGCTGTTAGACACTTTATTAATTAGGCCATCATTTGCTTTCAGCTTGTGTTCTTCTGTCTTACACTGTCTGCTGAGAGCAGAACTCTTGTTTCCCCGAGGACTGGGAACAGTTCATCCATCAACCCAACTTTGCCATTGTTTCATCTCAGACTTCTTCACAGTTTCATGTGTCTGTCTGTATCCTACAATTTTTTTTGCTGTTTCTCAAACTTTGCATGCACCTTTTTTTCTGCATCTAAACTGTATTTTATTTGTGTAGATTGAATGTGTCCCTGCCTCACTTTGCTCTTTGCTGCAGGGTGCTTCATTGGCCTGAGTGCCTGTGGACAAAAGGGAGCTGCTCTGCCAGAGCAGGGTGGGACGGGTTTGTGTTGACAGCAGTGCAGGGGCTGCAGAGAGAACTTGCCCGTGGCCATCCTCACTGTTCCAGATCTGAACAGAGGTGCCTGAGGAGCCCTTTGCTCCCACCCGAGCACTGCTGTGTGGCCAGAGTGCTCACAGGGGCCTTGTGGTGCAGCTGTGCCAGGGGAGGGTCAGGTTGGGTTTAGGAAAATGCTCCCAAATCCACTGCCCAGGCTCCCCAGGGAATGGGCACGGCCCCGGGGCTGCCAGAGCTCAGAAAGTGTTTGGCCAACGCTCTGAGTCACAGGGTGTGACTTCTGGGGCTGCCCTGTCCAGGAGCTGGACTGATCCTTGGGAGCCCCTTCCAGCTCAGGACATTCTGTGATCCGATGCTGGACTAACGTAGTCATTAATTTATTTATGCAAGTAGCAGTTTGGCACCTTATCTAAATTCCAAAAATGTCTTCTACCACTTGATAATTCTTTTCTTGAGGTGACTTTTTAAAAGTTTAATCTTTTTTTTCCTTTCTTTGTAAAGTCTTCTGGTTTACCAGGCACTTTTGATGATCTTTTATGAATTTTCTTCTGTGGCTGACACTTGACCTTGCAGCTTTGAGATTTTTATAGTTTGATTCAAAGCCTCTGATGTTCTGTAAGTTGACTTCAGGAATTAAACTGAAAGAGTCAGTCAAGTTTAGTTAAGCTGTAGCATCCTAAACAGAGAAAGCATATTAATGGGAGCAAATCCTCTAATGATGCTTAGAATACACATGAAAAAGATTTTATTGCAGTTAAATTTGTTTCATTCTGTAAGATAAAAGCTGCATTTCCTGTAAACAGCGCTGACTCAATTACTGTTCAGTTTTAATGACCAAAACTTCCCTTTTGGCCCTTCTTTGCTTCTGGAGCAAAGCAGATTTTTGGCAGAATAAACATGATTTGTGCAAGTTGCTTCAGCTGTTCCCCATGGTCCTCCTTGGGGTTTGTTAATTGTAATGTTCATCTGCTCTGTCACATGTGCTGCTTTTTCTGTGTCCCAAGTTGAAGTGCTTTGCATGGAGGAGATTTGCACTTCCTATTTATTGTGTGGTGTCTTAGGAACCAGTGGTTTCAGGGATGGACAGGTTTATTTTTCCTGTGGGAAGCCTCTTTTGGAATAAATTGGCTGGATATGAGGACGCTGACATCAGTTAGTTATTCCCAAAATATGAAGAAATCTACCAGCAAATATTATCTCTGCATGAATTTTAAATCAGGAAATATGAGCTGGAGAGGTGAGTGTCGTTACCCGGGATGAGTGCTGCTACTTCTCAGTCAGGAGCTTGGACTGTCCATAACCTTCCAAGTGCCACACTTGGCATTTCAGCTTCTTTTAAATCTTGGCTGCATCTTCTCAGTTCCATGTAAAGAAAAAAAAAAAAAAAGTCCTGTTCAGCTTTAATTTTTGTATCAGATTAAAGAACCAGCATCTGAGCAATGGCTGGTTTTTATTTTTTTTAAACAAAGAGCAGATAAAGCATAAAACTGGATTTTAATATGAAAAGGTCAATGGGATTAGATGAACTGCCCATGCATGTACTAAAATCTTCAATAATCTGATATTAGGTATAATAAAATAGTTGATCTTTTTAAAGATGGAAGATCAACCTGGAGGTTTATGAAAAGTAAAAATAAATTAGGAAACAGTTTTATTCCGGAAAACATAAGCAAAGGTCAAAGTGATTTACTGTCAAGAGATCATTGGTAAAGCATTTCTTCTTCCTTGAAGCAGCCTGTGTGGAAGGAAACCCAATCAGAGCTCACAGGGTTGCATTGTTTGATGTCAGTGATCTTTTCCTTCTCCTTCTTGTCCTTCTTGTCCTTCTTGTCCTTCTTGTCCTTCTTGTCCTCCTTGTCCTCCTTGTCCTCCTTGTCCTCCTTGTCCTCCTTGTCCTCCTTGTCCTCCTTGTCNTCTCCTTCTCCTTCTCCTTCTCCTTCTCCTTCTCCTTCTCCTTCTCCTTCTCCTTCTCCTTCTCCTTCTCCTTCTCCTTCTCCTTCTCCTTCTCCTTCTCCTTCTCCTTCTCCTTCTCCTTCTCCTTCTCCTTCTCCTTCTCCTTCTCCTTCTCCTTCTCCTTCTCCTTCTCCTTCTCCTTCTCCTTCTCCTTCTCCTTCTCCTTCTCCTTCTCCTTCTCCTTCTCCTTCTCCTTCTCCTTCTCCTTCTCCTTCTCCTTCTCCTTCTCCTTCTCCTTCTCCTTCTCCTTCTCCTTCTCCTTCTCCTTCTCCTTCTCCTTCTCCTTCTCCTTCTCCTTCTCCTTCTCCTTCTCCTTCTCCTTCTCCTTCTCCTTCTCCTTCTCCTTCTCCTTCTCCTTCTCCTTCTCCTTCTCCTTCTCCTTCTCCTTCTCCTTCTCCTTCTCCTTCTCCTTCTCCTTCTCCTTCTCCTTCTCCTTCTCCTTCTCCTTCTCCTTCTCCTTCTCCTTCTCCTTCTCCTTCTCCTTCTCCTTCTCCTTCTCCTTCTCCTTCTCCTTCTCCTTCTCCTTCTCCTTCTCCTTCTCCTTCTCCTTCTCCTTCTCCTTCTCCTTCTCCTTCTCCTTCTCCTTCTCCTTCTCCTTCTCCTTCTCCTTCTCCTTCTCCTTCTCCTTCTCCTTCTCCTTCTCCTTCTCCTTCTCCTTCTCCTTCTCCTTCTCCTTCTCCTTCTCCTTCTCCTTCTCCTTCTCCTTCTCCTTCTCCTTCTCCTTCTCCTTCTCCTTCTCCCTTTCCCTTTCCCTTTCCATTCCCCTGCAGTGTTTTCCTCCTGTCCCCTTTGAAAGCAGGCACAGCCTCGATGGCACACTCCTGCCTTGTTCACTTCTTATTCCACTTGCTGCTTTTCATGGTATTTGCTCTTACCAGTTATAACCTGAGCTTTTTATGAAATACTGAAAAATTCCCATCCCATTTTGGGGTTCAGTCAAACAATTTCAAAACAAAAGCAAGAGATACCTTACAAGTTAAATATTTCTAGCCACAGTCACGTGGTTAAAAGTATAGTCTGGGATCACTTAGAAAAGAAATACATTGTGTAAGTTACGACTCTCCTGAGTTTCAAGCCTCTCAGAAATCATAAAAGTGAAATAGGTAACACACAAAATTAAGATGATTAAAATAAGTTAGCCATGTATTTTATAACAGCAACTTAATTTTAGATATTAAGAGGAACAGTTTTAAATCACAGATTGTGATTTAAACATTGTACCTGTAAATAATGAAACATAAAAATGAACCATGGCTGTGTCTTTATCTGTTGAATATCCAGTTCCTGATGTTCCCTGCTTGCCTTGGCTGCCAGCAATGGCAGGCCCTGGGCTGTGTGGAGTCACAGCAAGTTGAGATTAACTGTGGAAGTGGTGTATATATAATATATATACATATATATCTGTATGTCTTAGTCTCCTTCAGTAATAATGAGGGCTTTTTTGAGCACTTACTGAATTCTTTGCCTGACATAAAGGTGTGCAACTTGATAATTCCTGTGAAGTGTTGTTAAAAGTAAAACCAGTGACAGATGCTTTGTGGGGGTGGGTTAGGTCTGTGCAGTGCACTCCAAAGTACCAGTGACACCAGCACAGATTTGTCACTCATGTGGGCATTAAAATTTATTTCATTAATTTGCAAACATATGGTTGTGATGGTTGAGACATCTCTAGAAAGGCCATTAGCAATCAGAAACACTGGAATACAAATATGTGCAAACCTTTTTATTACAAAATCTGTAATAAAATATTAATTTTAGAATTTTATACAGGTACTTCACTGTGATTTCATGGCATCATTTTAGAATGGGGGAGATATTTTACAACATCCTGTGCCACTGTCACTTTGAAGTATAGCAATTTAAAACATGCTCATAAGCAGCAGCCGTTTTTCTGTCAGACAGAAGTTTTATAGTTGGTTGCAGCAGAAAAAACTGGATTTTGCCAAAGAGATCTGCAGTATTTCCACCTTGCACAGCTTAAACTGCTGAAAGAGATTTTGCCCAATCTGGCACGTTGGTGGTGCAGAGCAGACAATGTCCTCTGGCAGGGACAGTTAATTCTGGCAGCTGGGATTTTCTCTGCTGGGGTCTGAAGCTGCTGCTGGCATTTTGCACCATAACCAGCCCCAGGTCAGCCTTGCACTGTAGAGCCTCCTGTCCCTCTCCTCACTCCCACAAACGCAGCAGTGGCAGGGCAGGAGCTCTCTGGGGCTGTCCTGGCTGTAGGACACACCCAGGGGGATCAGAACGGGAACACATCCCTGTCCTGGCACTCTGGGTGTGCCCCAGCGCTGCCCCTGCATGGGGGATGCATCAGCTCATCAGAAGTTCCCCCAGACACTTCTCCTTCCCTGACAGGCATCAGGGAGGCAGAAACTTCTTGTGTTGTAGTTCCAAGGAGCAATTTCTGTAAGAGATCTGTTTGGAGACTTGCTGGGATTCTGGGCTGCCTTACACTCTGCAAAACTGCTCAGTGAATCCTCCCAGTCTGTGAAGGCTGTGAGGGTTTTTTTAGTTGCTGCCTGTGTGTAATAAATGGTGCACAGAACTGTGGTTGTTCTGCATTCTGAAGTTATAATTTGAAATCTCCATTAAACATCTTTTTGTATGGCTTGCATTTTAAGGCTCAGCTTCTCTCCCCGAGGTGGAAGCATCAAGGGCAAAATGAAAGAATAGTCCAAACGACTCTCATGGGCTGTTGCTTATTAAAGAAATTAAAGCATTTAAGAATTTCTGGCTGTAGTTAAACCAATTCAGAATTGAAGATTGCTTTAAATGTCTTAAGTTGTGTAATCCATTTAGAATTCCTTAATACAAGTCTCTAGAGAGAGCTGAAAGCTACAAAATAGCACTTTGTTCTTTCTTCTGCTGCTGGTTGAATTTGCACTTTGATTGCTGTGAGGAAGGTTGTGGCACCCTGGAAATGGGTCATGAAGTCAGAAAGGCTCCAGTTACAGGTTGGGAGTGTGAAGGGAGGTCAGTTGGGTGAAGTTGCTCGACACCTCTGTGAGTTTTCCCATCAGCAGCAGGTTGTGTGACCACAGCTTTGCTCCTCCGCTGTGCATTCCTTCCTTTCTGTTCCTCGTCTCCTTTGCCTCGTTTGCAGTTTGTCTCACACCCCTGCCAGCAGTTCTGCTTCAGTGTGCTCATTTAATACATACTGATTTGGTAATGATAAGCTCTCTTTTAAAAATAAACCCAGCTTTTGAGATCTTGAAAGACATTTGTAATGAAATCAGCGTCAAAGTGCGGCGGGTTTCTGGAGTGCTCTGAAGGTGATTCCCACCCTGCCAGGAGAACGCTGCTGATTGCAGGGCTGGTCTCACCCAGCAGCTCCAATGCTCCTGGGTATTTTCCTACAATTGGGACATCTGTTTTCTAAAAGATTTGTAATTGTGATATGAAAAGTCATTTCAACTAAAAAACTTATATTCTACGGCATGCTCTTGTTTGCTGTTCAGTCAGTGAGGGAAATGTGAAAGGTTTGGGAGGAAAGGCTGCTCTCGACAGAGGAAAGCAGGAGACTGAATCTCTCATTAAAGTCTAAACTAAGAGTTACTTGGGCTTGGACTGTTACAAAGTGTTTTTCTGTTAACGTGATGGTTCACCTCTACTTGCAGATGGACAGGACAGTGGCAGCAATGCCCGAGTGCTCTGTCCTTGTTCAGCCAGGGCAGTGAAGTTCCTGTAACAGCCTGAAAGGTGCAGCACAGCTCTGTCCCTGCCTTCTTCACCCTTCCCCAGCAGGGCTGTGAGCAGCCAGCTGAGAGGCAGAGGCTCTGCTGGGGAAGGAAATCTTAGCATGCAAATCAAAAGTGCAAATGCACATCCACGTGTGAAATACATCTGTTAAAAAATTCTGGTTTGAAGCTTCCTCAAATCAAACTCCAGTACGTAGTAATAGGATATAAACACAACATTGCCATTTGGGCAGACCTGCTCTTACTCCTGAACTTGAAAAGGTGCAGGGAGGATTCTGTGAGGGGAAAAGTCTCTGATGCACAATGTATTGGTTGTTAAGCACAAGGACTTTGGGTCAGAAAGTTTTCCCGGTTTTTGGAAGAGGAGGATGATCACATCCTCTGGCTGGGTAAGATGGGATCTGTTCTTCCTCTTTGACCCTGAGGTATTTAAATGTTTATTGTCTTAATAAATAGAAATTTGGTATGAATTGAGTAATCAATGCTTGTAATTCCTGCAGATTATGTACTTGCTCACCCATTTCCTTCCAAACTGCCTTTCATTCTTTAGTGAAAGACTGCTTCCATCTGCCCTCAGGCAATAAGAAATAAATAGTCATTAGTATGCTTACAATGTAGTTATGGTACAAATACTGTCTAGACTAAAAATCCATGAGTTCATTTGCTTCATACAGACTTGCTTTTGCCTACTGAAGTAATTTATATTGTTGGCTTTCAGTTTGGAGTTTTTTCCACCTGTGGACATGGCCACCCCAGTTTTGCGTCATGATCAGAGACCATTTACATTTCTTATGCGAGACACACTGCACCTAATCAAAATGTATCATTTCACCTCTTGTTGTGGGGAGGACTCTCAGGCTGATGCAATCTTATTTTAGAAAGGATTAGTCTGACCTTTGGTCCTGTTGCTGTATTAATGTAAATACAAAATGCTTAGCTTGACTGCAGGGCCCAGCGAGTGCTCGACATCAACATGAGATTAACTGCTGGGAGCATTTTTGTGGGACTAAACTGCTCTAGCAGACACTCACTAAGCCTTCCTTAGCGTGCAGACTGCAACTGCTCTCTCCAAAATAAGTGGATAGGATTGCTTTGAGGGTTTTTTCCGGAGGAGTAATTAATACAGGGAAAATAATAAGGTGAAGGAAATTACCTTCCAAGTCAAAATAATATTGTGCCATCTCTTCAGTGGCTGGGATTTTCTATTATAATTAAATAATAATATACAAAATAATCTTTTAATCATCCCAGGAGTTAATGATGCATGATTGAGTGAGTTGCATTCAGTGTTTGTGCAGAGACAATATTGATATCTCCAAATGCTTGTATGAGTCTGCCTCTGACAGGAGCAATAACTGGACAATGCATTACTGCTCATCACTTCACCCTGGGCACGTTGGTTCTGTGTGTTACAGTGGTTCTGTGCTGAGCTGAAACTCACACGTTTCACTTCTGCTGTTGGCTTTTTTCTGTGTCTCATAAACCCTTTTTCCCCCGTGGTTTGAGACACAGACGTTAAAGGTGCTGTGTTTCTTCCCCCCTGCGAGCTGCAGGTGCCTCTGCAAGCCAACCTTTCCTTGGGGCTAAACCAAGGGCCAGATTGACACAATTTGGCACAGAATGAGAAATTTTGCTGCCTTTTTTCCTCTCTTTGGCCTTGAAGATGGGTCCATATATAGGTTTTAGGGTTTATGTGGGGTTTTTTAGACAGGGGATTTGGGGAGGACACTGTGGTTCCTCCAGGCTGTTTCCCCCACCATCTGCACGTGTTTTCAGAGACTTCAAAAATTACATCCCTGCCTCTTTTGATATGTTTCTGAACCTGTTGTCTAGGAATCCACATAATTCCTTTCTAAACTCATACTCTGTCTCCACTGTTCCCTGCGTCAGCAAATTTGACTTCCTTTGGAATTCTCAAACTTTCCCATTTCTAGAATGCTGACCTTTCCCCTGTGGATGGAAGTCTTAATTGTCTTGTAAAAACCTGTGAGGGTGGCTGAGGTGGGTTGTTTGCTGCTGTTGTTCTGTTTTAATGTGGAAATGTAGCGAATATTTTCTCTTTGCCCATACAAGGAGATAATTGGCCAGGCATCCTTTAGGTTGCCTCCCTTTTTGGGGTCTGCTCCTCCTCGAGTCTTGGGGGTCACACACAGGGCTTTTTTTTCTGCTGGTTGTTGCTGCTGGGGTTGTTTTCCTCATTTTCTATATCTGCCTCATGTTCCTACCTTGAAATCAGTTATTTATGGATTGAATTTTGTTGGTTGTTCTCTCTTGCTGCAACATTAAATGGAAAAGCATTGGAATGGCTGCTCCAGAGAGGCTTTCTCAGTAAGAGCCCTTGCACAGGCTTGCCTGCCACTGAAGGCCAAGTGCTGCCTTTCATGGCCATTTTTGAGAGTAATTCCATTAAAATGCCCAGTTTCCATGTGGAATGGTGGGCAAATGGAAGGGTGAGCAAGCCTCTGTCTCTGAGGAGTGCAGTGGGACAGGCTGTTCAGTGCACTTTGAAATGGTTTCAAGGAAATGGCTTTGGGCTGCAAGGAGAATTTATGCTTTCATAAATTAGAACCTTGCAAGAGTTTGAAGAAATTTACATGAATTTCCCTGAAAGTAAAAGGTATTCATGCTGATTCCTCTGCACATTACTGAAGTAGTAAATCTCTAAGAAAAGGGTTTATGGGAGGAAATGCAGATATTTTATTGTAGTCTATATATATACGTTCCCTGTTCTGTCATCTTTTTAAATTTGTCTTGCAGAACAACAACTTCATAAATTATTTGAATAGAATCTTGTACATTTGCCTGGGCTAGGGGGCAAAAAGAACAAAAAAAAGAGAACAAAATTGCATGTTCTACAACCTTTTTTGTTAATTGGGTGTGAATCTAGAAGTTAATTATGGGAAGCACAGCTTTAGGATGCTTGGATAGAGTTCCTCATACTGTCAAAGCCAGGCTGGACCTAATCTGGCATTTTCTGAACTCAGTTTTGTAGAACAGCATTACTGAAAACACTTCCCATCCATCTCAATCACAAAGGTTAACAGTTATTTGTCACTGCTTGCTGAATTTCTTTGCACTTTTGAATTTCAGACAAAAATCAACTTTTGCTCTCGCTACATGGTCAGGCAAATAAATATTTCCAAATTGCTGCAAACAGCTGAACTTCACGTTCTGTTGCCTATTTACCTACCAGCTGCTGTTCTTTTTATGAACAGAGCGACCATTTGCATCCTCCTCATCTATTTTTCAGTTCCAGCATTTTCCTTCAGTGCTGTTTGTCTCCCTATCCAGCTCCACAACAGCCCATAAAAGTATTACAGTAATTCAAGTTCTTCAGTTCAAGCAAAAATGTGTGCTTTGATCATAATATCAAATGATTAAAGTAATGCAACCATAACCTAAAAGCTTTGATAATTTGTGTTTTTCAGAGTGTTTTAGTGGTTGATTTCAAGGTTAACTCTCAAATGTGAATTTAAAAGCTACAAGGATTCTGTGGTCAATATAGATTCCCACCCCAGTTGAATTAAGCTTAAAAAACTTCCACTATAATTCTAGGATTACATGATTAGTAGTTCCTATGGTACCCAGTATAAAATGGATAAAATTGAAAATAAAATCAAGATAATGGCTGCTATAAAGACAGCTCTATTGGTGCCTTATGTATCTGAACAGCTCTGAAATCAGTGTTATGGCTGATGCGAGTCGTTGCTTAGGAAGAACAGAAAATTGATTTTCTTCTGGGAACAGCTTCCTTATTTACCAGATTTTTATTTCCTAGATAGTGTTTTTCAGGCCTTCGTGACTCAATTTCCTTCTACTGTTTAACCTCATGCAGTCATACCAGCATTTTTTTTAAATAACAAGAAAACAGAAAAATAAATTGTTCTTTAGAAAGTACTGGGTGGAACTTTTGGGCAAACTGTTTGCCATCAAAAGATAATAAAAACCCCTTTAAAGTGGAGTCATTTGCTTTTCTTGGCTGCAGTAGGGGAAAGGGGTCTTGGGATTCTCTGCTTTTTCTTAAAAACACTGGTTTGTGAACTGAGCAAGAGGAGACAAAGAATGGAAGAGACTTGGGTTCCAAAAGGCAGCTTTGAATGCCGAGGGAGAGCTTGTCCAGTTGTTCTTTGTGACAGAAATGGGAATGACAACTGGACCTCATGGATTATGGCACAAAAGTCAATATGACAGGTCAGGTGGGTTTAATTCCCCAGCTGCAGCAGGAATTTCTCTGCAGAGCCTCTGTCGCTTCCCATCCAGGGCTGGAATGTCTGTGTGAAGTGGGATTGCTTCACCTGCAGAATGGTGCTGTCATTTTTTCTCACATGATGTATCAATTAGGGGTTGTTTAATCTAAATTAGCATCACAGTGGTTTTCATTAGAATAGCTTGTCACACAGCAAGCAGGAGTTCTGTACAGAACCCTCTCTTTTTTTCTTTTTAATTAATGTGCTGTACTCTGAGTCCTGTACTTCTTTTTGATTATCAGCAGCTTTTATTATCCAGACCTACCTTTGCTGTTAACACAGGGTTTCACAGCTCTGGGTCCCAGAAATCAATGTAATTTCAATAGAAGAAAAATATTTAATTTTTTTCCCCATGTCCATCCCTTAAATCATTCCTGTACCAGAAATGTACATTAATAATAAGATCATTCATTTAAGCAAGTACATGCATTAAGAAGATGAAATCTCTTTGAACTCTAGTTAGTTTTTAATCTTTGAATTAGATTTAAAAGAATATTAGAAATAATAATATTAGAAATATTGGAATTTTTACCATAAATTTAAATAGAAATAGAATAATTTGAACTAATGGCAGAATTAAGTGGTGACATTTCAATGTTAAATATGATGATCTGGTATATTACAGTAGATATTTTCACTTTATTTTTATGAAGGGAAGGATTTTTACGAGCAGTAATTCAGAGAAATATGAGTCTACTCAATGGCATCATTCTCTTTAGGACTATTGATCCTGACATTGTTTTTTCCCCTTCTGATACTCTTTTTGCAATCTGGAAGCTTTATATACTCTTCTTTTTTTTTCCTTTTCCTTAGTTTCAGCCCAGACTCTGAAGAGCAACCTCGATTCGATGAACCAGCAGATCCAGCGCCTGGAGAAGGACATTGAGAACTTCCCTAAAACCCAGGATGAGCACGATAAGTTTGTAGAAAAGATGAGCATATCCTTTTTGCACATCCTCATTGGTGATCTGAGCATTCTGATCCTCTGCTCAAGTATTTACAGCACTTGAAAATAGGTTTTAAATCTCTTCTTCCACGCGTTTCTTCTAGAGCAGAGCAAAAAGCCTCAGTGAACGTGGTGAATGTGAGAAAACAGAACTGAGCAGAACTGGAAGCATCAACAACCAGATTTCAAGGGGGCAACCAGACAGCTTTCTGGAGGGAAGCAGCTACAGTGAGCAGCCATAAACTTAGTATGGGGATTTTTTTTTCTGTCTCAGAGAATTACTGAATCAATTTTAGAAAAATACCAGCAGTAAAGTTGGTATATTTTTTAGCTCCAGATGTGGTGTTTTTTGAAGGGCAGAGTATTAATTTTGTTAATGGTTTTAAGTTATATTTTTAGCATCATTTTAAAGAAATATTTACATTTCTTTTCACTCAGAAGTGTTATAAAGTTTAATTTCTGAGGAGAATGTAGACTGTGGGTTCTTTAAGCACTCCCAAGTGAAATCTGTGGGGGACTATAACACGATGTCTGTCCAGCTTGTTTTTGTATACCCAGCTTTCATTTTGTTCAGAAGTATAAAGTAACAAGCTGTAGATACAAGAAGCTCACAGAAATGCAGCAAAGACTAAGAGAAAGGCCTATTTAAAAAAAAAAAAAAAAAGAAATTTCGGGGTCCTTGTTGTGCACAAATCGCAGCTCTGTGGGGATGTATGGGAGTGTTTGGAGTGTGGTGTGTGGCAAGTCCACGGCACTTCGTGCATTTATAGGAGCTCAGAGAGCTCCTGTGAAGTCTCTTCCTTCTTGCTGCAACAGAAGTTGTGGTTTTTGGGGTTTTTCAGAGGAAAGAAAAAGGAGGGGATTGATGTTCAGAGCCATTCACAGCTGCTCATCAGGTTTGGGAGGTGGGTGTAATGAAGAGCTTCCCCCCACTGCTGTGTCTGTGCAAAGTCAGTTTTTTGCAGGATTTACCATCTGAATGGAGTCAGTGACAGAATTTCACAAGAAGATATTTAATGTCTTCTCTGTATGGATTTAGTTTAAGTTTCTGACAAGACTGCAGGAAAGTAGCTTAAGGGAGACAACTCCTGACTAAGTGGAAAATTGTTTCTTATTCCTTCCATGCTCCCTTTCACCTTCATTACGTGCAAGGTTAAGAGATTTGCTCTGGTAATCACATTTATCAGTTCTGTTATTAAACAAAGCTTATTATTTCCCTGAGATGCATTCACATCAGAAAAACTGCCAATATTGCCTTGTCATTGTCCTTTGCCTTCTCACCCCCTCAGAGGCTGAATTCGGTCACGCCGGCCCCACTTTGGTTCATAAATTTAAACCAATTTCTGAAGTGCACCTTTACAACTGTTTTTTGGTGTTAAACTTGACAGTTCTGCTTTCCAGGTTATGGAAATTATTTTTCAGTTGTATTTTCATTTTGCTGCCTATGTATTCACTTCTAGAAATGATTGGCATCACTCAAATGATTTGGCAGGAAAAAAGAGCCAAGCAGATAATATTTAACATTTTTCTCTCTGCAGCTTATCACCTGAATTTCCTAGAGAAGATTGTCTGACAATGCAAAAGAGTAAAAAAAAAAAAGTTGCTAAAACTAATGCTTCTTTATATTGGCAGAAATAGGAGGAGCCTGTGAAATGTTTGAAAATTAATTGTTCCGAGTGCCCTGGGCAGCCCGGCTGCAGTGCTTGAACGTTGGGTCCCAGGCAGATTTCCAAGCCCTGAGAACTGAACCAGGCCCCCAGAACTGTGCTTGGCAGCTTTTATCAGCCTTGGGACTTTTGGGGGCTTGACAAAAGAGATAAACCTGTAAGCAATGAACTGATGCCACCTCAGGATTTATGTTTGCATAATTAAGAGATGACCTGATAAGTGCTGTGTTTCTTTTTCAGAAAGTCATCTCCCGTTAGATCAAGTGATGGAGTTTCTTTCTGCTTATCACTGAATGCTTTAAAGTTTTCTACACTCCCATGTTTTTTATTGCATTGAAGAATCATTTTTGAGGGTGTAAAAATGACACCCTGGTCTTCAGAGTGTATTCCTTTGATTTCATCAGCTGCCTGAGGATTTGTTGGTGATGGCACATGCTGAGATGGGAAAGTTACAGAATTTCAGGCTGAACATCTCTGAGTGTTTCAGAAAATTTGAGATGTGTCTCAGTAGAGTTTTAGGATGCAGGAATTACAATAGTCAAGGCATAATTTCTCTTTCCTGTTCCTGTAATAAACAAAGCTGTTTCCCAGTAGTTGTGGATGAGACTTTTCAGAAGATGTGAGAGCAATCCTGCTTGGGGTATCAAATTAATGTAGGAGATCAGGGACAAGAAAAATACCATTCATGATACTAATTACTAATGATGAAATTAATATTCTTTATAGAGAAGCAAATTCTGTGAAAGAATTTAAGTAATTTTAATTTTTCTAGTTTTTTTTTAACAAATAAGCTTTTGGTACTGTGAGTGACAAAAGGATGAATAGAAATTCTGCCTACGTTTTCATTTTGGATTTTTTTCTTGGTCAATTTCTAAACAAGATAGTTTTTCATTTCACTTAATCAGCTTTTTATTTAGCACATACAGTTATTCATCTCAGTGTAGTGTGGCTCAAGAAAATAAAGGGATTAAAATATTCCTTCTGTGAATTTCTTGCTGTATTAAATAACTTAGGTGTGATTCCTGAAACAACTTTTTTATGATCTGATCCGTGGCTGGAATTGTTTTTTACTTGAAGATCAATTTGTAAATAATTCAGCTTTAAATGGGAGAGGTTCCTTTCATAATCAGCCCTGCTGCATGCAGCACTGGGTGTCTGATTCAACAGTTTAGAAAAGTAACTACAGACTGTGCCAAATCTGGCTTTCACCCCTTGTTTTATTTCAGTGGTTGTGCCTCTAATTGAGGATCTTTTTTGAAGTGCAGAACTCTGAATTTGATATTTATTTCTTGTAGGTGCGTATATGGATTTCAGTGATGTTAAAACATGAGTTCTGGTTGGGATTTGGGAAAGGTATTCAGATTGATGGAGTTCAAATATAAATGTTATTAACAAAGATTAAAAACAGCAATGAAAAGCAATTTCAAAGGGAACAAATGGAAAGTTGCACAGAGTTAACATTAATATTGTTTTAGAACTATAAATACATAAACAGTAAATACCCCTTCTTCCCCCTTCCAACACACACACACTCTGTGACAGAAGTTTATTCCTCTAGAAAATATTTATTCCTCTAGAAAATAAACAGGAGCTTTGAACTTTGTTGCAAGGGGAAGGCAGAAGGGGTGGAGTGAGGGGACAGGAGGGGGGGATATGTTTGGTCACTGGGTTCTTGCTTTTTGTTACCCTGGAGAAGACTGACTTTGGCTGTAAATATTGTATAAAAAATGTGACACCAATTGATTTCTGCACTGTGTCCTGCATGCTCTGGTGCATCCTTAAATGGAGATCTTGGATGGCTTTGCTGCTCTCCAGCTGTATCAGTTACCCTGATAAGAGACATTAACTTGCCTAAACTTATTAAGATCTTTTGCCTACCAGAGCACTAAGTGCTGCCACGTGGGTTTGCTAACTGATTGCATTCATGTGAGGAATTAAAAGCTTATTTTTAAAGAATTGCAAAATGAAGGGAACGATGAATGAAAGAGCAAAAATTACTGCAGATAAAAAAAAATTCAAAGCACTGTGCATTCATCTTATCATTAAATGGAACAGCAGCAATTTGTGAACTAATTTTAATTTCCAGTAAGGAACACCATTCATTAGAACAGAATCCTTTTTATGAAATAAAAAGCTGCCTTCCTGAAAGGCATGTTTCCTCACTTGATGTGCATTTATGCTCACAGTTCTATCCAATAACCATCGCAGCTCCCCAGCTACATGTGAGGGCTTCATTTCCTCACTTGATGCACTCCAGTTGTACAGAAATGGTCTGGGGACAAGTCTGCTCTGTGCACTGGGAATGTTCAGTATTTAATGTGCATTAAACATCAACTGGTGATTCTCTTGTAGGAACTGCACTGCAGAGGCTCTTAGAGCAGCCCCTGGGAAGGACAAATGTTCCCAACAGGAGCTCAGCGTCTGCAGAGGGCTGGGAACTGCTCCTGAGTGCCTGAGCAGCAGGACCCCATCCCAGCCTGCCCCTGAGTGCAGGGAGTGGCAGTGCCAGGGACACTCCTGGCATCCCTCAGCACCTGGGAGCTCCTCCTGCCTGCTCAGGGAAAATAATTCCCTTCAAGTGTTTGGAGATGTCATTTACAGGGAAGCCTGGGTTTGGTTTTGGGGCTTGAAATGTACTTGTGTCTTAATTTCTGCAGGAAAATGTACATTAATATCTGAATTTGCTCATCAACAAGGGATTCTCACAAATAACCCCACAGGGGAAACGTTTCTATGAGCTTCTGTTTATATCCCTACATCTGAAGGAACTGTCCTCTGCCTCAATTTGTGTTCAAATGTGGTTTTCAGTGCAGAGGCATTTCTCAGGGCTTTGGGAACTGGAAGAGAGAACCATTCAATGATTTTCCAATTCCAGGTCATGTATAACCCTTAGAAGAGTTTTATATATCTGCCTTTTCTTGCAATATTTATATAAAGTTTTTGCTCTTGCTATCTACAAAAATGACATTTGGAAAGTTTCATTTGCAGGTGCAGCTCTTGAGTGAAGGAGAATTATTCTTTATCCATGGAAAGTACTTTTCCTAAGTATTGTGTGGGAACAGCAGACTGCCTTCCTGCTCCTAGATGGAGCATGGATTTTAGTTTTTATATTTTAAGTTGCACTTACATCATAGATACCATCCATGTTTTCTTATTCTCAGTGTTGAGCATTTGTTTGAAGTTATTCCTTCTGCTTACAGTTCAAAACAAACTCCAAGGGGCAGGAAGCAGAAAGGTTCAGCTGGTTAAGATGAAACAACAATGAACTTGTTGAAACTTTAGGATTTGCTGAATATCAATAAATTCTAATGAGCATCCAGCAGTCTGAGGAAACTTCTCCTATTTGGTATTGATTATTTTAGACTTTGTAATTTTTGTAATTGTTTGCATTTAACTGTGAGAAATAAAATTAATTTAACTTTCCATTAGCATCCTACAAGAAAACTCCTATTTTTTTTCTCAGTTAAAATACTAAGTGGAAGGAAAAGGCTTTGCACTCCTGTTGAAGGCACAGCACAGGAAAGTAACCATTTATTTCCTGTTGGATCTTTAGCTTTAGGAGTTTTATGCTTAAATGGAAAACGTTTTAGGCAGTAATTATAAGCCCCATAATGCTGTACATCTTCTGCTTTGCAATTAATTGTTCATGATTCGAGGAACGTTTTGAAGCAGAGCCTGTATGTAAGTGCCAGGAATACCATTTTTTTGCCCTGCTACAGACTTGTGTCAATTTGAATTAATTGATAATGAGTTAATAAAATGTTCTTAAGAACTTCTACCACATATTCTGTAGGGTTTTATGCCAATTGATTAACATGAGCAAAGAAAAACGTGTCACATGGGTGGTGTGCGTTGAATTTTGCATCTAGGACGCTCAGATCTAAGTTCTTGTAGCTCCAAGACAGCTGAATTTGTGATTTGAGTGTTAGATTTGAGATTCCAGTGATTTGCTTGGCTGTTTGACAGCCCCAAGTCTGCATGCCCCAGATTTGCATTATTTTGTGTTGCCCCAAATGCAAGAAAAGAATCCCTAAAATGCACTTTTGAAAAGGAAATTGACAGAGTATCATTTTCTGAGAGGTTACATTTAAAAACCTTTTATCTCTGAACACTCGCCTGATATTTAAATGGGGCTGCCACAGCAAGCAAGACACACTTGATTAAACTGCTCGTGCTTGTAATTCTGAGGAGAACATCTGAGGGGCTGCTGGCTCTCATCAGCACTGGCAGAAAATCCCCCTGCTGAAAGCACTGCGATGGGAGATAGGAGGAATTAGTTTGTACAAATAATCTGCTTTTCTTTTCCAAACTAGGGGCTTTTTTAGGAAATTCAGGGCACCGGTGAATAAACAGAGTTTTCCTTCTCTGTTTTTGCATTGCTGATTGTTTCAGCTCGTGGCATCTCAGCAGTTTGAATCCTGTTGAAGAACTGACCCTGCCAAGTTAAAAATCAGATTACAGGCAATTTGGGCTATATTTAGTTACATATATTCAATTGACATTATTAAGCTAGAGGGAAAAAACCACCAGTATTTGATGCTGTTGAGCTCAAATGTACTTAAGTTGTTTACTCGGTCTTTAGAGTGTCTCCCAGCACAGCAAATGATCTGTGTGTGCAGAGCTGCCTTTCTATAGGTGCCAGTTCAAAAATAAAATAATCAGCAGGTCAGAAATATGGCCGGGACCTACTGCAGGCAGAGGGCACAACATCAGCAGCACATCCTGAAATCTCAGTCCTGAGCAGCCCAGCAGCACTCACCGGATCCCAGAAACTGAAATTTATTTGTTTATTTATTTGGAGAGCCTTTGGTCACTGGCAGTCGTGATAGAACTGTTGCCATTCAATTTGATTTCCTCTGAGAAGTGTCCTCTGTGGCCCTGTGGCATTTACTGATCCTTTCACTTACCTGATTTCTTACCCTGCAATAAAAAAAAAAAATAATCCCCCTACTAAAGTAACTTTGAAATATTTGCATGACCGGTGTCACATTTGGTGACTGCATGTTTGGCATGAAGGTAAATAGACATAATTGAATGAAGGTGAGGTTAAATGTGCTGATTCTGCTGCAGATAAATATTCCAGACCTGCAGCTCATTACCCTTTGAGTTTGCTGTGATGTGCAGCAGGTGAATGCTGTGAATCTTTGGACAAAGTTAACTTATAAAAAGATATTGCTGAAAAAAGGCAAATTATTTTGCTGTCCTAATGAAATGACTCTCCTTTTCTGGTCGTGACTGAAACCAGTTGTGTTTAGTTTGTTATTTAATACAGTAAATGGCAAGGTTGCTAATTATTGTCACAAATAATCATCCTTCTAAATTAGCAGGGGGGAAAAATCAATCAAATTGTCATGATCCCTTTACAAACCTAATTTCAGAATTCAGTGCAGGTTTTTACATTGGCCATTTAAAGGGAAATGGTTTTCCTTCATTTGCTCTTGTGCTTTGAGCATGCATGGTTACTAAGCTGTAACCCTTGTAGAATTAGATATTTCCCAATTAAAGATGAGTTTAACCTTGTGGAAAAACAACTTTAATCTCCTTCTGCTTGGTCAAGTCCAGTTTCCCTACTGAGAGACAGGATAGCATGAACATTTCTCTGGTAGGAGATGGCTGAGGAATGCAGGTTTGAGCAGTTACAGCCTTCATTGTTCTGCCCTCTGCTTCTTTTATTCTCAGTGAATACTAAGAGAGACATGAAAAATATTGGTGGTGGGGGCTGTCAGTCTGTCTGCTGTTCAGTCTGAAAGTTTTAAAAGTCAGGGTGGAATTCCAAAGGCTCCTTGTAGGGTGTGTGGGGTAGCAGGTTTGTCTGGAACCACACAATCATTTCAGTCCCAAAGCCCCTCCTGTGCTTCACTGCCTCTGTCTCAGCTCTAACGAGCTGTGGTGAAGCTTTCTGGGGTAAGTGTGGGTGGTTCTGTGTGTGGGTGGCTTTTTAACCACACCAAGTATGAAATTTTCCTTAAGGTACACTGAAATTGTGTATTTTCCTCGGTGGTGCACTAAGCATCAGAAGGATTGTTTAGTCTGTTTTTATTGCACAGCATCCAGTAACAGCCGTGCTGCCTGGGTATTCCATGTGAATTGTTCCTTTTGATGTAGTCTGCGTGTTCCGTGGTGAAATGGAATTTGGAAAACTTTCAGTTGGTCAGGTCTAATCTGGCAAGATTCCAGATATTTATTTTTATCCTAATATGAGTTTTTTTACAGTTCTTTGCTTGGTACCTGGCTTTATTCCCTTTGTTATATTTCTGTGGTTTAATATCTTTATGTTCATTGTTGGGAAAGGAATTCTAGCCAGGCCTGCATAATTAGCCATGAGATATTCCATTCTTTTATGACCAAAACATGGCGTGAGCCAACAGAGAGAGATTGGTAAATCATGTTTCAGTGCTTGACCAGTAATGTGAAAATTGTTGATTTGCTTTGAGACGAGATCAGCCTCAGACCTCAGACTGCCTTAGGGGCATGAGCACAGCATGGTGAGAGGTAGCAACGTGTTCAGGAGGAGAAGGGATCACTCAGGGTCTTCAGGGAAATCCATTTTTATGTACCTGCTTCAGAGAGGGTCTGCAACAAAATTTAGTCTGTCAGCTAAATTACCAGATAAAAAAATCAGTAAATAATGCACATACAAAGGAGAAATACTGGAGGGTTGTGGATCAGGAATCAAGACCTCATAGTGTGAGAATAACTTTGGAGAGGTGTGGGATGCTTTAATGGAGAAATGGACTTTTGCATCTGTGGGGGGATGAGGGTTGTGGCAGGAGGAATTTGGCACTGTCTGCTCTTTTTTATGAGGGAAAAATCCAGAAAGTAAACACAGTGGAAATGCAGTATAAACAATTTGTTCCTCATAAAGTAAAATTAATGAATTTGAATATTTGTTAAGGATGTGTTCTGTATTTTGGTGTGTGGAGATGGAACTGTGAGTGTTGGTTCCATGGGTTTATGTTTGTGCAGATGCCATACACCAAACAAAGTCAGGCCACTTTGCAAATTGTTGGACAGAGAGTTGGAAGCCAGGCTGGCAGGGTGGGATCTCTGAAATTTCTGTGAGCAGGCCTGGGGGGAGGAAAAGTAAAAGGAGAAATATACAGAAACAAAAGAACATGGAAGAAAAGTGTTTGTAATTCATCTTCATAAAAATCCCATGATTTTTTATAGAAATATTGGATCTGTGAACTAACTCAAAACTTTGTGTTTATGTGCCCTCAGTCATGTCTAATAAAAGCTTTTCTAAGCTTTCCCAGATGGTGAATTTACTCAGTTCATCTGGATTTTCAGGGTCAGCTGGGACTCATTTTTTGTTACCTTCATGTTGCTCTTTAAAGGGGTTTTCTCTCCTTGTTTCCCCCTCGTTCAGATGTGTACGGAAAAAATTAAATCCCTTGTCTTGCCAGACTCAACAGTGGTTTTTAAAGAGCTTTCTACTCCCTTTCTTATCACATAATATTTCTTTTCTTTATTTTTTTCCTCTCTGATCCATCTTAAAGTGAAGTGAAAATGCTCCCTGTGTTCCAGGTGATAACTGTAGGATTATATAGGTGTAATCTTTATTTGGATTGAATCTGAAAAGCACCTAATAACGTGTCATGTTTTATTGCATAATGTTCCTTTCCTTGCAACTATTTGATGTCAGTAAAAAAAATGACAAATCCCTTTGGAAAATGTTCCTTTGTATTTTTACTGGTCTGGACTAAGGCACAGTTTTCATAAAGTTAATAGTTGAAAACACAAGAACTCTGGAGCATTATAAATGAAAATTGTGTTATGCAAAGCACAACATCAATTTTCTTTGACAGTTTATTCCTACCTTCAGATTTTCATTCCTTTTTAAGAAGGAAAGCCCTGATGTGAGGAGACATAAGATTATATTTCATATGGGGCTATGCTAAGAATCCTGTGAACAGAAGTGTTCAAATAATCTGTGCATTCCATTGTAGTGTGAATAAAGGGAGAAACTGGTGAATGTCAAATGGGGAGGTGTAATAGATGCAACAGGTGGAGCTGTGTGACAATCAAGAGCTTCCAGTCGCTTCTTTTTCTCATTTTTATTTATTGAAGACATGTATTCTGTACATTTTACAGTATGAACTTCTGTCCATTTAGTTGGAGACGTTTGATTAGAGATCCATGTTGGATTTCTGGTTTAATCCCTAAGACGTGGCAGTGCCACAGGAGGGAGCTCTGCTGTGTTCTGCACCTCGAGGCATCACCTAAAATTGTGTTCCAGAGCTCAGGAAGATCGAGAGAGAATGGGGGACAAGAATCAGGAGAAAATAAAAAGAGTCTGTTTTGGCTGGCTGGAGAGGGAGAACTCTGACAGCAGGCTACACAGCACATGGAAAATTATAGAGCAGAAAAAATAATGTACAAGATTCCAAAGAGTAAAATTCCATGAACAGAGCTCTACTTCTGTACATCGAACAGAAATTTAATGGCTCCTTGATTGTGAATCATTGCCTGAGGGAAACTGGGCTTTCATCCTTAAATTTATATTCAACCAAGTTGTCCAGATCACTGAAAGATATTTTTGTAAAGGATTCTGCTTTATGAGAGTGATAATCCATTAGAAATCCATTCTTTAATTATTGTATGCTTATTTTCAAATCAGAAATTGAGGGGAGAGTGCACTCTATAAATCCCTGGAGCTGCAGCTTTAGATACCAGAATCAATCTGTCCTGAGATGCTCCTTTAGCAAAACTGTTGTTGATGGAGCTGCTTTTTGCCCTCCATGCTCAAAACAGAAAAAAAATTTTTAAAGCTTCAGGTGTTTTGGAGGGGAAGGATGTCACTGAGGAACAAGAGGTGTCTGTGAGCAAAGCAAACTTTGATTTCAGATCTGATTGCCCTGTGCTTCTGCTCTTGGCTTTTCCCTCTGACTAGAGGTTGTTTAAGGAATATTCTCAAGTGTTTGTTGTCTGAGATAGAATTTTGAGGGATAACCTCACTTTCCTGACTTTTCCTTGGTTTGATCCCAGGTGTTTGGGACAAGGCTGTTTGTGTGCAGGCAGTGGTGAGCTTGTAATAAATAATTGCCCAATAAGTTATTAATGCCAAAAGTGTGGAACCATTTCTGAAGAGAAAAGAGGAGCAGCAGGACAGACACCACTCTGCTCAAACCATGTGTGGTGTGTGCTTTTACGTAGGCACCTGCTATTCAAAATACTGTTTAGGTGCAAAATAAACTCCTTTTAGGGTAGTCTTTAATTTTCTCCTCTGCTTGGGTTTGTGAACCCTTCATTTCAGCACTTGTTTGTGCTAAGCAAGTCTTGATTTGAATGAAGTTATTCCATGATTTTCTCAGGTGGCAAAATTCCTTTTCCTCCTTGATTTGGAACATCTGGGCTCTCGAAATGTTACACAATCAGCAGTTTTTGAGATTTCCCAAAACAAGAAATTGAGGACTTCTGACACTGCAGCACTAAAGGAAACCTGGAGATCCAGGGAGGCATTTCTCTCTTCCTGCCCCAGCCTTTACCAGAAACTGTCTCTGGATGAAGTAACTGTCAGCTCTCCTGACTGAAGCTTGTGCAGACCCAGTGCAAGTGACAGCTCAAACATCCCTCGGTTCATTAAACCCAGCTGAAGTGAGGAGAAGCTGCAGATCAAAGAGAAAGGGAAAAGGCTGCAGTTCCTCTGAAAGATTCAGGGCACACAAAGCTGTAATTATTGTTTAAGGCATCTGATTGTGTGACAATATTCCAAAGCTGATGGAATATTTCTAGGAGTGGCCACCTTACCAGGGCTCCTGCTGAAATATCAACAACTGCATTTGATTGTTGTTAGAACACGTCAGCGCTTTGTGTTATTTGAAACAGTCACAGCTCATTTGAATATAATATGCAAAACAAATTTTACAACAGCATTTTGTTTGTAGTAGCTGCATTTTCGTTGTTTTCTTTCTTGTTTTTATTCATCTAAAGAGATTTTTATCTAATTGCTCTCCAGGGAAGGGATGCTACAAATCCATTACTCTGGCAACATTTTCTGTTTGATTTATGCTTGACTACCATGTTTTATGTGTTGCTTTGTAATTAATGCAGGAATAGTGATTAATTGTTTGCCACTACAAAAAAAAAATTAAAAAATTGGAATTTGAAAAAAAGCTACAAACACCACTCTTCATGCTGTTTCAAATGACTTAAAAATCAAAGTATCACAAGTGAGAATTGAGAACCAGATGATTTCTGTTGTCAGTATGAAGGCAGTTTCAAAATTCTGGTGACTTCATCAATGGAAATAAAGTGTTGGTTTTACCAGGATGGAAAGTTTGGGTTGCTTTCAGGGCTTCTAGAGCTTTTAAAAACCCTTTGGATCTTTCTGTCCTCTCTTTAAAATGGGAATATGGAATTTGAGGGTTATTTCCCTGTTACAATAATGGGGGGAAAACCTTCTGAGGTAATCAAATTTCTTTTTCTTTGAATACTAAAAAACCCAGCAAGTGTTTTAGGTTAATTTAAGCTAATTCATAACTCTAATTTTGGAGTTGTTTTTTTTTTTAAAGACAGATAAGATCTTTCCTTTTCTCTAGCCTGTGGTATTGAAATTTTGCCTTTTGTGTTCTCTTTGGAGAGCCAAGTGCTCTTATTTACTTTGCAAGTTTTCTTCATTTTGCTGCCACAGGAAATTCCTGATTTGCCACCCTAAATCTTGGAGCCAACTTTCCCACTATAAAACAGTTCAAGGAACAGCCTGTGGAGCTTTGCTCCTTGGACTGAATATTTTATAAAGTAGGCCCTCGTTTATCAGTTTTTGCCCAGAGACTTCCTCTGGGACTTTTAGAGAAATGAGCAGAGGTCTTTGTGTCCTCGTTAGCAGAAGTGTAAATAAAACAGCAATATTGAAATGATGTTGACACAAGCTTTCTCCTGTGCATGGCAATGTGGTGGAATCAATGGAAATTGGCTTTTCATTATTGAGAAGTTGGAATGCAGGAGAGGTAGGAACTGGTGTGATTGCTCAGAGCTGGGAGGAAGCAAACATTGACAGAGTTTTTAATGTTTACCAAGATGGAAGTTTTATGGCCACTTAGGGACAAGGCAAAAAGCTTCATCTTAACATGAACTTAAGTGCAGTTCTGAGATTTTGGGAGAAGGAGCAGGTCACAGCCAGGGTTGTTCTTGGATGGCTGTGAACTTTCTGTGCTTCATTTCCATGAACACAAACCACACACCAATGACTGCAATTGTGTTCCATAACTCTGATAGTTAATGATGATTTCAGGTCCTAATGGAACAAAGGGAGAGGAATAGCCCTCCTTGCTCAAAAATAGCTGAGAATCCACTGTTCTCTTGTGTTTTGGTGTGTTTGGGTTTGTTCTGAGCTGTTCTGTCAAATGCTGAATGATGAGGTAATTTGCTTTGTAATGAGAAAGAAATGCTCACACTGAGCTTTTTATGGGTATTTTATTAGGGAATCTTCAAGCTCTTCAGGAGTACATGATTTTGTGTACACAGATAAACTGGGGCTCCTGCTATGGATCTTGGCTTCTTTGGGTTCTAATTCGGGTAGAGTGAAGTGTAATGCAATGAAGGTCTCTGCAATTTTTTTGTTTTGTTTTTTCAAAGGCTTCCAACAGGAAGAACAGATTAGGGATGTTAATTGTGGTTCATAATTATCTGTGCCTGCTGCAGAAGTCTTGGCTGCTGTGCAGTCACAGAGATGCACTCTGGATGTCGTGTGAGTGATAAAGTTGTTGGCATGTGTGTGCATGCTGGTAGCAGGTGGAAATAGAGCTGTCAGTGTAAATGACTTACTGCTATCAAAGCTGAATTCCTGTCTCCAGCTAAGAAGTTCTGTTTGGATTTCCACAGTTCAATTCAAAGAAAGCTCTATTATGAATGAGCTGGGAGATTAGAAACTGAGAGCTCCTGTGCATCCTGCATTAGGGATGACACTTTTGGCTCAACTTCCTCTTCTCACGAGTTCCTGCAGATCTCTGGCCTGGTGGTTCCTCAAGCCAGAACCCTGCTCTGCTGTGGTGTGCAAGGGTTTTGAAGGGCAGGAATGCCATTGGTGTGGCTGAAATATTTTTAGTAAATTTTCACTGAGCGGAAATTGTCATTGACAATCATCCCAAAAAGTATTTGAGTTCTTGTTGAAGTATATTTCTTTCGTATTAGTAGTAGATAAGTGTACCTGATCTACTGTGTCTGTGTATTTTGCACTGTATTTTTGAAAAATGCATTGTTTTAAGAAAATAATTTATTTACATTGAGAATGATAAATTGATTATCTGTTTTCCTATTGTGATAAATTCCTGTTGTTCTTTGTTTTTTCTTTTAAAACTAGTGTGTCCTAAAATCTGTAGAATCAGTTAGAAATGCACCTAAAAAGGCTGTTGTGGGCAAATGTAAAGGAAATCATGTGCAGAGTTATGATGAGCCCTGTTTCTGTTTTCCCAGTGATGCTGTGCTGCCTTTGAAAGAGTTTGTAATCAATATTAGCTTCAGTGTATATGGCAGAGTGAAGAAACCTTGATACCTTCAGTAAAACTGAAGTTAACTGAAAAACAAGCAGCTCAGATATTTAAATAAATAAAGTTTAGGTGGCTTTGCTTTCCAGACTCATAGAAAATTCCAGGCTGATTATCCTTGATTTCTCTGATCTCATTTTTCATCCGTTTACATGGAAAAAAGACAGTAGAAAACATGGAAGGGTAAAGGTAGAGGTCCTCATATGGACATAAAGAAATAATTTCTCTAATAATTAGTAATTAGTGATTTTTATCTCTGACACAAAGTGGTAGCATAACATCATAGTAAGGTTTGCATCTATTGATTGCTTAAATTATTTCAGCCTTTGCACTGGGTATCTGATAGGTTTTGCAGTGAAGTACTGGCATAGAATTTTCTTAAGGTTATAAAAGAAACAAAAAAATATGGTTATGTGGAAAAAACAAGCTTCTGAATCAAGTACCTTCTCCTACTTGAACAAGCACCTTTAGACTTGTTAGTGAACAAATCTGTGATTTTTGTTACTGTTTAATTTGGAGAGAATGAGGCCGTGCTTGGAGTTTTTAAATGAGCACTCGGTGAAGCTTCAGTCTCTGTTCAGGAGATATTTTACAGGTGGGAAGGTTGGGTGAAGCACACAGAATGTGCCAGGAACTCTGTTAATATTGCATGGAATGTGACTGGAACCATTGTCTTTACAGCTCTGGCTTGTCCTCTTCAGAATGAAGCACAGCTGAAATCTTCAGCTCTCTCTTTGCTCCTCCCGTTCATCCATCCTGCTGGCATCCCCTTGTCCTGCAGGCCATCTGTTAAAGATATTCCTTACTTGCAGATTGGTACTTCATACATAAAAAATAGTGACGTTCAAACTGCAGTGTCTGTTTCTAGAGTGGTGCTATAAAATATCTCCTTTCTGTAGCAGTACTGGGGGTTTTAGTGCTTGTTGTTATTTCTTATGTGAATGTGCAACCTGAGTGGAGAACTGGGAGCTTTGTCTCCAAGAATTGGCTGCAAATCTGGATTTGTCGAAGTATTTTTCTTTTTTCAGGCTTTGGTCATTTTGGGGTTTGCATTATATTGTGTAAGATTCTTTTCAAAGGATCCACTAAACCAATTTGTACATTTATATTCCTTTCTGTTTCTCTTTAGTATTTTTGGTGGGCTGCTCACGACAGCAATCTGCTGACTCCACGGCAATTCACGTTTTTCTGAAATTTTTAGACTGTGCTCAATAATTCAGTAATGTGCCATTATTACCTATTTAATGTATTCTTGCCATTAAACTTTCATTTCCTTTTGAGCAGTTAAATGTCACTGAGGACTGAACCGTACCAGGTTTATCCTGAGATGTGCCACTCCACGGTCCAAGCTTGAAATTCTAATCAAGCAGGTTAAACTTGCTTTCAAATAATTGAGAATTAGGTATTGCCACTGCTGTGGCACTGTGTAGGCAGATATTAGTGTTCCAAAATCTTGATTTTATATATTAATATCCGTCCTGTGTTGGTTTCTGTTTCTAAGTGAACATTACGAGCTCCCAGCTTTGCTCTTGTGCCACTGAGGCTTTAGGCAAGAAGAGAGGATTGCGTGGAAAGATTTATATTGATAAAGTTTTCAATCATGCTTTTAAGAACCAATTTTTAAATGTTTATTTATGTACCCTCCCATTAGTTACAATGGGAAAATCCAAGTGGAATGTTTGGCCTTTTTCCAGTGGAAGGTATTTCCAGCTTTGCTGTGCTTGCCTGTGCAGTGACAGCCTTTGAGGTCCTCAGCAGCATCCAAATGCTCCAGGAATGTCATGAACAGAACACCCACCTGCATCTCCATGCTTTGTTCTGCAATTTGCTGACTGTTTTCTGGAGGATCACTTTTGGGTTTAGTCTAATCTCAAACAGAAATGTATTTTCTGATTTCTCTGTGTGTCTCCATCCCCTGTTCACTTTGCAGTTGGGTGCTGTTCTGCAGAGAGCCTGGGCTCTCACAAGTGCTGTGGAATTAGAAATGTGAGCCCAGGCAGGCTGTGGGGGGAGAGGGGAAGCCCAGGGGAAGCTCAGGGGAAGCTGAGGCAGAGCTGTGCTGTGTTAACAGCCACGAGCAGGGCTGTGCGAGGAGCAGCCGCGGGACCGGGGCTGCAGCGCTGCTCTGGGCAGGGAGTGGCTGCAGCCTCAGGTGCTGGGCTTTGACAGGGGCAGCAAACGCTTCCATCAGCTCCCGTTCACTACCAGCAGAACTGCTTTGATCCTGTGGCAGCTGTGGGTTTTTGTTTTTTCCAGTGATTTGTGACTTTGTGGCTCTAAACAACCCCTCAGAAGAAAGGAGCAGACTGAAATGTACTTGCTTTGAGGCAAACTGATATTTCCCTTAGCAGCTTGCACCCTTCCTCTATTTGCAAAATAATTGTTCAATTTTTTTTTCATGTAGGGAAAAAAAAGCACCACATTTTTCTATTTAAAAGCATTATGTCAAACTTTTAATGATGGCTGCTGGGATGAAAGTCAATCTCAGTCTCATTTCTAGGCTTCCACACTTCCTAAAGGAAAAAAAAAAAGACTTCTGTTGTTCCATGGTGTTTTTCTCACTAATAATTTTTCAAAGCTGTTTGTCAGTTTGCTGGGACAGGTGGGTGGATATTTCATTTTTGTAAGTTCTGTGAAATTACAGAGTTGAGAGTGTGCCTCAAAAAAGTGAACCTAAGACAGGCAGCCTGAGGCAGGAGCTGTGTGGCTGGGCAGGAAGGAATCCCCAGAGGAGAATTTTGTAATAAAAGGCAAAGAAAATCAGATATGATTTTGTCACTGATAGTTATGCATGTTTTGTGTATAAAATATATGTGTGTGAGGTGGGGGCATGACATCACTTGAGCACTGAGAGATCAGAGATTCTCACAGCAAACTGAATTTCACTGTGTGTTTTCACAGAATGCATTTTATAAAATTATTCGTCTCTTGGAAAAAAAAGGCCACGATATTTATAAATTCTATGGAGCAAGTTGTATTCTCTGTCAGTGGCAAATCTTCCCCATTGGAAAGGGATCATTTAGTGGCAGTGTTGGGATGACCCTGCAGACGTGTTCATGTTGATTCAGAAGAATGTCACACTGGGCAGCAGAGCAGCGCCTGCACCTTTTCCAGGTGTAACCTTGGCACTGCGTTCTCTTTCCTTGTGTGTTTGTTTCCTTTATTTACTGTTGGATTGTGCATTTGAGTCCTTTCCCTTAACAAAACCTTACAGCTTTGCTGAGAGTGCCCGGGAGCAGTATGAGAAGCTGTCCAACATGCACAACAACATGACTAAACTGTACGAAAATCTGGGAGAATACTTCACCTTTGATCCCAAAGCAATAAGCATTGAGGAATTCTTTGGCGATCTGAGCAACTTCAGAACTCTGTTTTTGGTGAGTAATGCCTGCAAAATGTTATCTATTTTATTATATTTTTTCCTCCTAATTTTAATTCTTTCCTTTTCTCTATTTTTTTCTGTTAGGCTTAATTTTGTGGTTTGTTCCATGGCAAGAAATTGAGTGAACATTTCTAGAATTATTTAGATTTTGGTCATGACAGTCCTCCAGTTTGTAACTTGACAACTCAACTGTGAATAAGACATATGGGTAGTTAGAAAATATTGTTCAAATTGTCAAAATTTTCAAATTTCATTCAACTTTGATATTTCAGCTATATAATGAATCAGTTTTAATGGACTTTTTTGGGGTTTAAAATTTGGATACATGGACTTCCAGTGGGCAAACCAAGTGTAAGGTTTTTCTGGTAGGCAAAAGTTTTTCAAAACAGAAAACACATCCCATAAACAGTCTTTCTGAGCTCCCAGAAAAGTAGAGATGATTTCTGCCATTCCTTTATAATTTCAGAAAGTGAACAAAATGCTTTCCTAGGATACTCTTCTGATGCTACCTGTTGGGCCTAAACAGTGAATTCTATCCCTCTGATGCCGTGGGCTTTAACATTTTATCTGTGCTTTTATCTTCTAAGCCTATTTTTAAACAAGTCACTCAGCACTGGAATGAACTCGGCCCATGAGAGTGATGCATGTGAATGTAACCAGTGAAGCTCCAGTATGAGACTGGGAAATGCCAGGGCTGTGCAGCTGCAGGAGACTCCTCCTTTGGCACAGCATCACTGGTGCTTCGTCCCTGCTCTCGTTCCGGGACCTGCAGCAGGGGCAGGAATTGGAATCGTGTCTTTGGAGAACTTCTTGACTTACTTTATTCTCTAGAGGAGAACCTCGTAGACTTTACTGGCACAAAGATTCTTGTTTAGGGATTTCATTTTTTCCAGACACTTGAGGAAGGCCTAGGGCGAACATTAAAAGTTCACAGTAAAGCATTTTTCTTCTGTCAGGAAAAAAAAAAAATTACGAAAAAGAATTAAGATTTTCTGCAACTTTTTGATGCTTGCACGAAGTTTCCCAAGAGGAAAAATATGCTGAACCTCCTTTAATCTGTGGGATTTACTTTTTTAAAGTAATAACTACTGATAAGAATTCAGGAGCAATCAGATAAGACTGAGGGTAGAGAACATCTCCAAACATTCCCTGGAGCATGCACAGGTATTAAATGTGTCCAGGTCAGATTGCTGTAATACCTTCCTGCTTTCTCTAAGTGGTCCCAATAACTTCTTTTAGGATTTTGGTAATTGGCTGAAGTATAATTCCAAATATTTTATAAATATTGATGACTCATTTTTTCCTGTGCATCATTCCTTTATGTTCTTGCTTGTGCCTGTCTGTTGATAGAGCTCCTTCCTTGTCCACGAGCCAGTTTAGTTTAGAGGTTCAGAAGTTCCTCAGGTTGCTGGAGCATCACAGGAGTTAAGTAAAGCATTTCAGCAGAACTTCCCTTTGCCAGTGGAACATGAGTCAAATTCAAGCCTGGAGAAGAACAGAGAAAAAGGTGAATTCCCCTGGAGCTGACAACTGCAGAGAAATTGAATAAAAGCTAGCAAAAAGGGCAGTTTGTCGTGGTTGGGTTTTTTCCTCTTTGCAGTTAAAGATCCACTGGATTATAATATCTCTTTAATGTTTAGGACTCTTTGGAAGAAGAAATAGTTTTCAGATTTTTATTGGTTTAGTCCTTTATTTCATTGAAAACAAACACAAATTTCGATTGTCCTTGAGGAAACTGCAACCTGATACAACATCAACCCCAAATGTATCAGGCTCTTATCAAATAATGATTAATCAGTTGCCTGGAGCAAGATGCCAGTTTGTTCTCTTCCATTTGTGTCTCTGCCTGGCTGTCTCACACTTCATATCAAATGACCTGTAATATTTTCAAGCTGTCACTTTGAGTGTTTGTTGGTGTTGGTGGCAGAGGATTTAAAAACATCCACCAAATCTGGCTGATTACATTTGCAAATGGACACAAACTTCCTTTCAGTCTGACTGTGTGCTTTGAGGCATTTGTATGAAATTTGTACCTCAGCACTAGATAGGAAAAGTTCTTTTTTCTTACACGGTTTTTAAATGTTGTGGGTTTCGTTTGCTCTGTTGGCTTCCTCTTAGTGCAGATAGTCTTAAAGGTGAATTTTGAGTCTGAAAAAACAAAATGGTTTTTGAAGCAGGAAGAGGCATTTGTGGGTGCAGTTGTATGAAATGCAGAGGCTTTTCTGTTCAGTGAAGTGATTTTTTTTAGTTTTTGGTAGACAGTTTTATCCATGGTGACTGCTTCCCTCACTTTTGTCTAAATGCAGCTCTTTGAACAAGGAAATAATCTTAAAGTACATTATAAGTGTACTTAGAGAAGAAGGGTTGTATTCTAGCTGAAGTCAGAATTTAGGCAGATGTGAGTAACTCATCAGCTGGCAGAATGAGGGATGGGTTTGGTGAAACTCCAATGCAATAAATTGTCCTTTTTTATCAACACTGGGATTGATTGATGGCTGCTGTGTGCCCTGCAACACAACATCCACAAAGTGAAAATCTCCCCAGAATGAGAAGACCCATTAAATGATCAGCAAACTGAACACTTGTTATTGGTGGCCACTACTCTGGCTTTTAAGATTTTGTAAGATTGATGCCCTGGACCAGACAGGACACAGAACATCTGTTATGTTGCCTTCATAAAAACCAGTTTTTACCACAGTGGATTCAGTGTCCTGAGTATAAATGTCCTGTAAGACCTTTTCTTCTTCCTAATATTTGTTTAGAACTTGCTTCAAAGTAAGTTACAAGCTCTGTGACTCAGGAATGGGTTTTTTTGATGGCTTTTTGAAATGTCCCTAGAATGCAGCAGGTCATTTGCTACAGTAATATAAACCAGTGAATATACAATACATAAATAAATACATAATAAACATCTGATTTACTGTGAAATACAATGCATAGTCAGGCTAAATTCCCAGCTTTCAACCTCATAAATTGAGTTTGTAATTCAGGAGTGGTTTGAAAGAAAGGCTCTGTTTATTCTTTGTTCTCCCTGGTTATTTGTCTGGGAATACACTTTGTCCCTTCTGCCTAAAAAGTAACATTTCTTTAATGCAGTCTGAAAGATAACAGTTTCCAGCTAGCAGGAAGCTATGAAAAAATAAAGAATAATGAGCAAGAAGTATTTTCTTCAGTGAAATTTCCCAGGAGGTGGTATCAAAAGTGAAACACTGTCCTTATTAACAGGCGATATATAGCAAGCCCTCCCTCCCCCCTGCCCCAAACCCGAAATACAAACCCACTGTAAGCTCTGTAAATTCTCATCTGAGTGTGTACATCCAGCGAGTGCTGAGCAGAATAGGTTTTAATCATTATACTGAACAAAACAGGCTAGGAAAGGGTACAGGGGGTGGAATCACAAGCAAAAGAATTCACGTAGGAGCAGAAATTGAGCTTTATTTACAGGGGTTAGTGCTGCTGGGTAAGTGCTTTATTCATGATGCAAAACACAAGGATGACATTTCTCTTGGAAGCTCCCCAAAAGATGTAAAAATAAATAATAAGAAAAGAATTAAGCTGAGTTCAAGTACACTGTGTTGGCAAGTGTAGAAATAACTGTGTAGATGGAGTTGGGATTTTGTTCTGACCCATGTTGTTTCTCTGTGTGGGGGTGAGGTAAAAGCTCTGCATGTCACATTTCAGGGTAGAGATGCCATTGATTAAGTAATATTTTCAAAAGTAATATGGGGAAACATGGTCTAGAGTGAACCATGAAGTTAAATTTCCTAATCTTGAAAGGAACAGGATTAAAAAGTTTTCTTTGGGTTTTTTTGTTTTATATTCAGTGCTGGTAGCAGTGAGTCCAACTGAGAAATGTCATTATTTCCAGGCATTATCTTTGGAAGTTTGTAATATTTAAACGAGGATTTTGAATCCTCATTCCACTCTGTAAGCAAAGCATGGTTTGGGATTTTGGCTGTGGCAGAACTTGAGCTGTTGAAAAGCTCTTGTAAAGCAGTGACTTCATTGCCTGCTCTGAGTGAGTCCCTTTGCACTGATCCTGAGTCCAGAAGAGACCCCTCCGTGGGTGCTGTGTGCAGCTACAGATGCCAACATCTGCACTGGGCTCTGTCTGAAAAGCTCTCCTGTGGTAGAAGGGACCTGACTTCTCTGAAATCTCCACAATTTTGCTCACCATATATATTGTTACTCTCATCATTCTGTTTGTTCCTTTATCTTATTAAGATAATTCGATAATTGGAATCTGTATTCGTCTTAATTGTGATTTCAGACTGATCACTGTGTTATTGCAGCTTCATTTAGCTTGCTGATGTTGTAGTAAATTACAGCTCATTCACTTCCTTAAGTTCATATTGGCTTGCTTAGCACGTTTAGGAAAATCCAAGCGAGCTAATGGAATTGGATAATCCTGTCAAAAGAGAGTGAAGCATGAAGTGGAAGGTGTGGGAAACCTCAAGAAACAACTGCAGCTCTGTGAGCGTGTCCCTGCAGTGTTGTTTTTTCACATTTGTGACTTCTTTGGAGTGTAATGCCACACACCCTCTGCAATGCTTCCTTCCATAGCCCACCAACCGTGACTTTAAGGAAGCCTTTCCAACCCAGGCAGTTTCATTTTGTTATTTAACTACTTTATGTCTTTATGTACTCCATTGTGTGTAATTCTCACAGTCTCTTCTAAAATCTGTCAAGAGTTCCTACCCAGAAACTTTGAAACCTTCCAACACGTCACATTCAAGGCCCTGCTGTTAAAAAGAGCAATTCACTTTTTCTATTGGTTCCAGGCTGTTGCATGAACAGTTCTTAGAGATTTACCTTCGAGTGAATTTTTGTTAAAAAGTCGAAAGGATTGTGCTCACATGATGATGTGCCAAAAGATTGGTTTGTGTCTTCCTTGATCCAGGAAGATTGCTTTTGGAACAAAACAATAATTGGTCTTCCCCGGGCCAGTTTCTCTTTTAGGATTGTACCCAAACAGCCAACCTTTGTTTTGCTGGGGTTTTCAGGCTGTGTGGTTTTTTTGTAAAAACAATGACACAGTTTTGTTTGTGTGTGTGTACTTCAGCTCTGTGTCTCCTCCAGGAATAACCTGAATTAGGCACGTGAGTTTATTCTGCAATCCAAATATTGATTGAAGGGAGCTGCAAGACCAGTCCCAAACCTGTCCACTCGAGGGCTGTTTAATAATGATTCAGACTTCCACAGCTGGGCAATTGAGTGATCCCACGCAGCTTTTCACTGGGATCTTAAATTTGCTTCAGTAAACACTGCAGACTTCTTTTCCTGGACAGTCGGAAGTGTTTTTGCATCCCAGCTGAAAACCAGCAGCAAGCCCCTCTCCCCACCTGCCCAGGCAGCAGCAGCAGCTCCTGTGCCAAGCCCTGTCTGTGTCCTGGCAAGCCCAGGTCCGTGGTGTCAGCTGGGGTGGCCACGGGGCACTGGCCTGACCTAATCCTCTCGATTTTGCTTCATGGCCACCCATCAGGAAATTCAATTTGTCTGCTCTTGTTTAATACCAGCTCATTACATCTCTTTTCCATTATTTTCCTAGGGATAACAATGTATTTAAATGTGTTATCCTCCAAGGACTACCCATGAAAGATCTTTCTTTTACATGTGAACTGATTGCTCAATCTGCTGTGTTTTAACTCCCTTTATTTCTGTAGATTAACTTCCAGTTAATCTGAGTTTGTCATTCCTAATGACTTATGACTGAAAAAGATTATTTTGCTGGAAGTTCAGCTGACATATTTTGCAGTTGCAAGGCGAATTTTGGGAAGGCCTGAGGGATCACAGGCAGCCTTCATTATTGGTGCATGACCGCTTTGTAGCCAACTGCATCTTTAATATCCGGGGAGATTTGTGCATTGCAGTTTGTTTTCTTTCTTCTTGTTTTTAATAATTTACCTTTGAGAGTCTATTTACAACCGTGTCGATGTGTGAATATGTTTGTCTGTCAAAACTTAAGATATGTACAGAATGCAAGAGATGCATTAATTTTTTATTTGCTGCTTAAGGAAGCCAAGCTGTAAACTGGCAGTCCTGAGCACAAGAGCTGCACTTCAGCGAATCCTGATAAACACAAGGGGGAACATCAAACTATGTGCCTCCTCAACTAACTCACTTAAAAAGAGATAATATTCCTTGCTGAATCTATTTCTCTGCTAGGAGAGACAATAATTTGGTTTTGTTTTTATTATAACAAAACAAACCAACGCTCAAACTTTCTCGAACTTTTAATTTGCTGTTGAATTAGCAAAACTGCTTGTCCTTATGCACAAAGCAAAATAACAGAGGGTCATGAACAACACATCAATAAAAGGGTTTTATGCATTTAGATATTTCTGTCTGCTGAGATTCACTTGAAGATGATTTCCCTTTTTTGCATGCACTTACATGTTTTCAGAAAACAGTATCTAGAGGAGTACTTTTCAAAATGTGTTCTAAAGGTGCTGAGAAGGCTTTTATTCTTACCAATGGATTGCTTCTTTTCTGATTTATAACTGTTAGATTAGTTTAGTTTTAATTAGAGAATAAATTCAGTTGTGTAGTAAATACCTATGAACAGTAGTAAGTACCTTGTCATTGTGGAATTATATTGCAGTAACAGAACTGCTGATTTTTATTCCCTCTTTTAAAAGTAATGCCAATTGCAGAGCTGTTTTTTCAGTCTTCAAAGTGCTCTTTACCTTCTGAGGTAATTTAGACTGCAAAACTACGCAGAAAGGGGATCACTGGCGTTTGATACTTGAAAAAAACCTCGGTTAATCTGGAATAGCACTGTTCTGTATTAGAAGAAATCCACTGCAATTCAAGTGTGGTGTTTGACCTCAGGAACTCCTGAAATGGCACAGTAAAAGATGCTGTGCCTAGCTTGAATGAATATTCTGTCTTTGGAAACATTTGGGAGTCTTGGATTTGCAATTTGATGGTTTATGTAACCTGTTATCTCAGAGATTATAATCTGTAAATTGAGCTGGTTCTCATTTCTTTTCCTGTGTTTTCTGTATTTTAGTGATCCAGATTGGCAATTTCAACAAAAAATTTTGATGAATTATAACTTAAATTCTAGTGCCTGAGTTTCAGCCACTTCTAATTGAATTCCATTCTAGTGGAAACTTGGCTTTATCCCCACTCATCCCTCCTAAGAGCGTGGCGCAGGTTTAAGACTTGCAATCTTAATAGGGAAAAACATGAACATGTTGCTGCTGAAAAAAAAAATTATTTTTCCTTCACCATCAATGCAAAGCTGTTCCAGTTTCCATTGTTCTGCTCAATAATGCTCACGTGTACCAATGATGTGGTGCATTGTGTTCCCTCCAAGGTTTCTGAAGATGCTCCAAGATTTAGGTCAAGTCCCTGGTTTTTTTTGCTCTCCTTGCACGTAAACACAGTGTCTGTGCAAACCAGGGTATTTTGGGTTTCCTCAGGACATGGACACTCACATTCATTTCATCTAATGCAGGAGGCATTGAAAGAAAACAACAAAAGGCGAGAGTTGGAGGAGAAGACGAAGAGGGCCAAGCTGGCCAAGGAGAAGGCCGAGCGGGAGAGGCTGGAGCGACAGAAGAAGAAGCAGCAGCTGATTGATATGAACAAAGGTAAGGCAGCATTCTCAGCACAGAGTTTGTTAAAGGCAAAACGAGTCTGCAGGAGCGACCGAAGGCCATTTCTGGTCAATAGGAGAAATCCTCGCTGACCGCTCTGAAAGCTGCAAAAAGTTAACTTTTTAAAATGGAAAACTCGGTTTTGTTTCAGCCCACCTGATCCTGTCATTCCATTTCTGCCACTTCAGGTGTGCAACGTTCCTTTCCAGGTGTTTTGTGTGAATTATCGGCTTTTTTGCATTTGTAGCACTTAATTGATTTCTTCTTCTTATGGATTGACTTCCAAGAAGAAGCAGTGTCTACTTGCTTTGTTGTTAGTGCCATTCTGTAAACATCTCTATAATCAAGGTATTGTGGCAATTAATGTCTTTCTTTTTGGGCTTGGGGGTCTGTGTTAGAATGGGTGTTCTCCCAGCAGTCCTGTTAGGAGCTGGGAAATCTCGTAGAGCTTGGAACCTGAGCACAGAGTGACACTGGAGCATGATAAAAAGCAATGAGTTGAGCCTGTCAGCTGTGAGAATGTTTTATTTCACATCAGGCCACCCTGAGAAAGCAGAAGGAATGGGGTGGGCCTGAGTTTGATGCTGTGCAGATTTCCAGAAGGTTGTAAAATGCAGCTTTATTCTTTACCTGGCTCCAGAAGGCAAGGAGAGGTGGGAAAATTGGATTTAGGCAAGAGATTACTTCAGTTTTTTGTTCAGTTTCTATGAGTTTGTGTTAATCTGCTAATCTGACCCAGCTATAAAAACACCTGTCCTGGTTATCCCTTTAACAGGCCCTGATCATGGACAAAGGCTGTGCTTGTGGAGGGTTTCTGCAGTGGTGCCACAAATCCTGTTATCTTTGGCCTTGCTTGGACTGGCAGTGTCACTGCATGGAATGTGCTGCTAGCAGTTCTTTTACACAGATGCCAAACTTTAATATCAGATCACGTAAAGATTAGTCTAATTTCAGTTTAACTACAAACTAAATATAGAATTTAAACACAGGTGATACATAAATACATTTTCTTTTATTTTCTTTGTGAAGTTAAACTCGTGGAGGTTTCTAATGAGACTTTTCTCATCCATTCTTTCAGCATGTGATTGCTATTTCTTTAATATGTGTCACCTGCCAAGGAAAAAAGCCCATAGTAACATGGACAGGCACTTTTCTGAGTGGGATAAGAACCACCTAAACATCCCCTCATCACCCTCCCTCTGCCAGAGTGCTTGAGAGAGTTTGTTTGGGCTCCCACTTGAGCCAGTGCAAGCCACAATGTTTTGTGAGCTGTTGAAGTGTGGAAAGCCCACTTGGATCCTGTTGTCAGTGACTTGGGCTGTGTTTAAGGGCTGCAGCTCCGTTTGAAGTTACAGCTTCTAAAATTAACTATTTTTGCCAAATGACTAATTTTTTCTTGCTGCAGCTAATTCTGTGTGCTTATTGCTGCTTATATAAATAGTTTGTAGATTTGTCTAAGTGAATGTGACACAGAAGACTCAGAGGAAGGGGGCAGATGTCCTCTCAAGCTGTCACTTTGACAAGGTGATTTTCACCCAAAGGCTTGTTTTAACCTCCCCCTCTCTCAGCTCTGTCTCTGCATCTCCCAGAGTCAAATTTGAGCTCAGTGCTGCAGCCTTTGAGGTCAGAGCAGTTGGGTTCCTGCACTTTCCAGCTTTCTGTGTGTGTTTCTGTAATAAGGTTTTTTCCTGTTACCTGATTCAGTGGCAACTTTTTTGTGGTCAGTGGAGAATCCAGATTAGGTTAGTTCTAATTAATTAACTGTTAAAAAGAATATCTGTTTCTTGGTGTAGCTGTAGAAAACCACAGTGGGGCAGAATGAAGAATTGTTCTGGATAATTCCTGGTGATGAAGGAACCTCAGACTTGCCAGTATTTTGAAGACCACTTCACTCAGTTTGGTGCTTTTGTGCTTTGTGTAACTGAGCTGCCACATAAATAATACTACATGGAAACTGATAAAAAACCTGCAGAACATTCCAAAATATTTAAAGATTAATGCAAAAATACAGAAAAGCTCTAGATAAATTAAAATTTAAAGAAAATACCAAAATTGTTAGCATTAGGTGAAAAGTCCAGGTTTCCTGGTGAAGTTTGGAGGCACAGAAAGGTTGAAGTGCCTTATGCACACACCTCCAGATCTGAAGTTTCACAGTTCAAATCCTCCTTTCTCCTTTTGGGAGATGAATTTGGAGGAGAAGCCTTTCATGACTTCCATCTGATTTAACATCTGCAAAATTCCTGCAGCACTGCTTCTGAACCAGAGAGAGAACAAGAATGGGAGACAGCTTTCTGGGAGCTGCAGTGTCTGACAGCAATTCTGATGCAAATGTTATTTAATCAGAAACAGTTTTGCTCTTCATTATATCTGATTACTATGGCAATTAAAATCACCTTTTAAATACCAGTATTAGGATAAAAGATAGAATGAGCTTACTCAGTCCCAATTAGTATTGAATTAATTGTTCTGAAGCAATATTAAGAGTCTCCCCTAATGCAGACGAGGATAATGCAAGTGAGGTTCTGTGCTGGTGCCTGATGGATATTCCCACTTCCCCTTTTCAATACCTCTGTGTAAGATTTCATGTGCTTTTTATTCAGACTGGTGTGAGCAATAATTCTGCTGTGTTTCCTTGAACTGTTGTTTCACTTGCCCTGGTGCAGGATATCATTCCAGAGGTTGCTTTTGCTGCAGTTTTCTAATGATTCTGTGCATTTCTGCTTGGTTTGTCTTCCTTCCATGTCCTTTAGCATAAACAGAAATCCATACTAAGCTTATTACGGGTTACATGTTGTTTTGTAAATGTCTTTTTGAATTTCTCTATTGGCTGGTGGTTGCACAGGGTACCTGGAGTGGTAAAACTCGGGTCTTATTTACATCTTAAAGATTATTAGTTGATGGTGCTGGATGTCAATGAGGCAAATGTTAAAATTCCTCTGGGAAGTCATTATTTTCCATATTGATGTCGATGGTCTGTTTGAATGTGCTGCACACCTCCTGAAGTCTGATATTCACAGAACAAAAATTAGATTGAGCTTTGCATTGTGCTTAGAGGTGAACCTCTGTAGAACCAGGATGAGGTTTGAGTTTTCTTCTTCAAAGCAATTCTGCATGAGTTGCTAAAAAACTTGGTGAGATCTGTTTATGCAGGAGTTTGAAGGCGTCTTGAGAGTGGGGTGAGAGTCAGAATTCCTGAACTGCTGCTAAATGGGTCACAAACAGCTCAAGAGAAATGCAAGTAGATGTGAAAGTCAGAAATTGCAGCTTGAAATTTAATGTCACCCTTAACGTTTTGCTCTAGAAAAATTTGGTTTTGATACTGAGTATGGCCCATATGGTACCTTGCAACTGAGTTTGTTGGGGGGGAAAAGTTATTAGACTGTCAGCTCTGAAGTTGGGATAATTGCAGGGAAGAAAGAACAATTGGATTCTTTTCTCTTAAAAGTAGGTTTCTTGGGGACTATTTACTGAACAGTAACAAGTAGTAACTTCAGGTAGTTGTCTGTGCAAATTCAACTTTTCTTTTCCTCAGAGAAATTATTTGTATTTCAAAAAGTAGGCACTGTTATTAATTTGGAAAGTAGCTATAATTTTGTTTCTCTCAATGTAACTGCTGTATCACATTTGATATTTTGGAGAACTTGCAGTGTTAAAAAGCATTTCAGAAATAATTAATTGATCAGCTGTAGCATAAAGCTTGTTCAGGAATCAGGGTGGGATGGGGTGAGGAGCAGAAAAACCCTTGGCTCTGTGTAAGGGCTGCTCAGTGACAAGAAAAACACCCCTGAATTATCAACACTGCTTCCAGTTCCAAAGCACAGCCCCACACCAGATACTGTGAGGAAAATTAATTCTATCCCAGTCAAAACCATCACCAATATTAAAAAAAAAAAATAAAAAAATCATCAAGAATTTGTAAGAACTGCCCTTTCCTCAAAAGGAGTGCTCAAAACTCATTTTTCCCCTAAAATGCTGCAGCAGTTGCTCAATTAGAAGGAACTTCTTTTAAAAGGAAGTTAGTAAGCAGTGCTGAAAGCGTTGCTGGTTCTGCTCTGCCCTGTGTGTCTGTGCATCACAGGAATTAAGAGTAGCTCAGTCCTGTAGCTTAAATTCAGCCTTGAAACTGCAGTAGAACTTTATTTACAGATGTCATTAGTCAGGTGTCATATGGGGGTTTTGGGTTGTTTTTTGGTGAGCTGCACAATCTTCTCCTTCCCACACAGAGGCAATCTCTCCCCATTTTTCCCAGGTAATTCCCATTTCAGCCCATTTTAGGTGCTCCCTGCAGAAGGAGGCTCCAGGGCTGCCTCTCCCTGCAGCCCCTCCCTGACCCCTGGGACATTTCCTGCCAATAAAGAAAGAAGTGTGCATTCCAAAAATCGTTTTCAATAGCCTGCCAGCACCACAAAGTACATTTTTTTCTCCTTCTATTAATTTCATGTAAGCCTGAGATCAGGTTCTCATCAACAGTGTTCTTAATTGGTGTGTAGGCAAGGACTTGCCTTGTTTTGTAAACTGACATGAGCTGGGGGTTCACTTCTCAGTCACACTGTCCTGACTTGTTCTCCTTTAATTAAAAAATAAATAAGAGTCATGAGACACCACTCTGGTGCAAACTGCCGAGGAAGGCTGCTTCCTGCAGATATTTATTATGCATGCAAAATGAATTTAGCAAATGAATAAAATGCAAATATGTGAGGAGAACACAAAAACACGCTTTCCCAAAGACATTGGAAGCTGACCTTTTTTAGTGAATATATTGCAATTAAAAATTCTGGTACTGCTTATGAATAAAAAGTCTTGTTTAAAAGTTTCTACAGGACACACATTAGACTTTGAAAAGTGCTTGAAAGTTCAAAGCAAAACAGGGCAGTGCAAGATGTGAACAGAAGCATAATTTTAAAACCCTTTGGAGCAGCAGGCAGCATGTGTTACCTAACGTGGTGTTTGACAGGACTCTTTCAGTAAGGGCCCAAATTTATGAAAAATTTCCTGTAAATTTCCATAAACCTTTGCCCAAATGGCTGTGCAATATCTGCACTTATTAACTTGGGTCAGTTTGCAATCAGTGCATTTGTAATAGTGAGTACAAGATACTTGGCAAATGCACATGGAAAATACTAGAAAATAAAAGTGTGAGTATTCCTGTAGTAATCAGTGCAGGCAACAAAAAGGGAGGGCAGGCAGCAAAACAGTCCAGGAAGCAGAGCAAGTTCCCAGCTCTGAATCTGAGCTGAGGAAATCAGATACATTGGAGGTGGACCACGCTTGCGGTGCTTGGCTGAGCCCCGTGGCTCCAAGTCAAGTGCAGTTCCTGCAGTCCCAAGTTATCCCAGCAGCTGGCACCTGATGAAATACCACCCTTAAGTTAGATTCAGATTCTTTTTGTCAATATTGCTTCCTGGAATCTCCTCTGAAGCTCCAGAGGAGCCCCCAGCACCCCCGGCTGTGACTGCAGATCCCTGGGGGCAGAGCCCCGGTGCTCTGCTGCTGCCCCTCAGCACCCTTGGCAGGGTTGCTGTGGGATGGGTTTGCTCTGCTGGGACTGCACAGACTCTAAAGCACAGGAGGAGCTTGTCTGACATCCTTTCAGTGGCTGCTTTATGTAGTCTAAAGGAATTGTGCTGCCTCCGGCGATTTGTGCTGGAATCCACTCCCCTGGTTGCATTAAAGGCTTTTCCAGTGTGATTTCTCTGCTGGGAATGCTGTGATCCAGCTTGTGTACCACTGCTGCTGCAGACAGGGCTTCCTGGGTGTTATCACCTGGGTCGTTGTTGTTTCTTTGGTCACCTCCTTAGACTGGAGCTCTTGGTCACTCCTCGCTGAAGAGCTCCTGGCTTGCCCCTGGAGTTTCACACACTCGTTCTCTTATTGCAGCTGATTTTATTGTTCCAAGTCTTACATATGTTGGGTCTCTTCGGCAGTGCAAGGGGCAACAATATTGTTCTGTGGAAGAAGAAAGTTATTTTTTTCTTTCTTTTTATCATTAAAAGTTGCCCAAATCTGTTGAGTAGCACTGGTCTAAACCATGGGACCTGGGAGAGGATGAGTATTCTGTAACCCCCAAAAACACACCCACACAGCCTGTATCTCTAAACCAAAGCTGCAATGAATATCAGTGTGAAACCCAAATTAAAACAAATGGGCTGGTAGTTAACACATCAATTAATGATGGGAATCCTTTAGCCTCTGCAGTCCTCTGTAACACCTGGATGGAGCTGCCTCTTTGCTAAGGCCAATCAAGGCTAATTTTTTTTTTTTTCTTTTTTTGCATATCTCCACACATTTGCTCTCTCTTAAATGCTTGGGGCCAACCTGGAGAAGAAACAATGAGGAAGAAAATTACTTGTTCCATATGAAACTCCTGTTGTTGTGTGCAATGAAAGATATCCGAAAGAGAAATAATGATTATGTATTTTATTTCTGCTGACAGAAACATTGGAAATAAGTTTTTTAGTTTTCAAACTTCTGGCAATTTCTGTCTTTGTTTCTTATTTGTGTCTACAAGTTGCTGCAGGTGGTATAAAGAAGACAAATCGAGGAGGGAGCTGTAGTGTGTGGAGAGAGACTGGAATTTCTGTTGAATTTTATTCATCAGTTTTAATCAAGGCTCCCAGAAAATACAATTTTTTATCCAGTTCCCACTTAACTGCCTGAAGACTGATTATAATGCAGGGCTGAGATCAGACCCTGCATGAGTTTTACTTGAAGGAGTTAAAAATCTCATCACTGTGTCCTACGGCTTCCTCAGTACGTGTCCTTATATTGTGTGTTCTGGCACCTCAGAAACAGGGTGGATCTTGGCAGTTGCAGTAATTAGCAGGTAGAGCAGCAAACTCAGCAAAAAAGAAGTGGAATGCTGCATAAACATTCATGAAGTATTGAAGGATTTTTGTCTTTTTTAATAAACTCTGCCAACTCTTAATAAAGATCGAACAATATTGTAGTTTTTCTGCACATTAAATATTCTGAGATATTAACTAGTTCTGGGTCTGCAGTCACTTCCATTAAATGTTTCAGACCAACCTGATGTGTATTAGCTTAGACAAAGAGTATTCACAGGCCTTTGATTTTGAAGATAAATTTAATACAGAGCCAGCAACAAATCAATGAATAAGCACGGGTAGGATAAGAAGCACAAAGAAAAACAATTATGTTGTACAGTGTAGAGAAAATTCTGGCCTTGTATGTGAGTGGGAATTGAGAGAAGCTAATTTGCTTATTTATTTTGCAGGAGCTGAGTTGTTTAAGGCTTTTAGATGGAATGTAATTAAAACTGGTATTTCAGAGTCTTCTGCTGGGTACTGCCCTTGCTCTGCTCCTTTCATCTTGCACTGGAGAGAGCTTTGTGGATGTGTTGTGTAGTGTGTGTCTAATGGTTTAAGTCAGGTTGATGTATAATTTAAAGTTATCAAGTAGTTATTCTAATGATCACCTTGTAGGAATTTGAACCAGCTGCTGTTTTAGGTGTGCTCTTACATCAGCTCTGGATTGAGTCTAATAAATCTGAGTGTAGCAGAGAACCAGGACAGAACAGCTTATTCTTAATAAGCTGCTTTTAAACTTGAACATTTGAGGGCTTGAATGTGCATTTAACCTCCTACACTTTGTGTGAGTCAGAAGTTTTTTACCATAATGTAATTTTTTGCATAAAGTAATGATCTTCCCATTCCCAGATGGGGAAATTTATATTAGTTTGAAGTCTGAGAGATGTGAATAAAATGTCCACCTACCTGCTGGGTCTAACCTATATTTTAGTTTTGGGTTATAACACAGATAGGGGAACAGAAAGAAGCATTCATCAATAGTTTTGTAATCTTGGAGTTCTTTGACCTCTATTTCTCACGCTGCTGAATGCTGCTATCAACTGTTATTAACAGACTGAAATGTAAAGGAATGTAAAACTCAAATATATAAAAAGAAGTAATTTTTCTACCCAGATTTCCATAATGCACCATAAAGTCCAGCAACTTAATTTAGCTTGGATATGAAAAAAACAAAATAAAACATTTAACAGAAGTGAACTTCAACTGTTAAGAAATGTTGCACCATTTGCTTCCACTGCACCATTATCCCCTCCTCTTTCTTTCCTTATGTTACCTGAAGACCATCCTTGGTATTGATTGTATAGATGATAATTTTTTCCAAAGACTTAGTGAATCATGAAGTTGGGAGGCAGCATATCAGATATTTTCTCTGTAGTGCAATATTGAACTTTCTGCCATTCAGTGCCATCAGATTTTCCATGTGCATTGATTGAATTGATCTGTTCCCACTTCAGAAAAGCCTTCAAATACTTTAGCAGCGCGGCAGCCGTCGTTCAGCAGCAGTGTCTATCTGCATGCTGGAGATGCCATCAATAATGCACAGGGTAACATCTCCAAGCTGAAAGAACAGTAGGATTGGCATCAATTTTGCTTAATGGAGCATCACACCCAAAGCAGACAGCGCTACCTGCAGCCCTGACAGCAGCTTTACATCAAGATGTGTCTGTCTCTGATTTGGAAACGTGACAATGCTTTTGCTTTCTTCTTTCCCTCTCAAGTCTGCTCTCAGTTGCACTGATTTGATATTCTTTTCCTGCTGCTCTCAGAGGGTGACGAGACAGGAGTGATGGACAGTCTGCTGGAGGCCTTGCAGTCGGGAGCAGCTTTCAGAGACCGCAGGAAACGAATGCCGCGAGCGCAAGGTAAGAGAATTTCTGTAAACTTCTGCTTCTAAACTGAGTGGGCTAACGTTGTTTGGCAAAGATTTACCAACAGTTTTCACTGGAAACCATTGGGCTGCTGCTGGGCACTGAACTCCTGTGAAAGCCCAGCACGGTCTTTGTGGTCATGGATTTTTCACTTGTAGCTCTGTCTCCAGGCGTGGTTGAAATGGCGTTTAACCATCCCTGCACTAAGTGTGCTTCATTTTTAAAACTGTAAGTATAACTCATTTTTTGTAGGTGGTGCCATGAAGAGTATTAACTACTTAAAAAATGAGAATTTGAGTGTTCAGCTGTTCATCATTTCCAAGCACTGCTCTTGGATGTGTTCTGCCCTGGTAGGAACTTAGAGTGGTTGCAGTCTCAAAAGTAAAAAGACACTAAGACAGCTTCATTTACTGAGGAAGACAAAAGGATTGGACTGAACTTTGTCCAGTTTGCTGAGCAATTGCTTCTTCCTGCAAAGCTGATTTTGAGGACGTTTGAGAAGTTAATCAGTGGCAACGTTAGCTTTGTTCACTGCTCTGCTTCTGATATGCCAGTGGCACACAGTTTGTGAAATGCATTTCCTCTGCATTTACCTTTCATCAAAGCTCATGACAACTGTCTTTTGCAATTTTTCATTTGAAACATGTCTTACAGGAAAAATGCAGTCTTAAAAATCTGCAGTTGAAGTTCTTTGGCATAAAATCAAAAGCTCGGTTTGGATATGTTTGGCAGGACAGTCATAAATAAGCCATGTTTATCCACCTGATCCTCAGAGAGCTGGGGTTGGGTCCATGTTGGCTGATGATTTTTTTTAGAGGAACAGAAGAGTAAAGGCAAATTCTACTACCCTCTTTAGATAGTAAAGGTATAATTATTTTTAATTTGCCATATGCATGATCTTATGAAAAAAAATTAAAATAAGTGACTTGATTTGTTCATATTAAGAAGTGAGTTCTGGTACAGTTCCAGTATCATTCTTAATTCAGGGCTTGTTTCTGCTCTCAGATCAGATGTGAAAGAACTCCTCGATCAAAATTTGGTTTTTTCCCTATCTTGAGAAGTATCGTTTTGAGAGATGGTTTATCTGTGTTGTGGCTTGAGGAGACATTTGTCACCAAGTGGTGACAAAGCAAAGCTTCCCAGGGACCAGAGGAGATTGCACAAAATCTGCTGCAGCTGAGAAAACTGAGAAGATGAGGACCTGAGTCAAAACCAGGGGATCCAGCAAAAATAGGGGACAGAGTTCATTAAAAATCCCTTTTACTGGTTTCTGTATGATGTAGTTACTTTGACTTCTGTGTGTGAAATTTCACTGAGTCAGTTGTTTCTCTAGTGGGGTTTGGCTTTTCAATTTAAGGAGCTGGTTGACTTTGGGGAACTCAGTGTGAGAAAAGGCCTGGGGCTTCCCTTGCCAAGCTCTGGCCAATGTTCTATACAATTTACATTCTGTAAATGTTCTATAGGGGGAGAAGATGTAAAATTTTCAGGGGTAGCTAAAAATTTAGAATAGGAGGCAATAAATGCTTGTCCCAGACAAATTTCTCATTTAAACTTTCATGTAAATGTTCTCCTGTGGTTTAGAAACACACGTGACATCGAGTGAGTAATTTGTCTACACACCAGAAGGTACTAAAAATGTGGCTGTGGCACTTCTAAGCAGTGAACCACAGCATTAAAAACCTGGGGCCACATTTACAAACTTCCACAGCTCTCCTTCAAAACCAGAAGGAGCAATGGCAGTTCCCTCTTTGGTGCCACTCTGTCCTGCAGAGTTCCAGCCAGTGAGATTGTAGTAAACAATTAACTCCATGCCTCCTCTGGTTCAGTGGAAGGGGAAAAAGGGAAATAAAGCCATGGAAAGAAGAGGTTGGGGGATTTCTGGGTTTGCTGGGTGCTGTGGTTGTGACTGGCAAGCCCAGCAAATGCAGAGATGCTGTCTGCAGGCAGTGCCCAGTGCAGGAGCTCCTGTGCATTGCTGGAGCTGAGCTCCTCTGCAGTCAGCCTGCATCTGGGACACTCATGGGAAAAAAAAAGGAAGGTGCTGCTATTTCCAAAATTAGACAGGTTCAGAAAAACAAAACTCATTTAAGATATGTTTAACTGCATCTTGTTTGTTTGCTAAGCCTGTAAATGAAAAGCTACACTTTAATGGGTTGTGTTACAACCCCAGACTTTTCCAGTAAAAATGGTTTTGTTACCAGGTCATGGAAGTCATAACAATAAACTCCTGCCCCCTCCTCTAGTTTTACATTTCATTCTGCTCTTATGTGTTCTTTCCTATGTAGACCTCTCAATGTGCAAAAAGATTGTGTGGTTTCTCTCTCCTGAGCTTTTTACTCCATGTTTATTGTTTCTAGCCACTGGGTTTTTGGTGGAGATTGTCCTTTCAGGGGACTGCTTTGTTTATAGTGGCTATAAAATAATAATTAGAAATCAGTTCCTAGAAATGTTGGTTCCTCTTCCAAAAACACCCTTGCATTTTGCAAGTTTGCCAGTGTTGGTGTCATAAAGAACAGGGGTAGGTGGCATTTATCACAGGGTGCCACTTAAAATCTGCATCCAGCACTGCTGCTGTCCAATAATCCCTGCCCTTTTCCTGGCCCTGGGGCATGAAATTATTAAAAGAAGACCAATTCAGGAATAATTTTTCTCTGAATTAGTTTAAGCAAATTTCTGCACAGAGCTAACTGTTCTGTTAGGGTTCTTTCTATTAAGCGTTGAAGTTTTATTCCATGGAATTTAATTTCTTTAGAAATGTTAATAACCAGTGCTCTCTCCCATGGATACAAACTGTGGCACCTCCCTGATGCTCTGGGCCAGTATTTCTGTGGCCTTTCACTCCTGGGAAAGCAGTGCTGTAAGGGGATGTATAGCTGTACATACATGCAGGTTCTTCTGCCTTGGAGCTCAGTGTGCACTGCATTTATTGTTTCCTGTGCTCTCTTAATGCACATTTTGGATCAGTTTTTAATTCTTGCATCAAAATCAGATCAGTTGCTGCACTGTCAATATTTCCACACTAAGAGTGCACCTTGAGAGTGAAGGGGAGACAATGAACCTCCCTGCTTCAGTCTCAGCATCTGATTTGAATCTTTGCTGGAGCCTCTGAAGGGCTCCCACTCCTTGTTCAACGCTTGCAGGAGAAAAAGGAGTTGAGGTAATAATAGAGTGTTCCTACTTTTTAATGTTTTTTGATAATTTCCATGTGGCATTCAGACATTTTAATTTAAAATATGGGTTTGTTTGTTTGAAGTAGGTGCATATTTTACCTTGCAACTCATCAGAATTCTAACAAAAGGTTATAGTTTTAGGGATGTTGTGTCTTCTGCTTGGAGATAAAGCTATGCTTGAAGACTCACTCTTGCTTGTCCACCTTGCTAATCTAATTTTATCTTTGCACTGATTATGTTAAATAAAATCTGGAGAATTAATTGGGTTTCTGGGTGCACAATCCTCATTTACCTGAACCACATTCAAATAAAAACCTTCAGTCAAAGCAAATTTGCTTTCCTGAAAGCATTGTCAGTCATTTTGGATGTGACAGTTGTCTAAATAAGCTGAGGTTTGATATGATTGCATCTGTGAATTGATGAGAATATTATCAGTGTTAAAATTCAAGGATGTGGGAGGTGCACTTAATTTGTGCTCAACTAAAATGACTTCCAGAAGAACAGTGCCATGATCCTGAACATTAAATATCTGTTATGAAGTTGGAAATATCCATAATGGACTATAAAAATTTAGTCTCAAGTTTAAAAACCAGTCTGTATTTTAAACTTCTTCATCTTTTCAAACATTGTTACTTTAAGGAGCTGAGTATTAAAAGCAGGTTTGCTGTTCAGTTGTATAAGGGAGGTTTTTGCTTACAGTCAGGTCTTGCGGACTAATGAGACTCACACATGATCCACGTGCTTCAAAATTACCACATCTGTAATAGCAAGAGCTAAACAAGATCACCAATCATAAATTTCCTCATTTTGCTATCACGGCATTATTGTAGATTTAAGTTTGCTTTTATTTCTAAATATAAATACGGGCACCATTCAAATCGAATCTCAGCAAATTACCTGAGTCCTGAGAGCTCCATAAACACTCCCAAAGCTGTTTAAAAATAGGTATTTGTGGTATAGTCTATTTTTACTGTGTCTGCATTTTGTCTTATGGCTTTTGTAATTAAAGGAGTAGTGTTAGATAATATATTTTTCTTTCTGGCATGAAAGAAACAGCTTTAGTAGGTGGAGGTTTTACTTGGCAGGGGGAGGTGTCTCTTCCCATGACAGGGGGGTTGGAATGAAATGATTTTTTAAGGTCCCTTGCAGCCCAGACCCTTCTGTGAGGTTTCAGAGGAATTCTACTTCCAAGCAGGATGGAGGAGAAGTGGTGAGAAAGGGACTGAAGAGGCTTCAGGCTCCTGCTCAGATGGATTCTCCAGGTTTGTAGGTGGGCAGCACCTCTGAGCATGCAAGGAATGAAGAGGCTCTAGAAACAGCTCAGGACCACTGACGGGGTGGACAGAGAGACAGAAATTCAAGAGTTCTGTACATTTGCATAATTGCTTTCACCTCTGTTGGTTTGTACCCTCCTCTGAAGCAATGCTGAAGATTGATTGGTTGTGTTTCAAATTGATTTTCTGATCTTGGTATGCAGGAGATTGTTCACATGGTGACCTGGAGCTTGTAAAGTGTTTGTAAATGTTTGGGGAACCAGACAGACACAGAGAAAAGGGAGTGTGAGCTCTGGCCTTCGGATGTGTTGCTCCTGCTCTGTGTAAATATAAGTTGTTGTTTGCCATTTAATGTATTCTTTTTTTTTTTTTTTAAGACAAGAATTTTATCTGAATAAATGAAAATGTGCCATCAAATGGCAAAGGCACGTGCACATTCTGCAAAACGTCCCTCAGAAAATCACTGATGCTATGTAAATGGAACTAATTACCTCTGAGTTTGGTGTTCATCTAAAACATTTCATTACTTACCCAGGCTAAGGAGAGTTCTCTACCCCTTGCTATTGTTAGTGTGCCTCAGAATGTGTTTCAGGGTAGTGTGGAAAGGTTTCCCTGTAAAGTTTCTGAATATTTTTCAAATTTCAGCATTTTTAAAAGCCAGCACTGGTGTTGCTTTACTCATCAAATTGCCCAAATATCCAAAAATAGAAAATTCTAAATTTTTGTGCCTTTTGCAGTAAAAACCCATTGCCCATGGGTGATGGTGGGAGTTACATGGGGACAATGAGGACTTTTCTGCAGCCTCGTGGCATTTGCAGGTTGTGCCACAGAACATCTGAGCTTGTGCCAGACAAGTGCAGGACTGTGCCAGCTGCTCCACACCTTGAAATTGAGTGTTATATTTAATTTTAAATTGTGATACATATTTGCATTTATTCATATTTATTTCTTTAAAGTTGTTTGTGTCTGTTCCATCACAGGACCCTGTGGGCACCAGAACAGTTCCAGTCACACAGAGTGTTTGTTGTGGAGCTCCTCTCTCAGAGCTCACTTGGCACTGTTGCCTCTGAACCTCCTAAAAGCCCTTGGAAATCCAAAGGCCTCTTTGAATGTCCTGTGTTGTGAAATAGATTTTTAGCAATAAACCAAAGCTTTTCTGAGAACGGGGGAATTCTTCACAGCAACCAACCTCTCAAAAGCAGGGATCCAGGAGGAGGCTGCCAAGGTCACAGAGGAGGATTTTGTCTGAGTTGGAAGTCACCCACCGTTCTGAATTTATTTATTTTTTAATTCACACTGAATCTGAAAACTGTTCTATTTTAATGAGGTATGTCCTGCTAGATGGGAAGGCCTGCATTTCCAGAGAAGGACAGCTGAGTTTTGGCTACATCTTTATGCAGTAGCTGAAGTTAGAGGAACTTCTTTTACATGCAGAGCAAGGATATTCATGCATTCATTTACCAGCTACATGAGTGGTAATGAATGATGTGCAAGGCTAACTTAATTTGCATTTGGCCATTTGAATTTTCTTTGTCAGTGCTGACACTGTTATCGTGCAATTATTGTGAAACACTTCTATTGGAAAAATTTTCTCCCACAGTACTGTTTACTGAGGTAAAGCACATTGGCTTTAATATTTTAATATATATACATAATGAATGGAAAGGAAAGAGATGAAAATCACTGTTGCAGTGTATGACTTGGGAGGGGATTAATTTAAGTGACATGAGGTCCAAATGGTTATTGTGTAGATAGGGAGGGTTCCTGTTCCATCCTGCTTTGGGCACACGGTGTGGAATTGACAGTCCCCAGCCTCAGCACGGAGACTGGCCCAGGCTCCTTAATAGTGCCTGTCATCTCAGCTCTTAGAACTTAATTAGTTTCCTTCCTGCCAAGACAATATTTACCCTGTGGGTTATGATGTAACAGAGCAAATCATGAACCTTCTCATTTTCGTGCTGCATTAGCAGGAGGAAATAAGATTCTCTGTTCAACTCACCCAAAATAATAATGCTCAGTCACCAAGGTCAGATGTCACCTTAGCACTGGTTACAGGGTAACAGTCAGGCAGTTAGGGCTTTCTGTGAGAAGCCTTGCAGTTGGTTGCCTCAAATAATTTTATTTTCCTGGTGTTTTTAGTTGAATAATCGGTGAGAGGACAAATTAAAGATCTGGGACAGGTGTGCAGTGGCAGAGGGAGGGGTCGAGGCCAGCAGTGCCCTGGGAGGGAGCTCTGCAGAGGGAAAGGTGGAGGAGGACGCTGTGTGAACGGACAGTGCAGCCTGCATTCTGTGCTTAAACCTCTGCTGCTGTCGTGGTGTTCATTAGAGGAGCTGCCCAAAGCCAGGGGTTTTGATCTTTATAGCTTATTACAAGTGGAAAATGTTGCCAATTTTGTGCTATAGATTTTGTAATATCAGCCCGTCCTCAGTTTGATTGCTTTTATGCTTCTAGGAATTTTGCAGGAGATAATTTCAGGGAGGTATTTTGGGTATTGGCAGGTTGTTGGCTGGTTTTATACTATGATTTTTTGCATCTTTCTACGAAGCGTCTCTGGCCATTTATTCACAATATATTGGGTTTAGAAGGCTGCAGGCTGACCTTGCATGACAATGCACTGTGTCAGGTTGCATTCAGTGATGTGCTGCAGGCAGGTTTGAGTTCCAGGAGCCGTGTTGAGACCTGGTCAGTCATCACTTCAAACCCAGTTTCCTCTCAGTATCTCCATTGCATTTCTGAAACTGCAGCACAGGTGGTTCATCCAATTATTGCACATTATTGCCTCAGCACAATGTAGCTGAGCTGTTACATTTGTAATGTCTGTAGCTCCAAAATTGCTCTCACATCCTGAACGCTCTCCATGCTGGATAATTGTGGGACATTTGCATTGCTGGGTTGTTTCACTTTGAATACTGTAATATTTTAAAGGGTGCTGCAAATGGGCTGAAGTTATTTTAAATGATGACTAAAGCCAGATGTGAGATATTGATGATGTACATTAATAATAATTCCAATAGTCCTGTATTTTGAGTAACTAGTTTCAAATCCTAGAACTGCCTATGTTCTGTAAAAACCAGACACCAGCCTTGAAGGAGTTGGTTTTATTTATTCATCCTCAAAATACACTGCAGAAATTAGTCTTTGATAAGATTTGTTGTGCTTGTCTCAGTAGAAGATCTCTGCATGCTACACACCTCACTCCTCCTTTGGAGGAAAAAGTGATGTAATAGGCTTTGATATAAGATTTTGTGAGACCATTACCACTAATTTATCTGTTAGTGTGTGCATTAGCTCATCTCCTTTACCCTCTCATGGAAGTGTATCATGTCATAATATTGTTATTTAAAAACTGTATACATACTGTGCAGTGGCTTCCAGATGGATGTCTAAAAATAACAAAGACACTGGAGTTCTTCCTTAGATCTGTGTTATATTCACTTCTCATTTTCCTGGGATTTCTGTATTTTTTCCTTCCATTTTTTGTTGCATTAATTCCTTCTTCTGTTGTTGAAGAAGATTCTATTTAAATAATTATAAGGGGAGTATATAAAATTTTGCAACACTGTCTGTGTGCCTGTAATTCCATGAATATATTACTGGAGTGGAATGTCAGCCTTCCTGCATTTTTCCCTACAAATTTAATTTAAATTGCAAATTAAAATAGACACACCACACTGAAATAGGGAAAATGTTCAGTCATTGTGAGAATGATTTTTTTTTCATTTTAAAGGGAACACATTTCTAAAATAACATAATAGGGAAAAAAAAGTCATTATTGCCAGCATTCCCTCAGGAGTTGATCTTCCTCAGGTGTTTCCAGGGAGGGTAAGAATTCTGTACAATCAGAACTGGATGGAGGACTCAAAAGGTCCTTATGACTTCACAGAACAGAATTTGAGAACAAAACCAAATTCCATCATTACTGGGGACTGATTAAAATTCAGCAAGATGTTGAATGAACGATTTGGAAATTAATTAATTAATTAATTAATTCCTTACAAAGAAACCAAAACAAGAAAAACCACCTAGATCTGATGATTCACTCCTGAAAAAACACTTTATCACTCCTGTCAGACATTCCAAAGATGACTCGTGATTTCTTTACAAGTAAAATCTGTTCATTGCAAGATGGGTTTGACAAAAGCTTATTTTATTTTTAAATCTACTTTACTAGAGTGAAAGCCTTAAAGGGAGATTTACTACAAATTTCATTTTTTTTCTCTTAATGGATAACCACTCAGAAGGAAGCTGGAGTTATGTTTATGGAGTCTTTTGAGTTAGAGACACTATTACTAAGGAATTTCAAAAAAAGATCTCTCTTCACTTAAGGCAATCATGATTTTGTTTTAAAGGAGTAGCAGCTCATCATCTAAATGAACAGATATCTGAACAGAATCTATTTCTGAGTTGTCCTTAAACTTCTTAGGAAAATCTCTTAAAATGTGTTGTAAAGAATCCTAAAGTTCTGTAGCACTGAGGGGGGAGAGTTTAGAGAGATGTATGAACCTGTAAAAAGCTCTTTTAGCACTTTGCTGGAGTTGCATTTGTGCTCAAGCCCTTCTTGGGAGCAAAGGAGTTGAAAGGACGAAACGTTCAAAGACCAAGCAATGAATGGACACAAAGCCTGTGAGGAATTGCTCTTCACTGGAGGGAGGAGCTGCCCAAGGGCTGAAAAACAGCAATTCCAGCCATGAAGACTAAACAAGGATGAAGTTATGGGAGAGAGAAGCATAAAACCCTTTGGCACTTGGCTGAGTCCCTGTGGCCAGCCCAGCCCAGGGTGGGCAGCAGGGACTGGTGGCCGTGCAGGGCTGGCCTTGTCCCGGAGTGGCCACACTTTGCAAACACCTCAGGATTTAAATTCCCACCGAGACCTTTCCCTGCCCAGTGAGGTGGTGTGAGAGCACTGCTCACGTGTTCAGATTTGTGGGAAAATCCTCCTGAACAGCTTCAATGCCCTGTGGTTACTGGGGTTTGTGTTTGTGTTCCAGAAGAGCAGAAAGCTGTGGGTTTGTGCTTTGCTGGCGTTCCCAGGAACATTTAATGTTCACAGAGCTCCTGAAAGGGGCTCCACGACTCCCTGGCACTGGAGCTTCGTGTGCTATCAGGATTGGTTTTGAATTATCACTGATGGTTTTCTGGACACAGCTCATTGCTTGCCATCCTCGGGAGGTTTTGTTCTCCTGCAGAGCTCCAGCAGGAACGTTCTGCAATTTCCTGCTTCCAGACTGGCTTTGCCTCCACACCTGCCCTGTTATTTCCTTTCAGGGTGAGTACAATAAGCTGTCATAAATAAAAGCAAGAGTTAGCATTAAACAAATTATTACAGGGCAGGGGAGATGAGCAATAAAACATAAAGCACCTTGTGTTTCTTAAAAGCAATTGTTCTGACTGAAACCCCTCAGAGCACCACAATTACTGTGCTAAGGCAATTCTTCTCTTGCTTGTAGTCCAGTGCCTGGTTTTGGAGCACATTTTGCCCTCCAGATGTCAGTAGAAACATCTTCCAGACAATTTTCAGTTCTTCTGTGTGGTAGAATCCCTGACTGAAAAAAAATCTGTTGACATTTTCAAGGAAGCAAAGGTTTGAACTGTTTAAAGTCTCTATAACTGGAGGTAAAATTTTAAAAAGAAATTATTTTTAAAGAACCCCACAACCCAAACAAAGAAAACAACAACAAACCCACAGATAATCTTTGTTTAGTGCCTCCAGGTCCTGGAAGTGTCCTCTGGCCCATGTAGTCAGGCACAGAGCTGGTAGCAAACTCAAGAGGATATTTAGAACAGGGCAGAAATAGTTCAAATCTTGATGTGTCTGGTAATTTTTCCAAAGCACATCTCCCATGCCCTGCAGTTCCTTTGCAGTTCATGTGTACTGAAGAACAAAGAGACCAAATTCATGCTGCATATTCATATCTTTTGTTTCAAAGAGGCTCATGGATGGTGGAAAAAATGGAGAAATTATCCTAAAGCTGCCACAAGATCAAAATATCTCAGAAATGATGCAAGAGGATTCTTAAAGGATCACTGAAATATCAATCTGAGGGAAAAGTTTCTGCAAAATATTGATAGTAAGGCACTGTTACTCTGAGAATTACATGAATGGAAGTGCATCCCTGTAAGAGATTCTGTGGATTTTAATTGCATGTTGTCATCTTTAAACACGATGGCTGCAACTTTAGATTGCTGAGGACTTTTTAAAAATTAACTTACAAAGGAGCCCATTAGGGATAGAGGGTAGAGTACATTTGGAAAATATTGTTTGAACAGTTTGTGTTTTCCAGCATAAAATAACTTCTGTAGGGTTTAGGACTAGAGAATTTGAATATGGCACAGCTTGTTGTAAATGAAAATAGGAGCTCTTAAAATGGGGGTTTTTTAAATTTTTTTTTTTGCTTCCAAAGATTAAGGAGAAATATAGTAGAATGAATGTCAAAAAGCAGAATTAGGAATTTCTAATTAGACTTCCTCAGACAATAACTGCACAATACTTTTAAATTTAGGCCACACACGTTACCAGCTTCTTGTGTTTGACTTCATTGATGTTCTAAGGAGTGCCATGAATCCAGGTGGAAGTGGGAATCTGCTTCTGCTCCAGCAAAGTATTTAATGGTCCATTATTCCATTTATAAAATATAAAGATGTATTCCTTCCTAAAAAATCTTTTTTTGCTTGTAAGTGAACAAAAGGCAGTTTAGTCTCAATAGAGCTCTCAGAATACAAGAAAGAAAAGAAATTGCAGCTCCGGCTGTTAACAGGTTGCATTAATATGGAAACAAGAAACACTTGTAGGAATGTTTAGAAGTGAACCCAATTATTTGATTACAAAAGCAGTGGCAAATAGGGACCGAATGTGAACAGGAGTTCTGTTTAAAAAAAAAAAAAAGATAATTTTTTATCTACAAATCAAATTAACAGCTGGCATTCTGCACAGATTGTATCAGGAATTGAAATGCAGAGAGGGCTCTGGTTTGTCTTCCTGAGAACAGGCTCAGCAATGAGTTCTGTTGCTGTGGGTGGTGAAGTGAGGTGAGCCCAGTGACAGGAGGCAGGAGCGGCAGCACTGGGTGCTCAGAGCCGGTCAGTGCTGGGGGACAGGAGCAGTGCAAATCCTGGACCTGAGCTGGTGTGCTCACCCTGCCAGCCTGACCCACACCCGGAGCTGCTGCTGCTGCAGGGGGAGAGGCTTTTCCACAGCTTGGAAAGGTTTGGGGATTTCTTCACTGCAGGGGAACAGGAGGCTGCAATTCTCCCTCCTCCTCCTCTCTGTGCAAATATCAACCAGAAAGGAGCGGCTACAGAACTGTCAGTCCAGCAGAGACTCTCCCATCACATTCTTTGTTCCAAGTGCAGTTGGAAACGTTCTCTGTGTGGCCAGAAGCAGCTCCACCTCTCCCGTGCTGTATTCCCTGTTCTCTGTGAGAGGCTGATCCACAGCTCAGTGTGGACAGAGCAGAACAGTCCGAGGGGCCAAAGGCAGAGTTCCAGCCCCATCTCCGAGCACAGGAGATTTCTGCTTCTCCCTCAACAACCCTTGCACTTGTTGTGTGGAACCTGCTCCAACAAGAGCACTCTCACTCTGCTGCAAGCTGAAAGATAAACATGGTTTTGTTACTTCAAAATTATCCTTTTTTTGCCTTCTAAAAGTCTGCCTGCAATTATGATTTTAGATGAATTTTGTTACCAGCTTTTTCTTACAGGTGTGAACATCTTTATAAAGGACTTATCTTTAAGGGTAACTCCTGTTCCCCAGGATTTCTTTTCCTTTATTTAAAACATGATATAAAATACAGAAGCACTGGAAAATATGATGTTTATGGGACTGTATAGCCTTTTGATTTCCACTTTCAATTCCTTTTTCCTGCACATAGATCTCTTACAGAAACCACAGAATATTCTGAGTTGGAAGGGACCCAGGAAGATCATCAAGTCCAGGCCTTAAGTGAATGTCCCACACAGGGATTGACCCCACAACCTTGGTGTTTTTAGCACCAGGCTTTGATCAACTGAGCTCGTCTCTATTTCAATATATGTATATTTTTAATTATTTTTTTAATGTCTGTTTAAGAAGGGGCTTCACCTTGACCAATATTAAAAAGTTGCATTTGCTGGGGGTTTTGTTGAGAAGAAATCTCTCACAACAGCTTGCTGGTACTGTCACTACTTCAGGTTCAGTGTAAATACTATGGGCTCTGGCTTTAGCCTTTTGAAAATTATTCGATATGAATTTACTGTAATGATGGGCTAATTAGTTAAAGTTCACTGGGTTTAGCTAAACATACAGTGTTTGATTTAGAGAGATAAATCTGTGGTCTGTCAACCTTTTCAGACATAATCCTACTTTCAACATTATCTGACAGGTAGTCAGCCCGTCAGGCCCGGGGAGGTGCTGCAGAGCTCGGCTCTTCACTCTTGACTGGGTATTTATCTCGTGGAGCAGAATTCACAACTGCCAGATGGGAAGTGGGCAGCACCAAAGGAAATGTTTCAAGCCTCCCTTTCCTTCTTTCCTGCAGTAGGAAATGGTTTGTAGATGTGGCTGTAGCTCCCATTTCTGTGTTTTGGGGTTTTGGTTACTGTAAACTCTCTCTTTGCCCTGAATATTCTGAAATGTGTATTTTTAGAAATGCTCTGTTATAAATAAGACTCTGCAAGCATTTTTAACATTTTACATTTTCAGGATATGGTATAATTCCAAAAGATAATTTCAGAAATGTCTTCACAAGTGAGGTGTTCACACTTCATCTGCTGAGTAAAAACCCAAAACCTCCTTTAGTTAATCTATGGTGTCTCTGGATGTGATTTTATTGGAAGGAAAATGAGTTGTTTGTAAGGATCTGTTGCAGTTCCAGGCATACAGAAGGATGGATTTAAATCAGTCATTTACTGGAGGCTGTCCCTGTCAGTGAGGAGATGAAAGTCAGTGAAACCAGGTCCTCAGATTCCTGTGCTGGTGGGTGAGCATGGCCCTGGATGAAAGCAGCTTTCTTGGAGAGCATCAAAGCCCTCAGCAGCAAAACCCTTTTTTCTCTCAGCTGCTCGAGTAGTCTGACCCAGGAAGAACTTGCTCCTTGGCCATAGATGAGAGCAGTTGTTTAAAAAAAACAGAAAACAACAAAAGGACCCACAAATGTCATCTTGTACACAGAATTTTCTGACAATTCATTGTAGAAATTCTGTCATTTTAGCAAATGAGTAAACTGGAAGGCACTCAGGGGAAGAGCCCTTATGGTTTAAGGAGAAAATGGAACTGTCTGGATTCTGGTTTGCAATGAAAATTAACATTCAGCAGGTAAATAACTGAACTGAATAGCCTGTACAAGCTGAAAGCTTATCCCTTAAGTGTGTGATACATGACAACTGTCACGGGTTGAAGGGATGTCACCAGAAGTTCTGGGGCTCGGCAGAAGGGCCTGGGAGGCTTTTCCCAGTTGTTGTCCATGTGCTGCCCACTGGGCCGTGTGGACACCACTGGGGCCGTGTGGACACCACTGGGGCTGTGTGGACACCACTGGGGCCATGGGGACACCTCTGGGGCCATGGGGACACCACTGGGGCCGTGGGGACACCACTGGGGCCGTGGGGACACCACTGGGGCCATGGGGACACCTCTGGGGCCACG
>VZTJ01003855.1:1133831-1150880 GCA_013397795.1 Orthonyx spaldingii
TCTGTGTGGACACCATTGGGGCCATGGGGACACCTCTGGGGCCGTGTGGACACCACTAGGTGGAACCATTAAACCTCCCTTCCTGACAGGATTTAACTCACTCACAACTGAAGGGTTTTTTAGAAAGGATGTAAGTAGAGATTTTTTTGTATTTTTTTTTTTCCATCTGTCTGTGAGGGAAGAAATAAATTGCTGCCTCCTTGGCTGAAATTGTTTTTACTAAAATAGGCAGCACAATCTTTCCTGTATCACCACTGTGATTAGATACACTGGCAGTAATGCAAACTTTGCACCCCAAAGTTTTTGGGTTTGTGCCCCAGTTCCTAAAATCCCCTTTCATAGCATGTAATCAGTTCTCCAAAAATTAAGACAGGCTTTAATATAAATTGCAGGTTTTGTAGGTTTTTGAATGAGTAGTGTCAGTGAAGGAAATACATTTTTTAGAATCACATTTTGTATTTATAGACCTTAATTCTCTGCTTAGCAAAAGAATAAATGGTTTTCATTAAGGAAAACATGAATTTCAAGCTATGACTGTGAGTAAGGATAAGATTTCTTTTTTTTTTCTAATTTCCTATGTTTGCTTGCATTGTCCTATATTGTAGCTCTTCTACTTGAGTCCTTTCATGCAGTAATTAATCTTTTAGTGCTGTCACAGGGCCGTGCTCACTCCAGCTGCAACGCCCTGACACGTTGCTGGAAGTGGGGATCTGTTGTGAAGTGATGCAACAGCAGTCAAAATAATTGCACCTTGAAACTGGGAACATCCAGGAATGGAAGCAGTAGTTTGTCACTGTGCTTTTTCTTTTATTTTCATTGGCAGTAGTGATTGTGGCAAAAGATAAGCAGAAAAGAGAACTTTTGTGGGGAGAATAGTTCCCTGTGTCTCATTTTCTCTGTGTCTTTGCCTCAGCAAAGGGGAGGTTTTTCACCTGGGACCCCACAGAATGCAGCTGCAGACAGCAGGGGGAAGAGTTTGGTCAAATTGCCACTCTAACAAACATCCATAAAACAAAACAAAAAAAATTTACATTACCAATGACAAATCAAAGCTGAAAGTTCGCCTTGCCTGTTGTCATTCATTGCCATTCATATTTGGGAAGCAGACTGCTGTGATAATTGATTTGATGGTCCAGCTTGAGTGGAAGCACTTCTGGGCATAGCAGGCCTCAGAGATGCCAAAAAAGAAGAAAAGGTGGGAATGAAATAATGCACTACTTTCTCCTCAGAGGCATGTGGCCCAGTTTTTGAGAACAGAAAAACATGCTTTAGAAGAAGGAAGAAAAAAACTTAGTAACTCAGTAATAAATACAAAAATGACCACATAGCCTCAGTCAGATAAAAACAGGCATTCAAAGAGAGACAATGAGTGTACATATTTTACTGGCAGGTGAATAATAGGAGAATGCTGTGGAAATAATCTGATTTTTAACGGACTCTGTCCAAGGGAGTACCTTTCTTGCTTCTTTCCTTTGTGTAACAACAAAAGAGGCTCCCTTTCCTAAAAACACAGACACCAAAAAAAACCACCCAAAAAACAATGTTTCATTTTTTTAAGCTTTTCAAAGAGGAATTGATAGTTCGGAAGAAGGAAACGAAAGCAATTATTGAATTTGAAAGGCAATTTCTGTGCCTGGATTATGTGAACTCCCATTGGGATTATTTACTTCAAGCATAGGTGGTAATAAGGTTTGTCCCTGTGTTTCTGGCCATGGGGCAGTGTTCACCCACAGCCTCCTGCTGATAGGAATAACTCAGGACACTGAAGTGCTGCTTGAGGAAAAATGTAGATTAAAAAACTTTTGTATTCAGTGCTTGACCTCTTAATCACAACTGCCAGCAGCCTTTCATCGATTTAAAGAGCCAAACAAAACCAGATAAGGCGTGAGCCATTGAAACACAAAACTGTAATCAGGACTGGTTTGTCTTTTGAGCGATGCTTATTTACTTGCAAAACCAGTGTGGTCCTTCAGCCTTGCTGAACTCTTTGTGTTCAGAGTCCTGAATCGTTCATCCACGGCAAAGCAGAGCTAACTGAAATGTACCAGCAAAGACTGAAAAAGAAGAGCTCCATGAGGTAGCAGGAGGTTGTGCATGTGCTGTTCCAGGTCATGCCGGAACATTTCTGTCTCTGATTTTCAGGGTTTGGAAGCACCTCTCCTGCCTTCATGGGATGGTAGGTGGTGTCAGCATACAATATATCCTCCACTTATGAAAGAGTCTGTAAAAACACACTCATTTAGTAGGAGAATATATCCAATTTTCTTCTTTATATGTTAGGACTTTTTAAATTCCTTTTTTATATATTGGAAGCAGAAGCTCAGAGTTTCATAAGCCATTGAACTTCTGACGGTGATGTACCCCGTATGCCATTACTGCTTTGAATTCTTCTTGCTTTCTATCTACTTATCTATAAAATGTCTTTGTAAGTATCAAAACACTCCATTCAATTGACGGATAGGAAACATCACACGTGGCAGACACTTATGTTGAAAGGAAATGCTCTTGGTGTATCTTACCAGAAGGAAAATCTCTGAGCAGCCCTGAGGTGATGCTGAAGTTCAGGTGGGGGCTTGTCTTGGTCACAGGGAGCTCAGGTGGGGGAGCAAGGAAGGGGGGACCAGTGGGGGTTGAAAGGTCCTGGTTTAGTGGGAATTCCTGCAGAGCCCTGGAAGGTGGCAGCTGGAGCTGAGGAGCAGAATGAATGATGGGTTAACCTGAGCCTGGATCACTCACAGCACTGCTGAGTTAGTCTGGATCTGCACCACAGATCCATTCATTCTCTGCTGCTCTGAAACGTGAGAGTTCTCCCCGTGTTTGCTGGGAGGTGTGTGCTTCCTTTCAGGGTGCCTTGGGGACATTTGTGACAAATGGCTCCAGTCCCTAAGCACAGATCCTGGTCAGTTCATCTGAGCTGGAACTGGCAAAGTGCCTCCTGCTGAGCACACTCTAGTAAATATTATTAGACCTTGATTAAAAGATAATTTGAGTAATTTAGATTTTTACTGCAAATTCCATGTGAGCCATTGTGTTGTATTAGCAATGACTAGTAATTATTTTTATTCTGTTTTCAAATTGGCCAGCATCTCCATGCTCCACTGACTGAGTGCTCCTGCTTCTTAGGCACAGCTAGTGACCTGCACGAGGCTGAAGGCCAGAGGACACCCAGGAATGGCCCTGGGAGTTCCACCTGGAGACACCCAGGGAATGGCCCAGGCTGGGAGTTCCACCTGGAGATACCCAGGGAATGGCCCAGGCTGGGAGTTCCACCTGGAGATACCCAGGGAATGGCCCAGGCTGGGAGTTCCACCTGGAGATACCCAGGGAATGGCCCAGGCTGGGAGTTCCAGCTGGAGAGCTCTGCCTGTACATGGAATATTGTGGATCTTACATGCACATTTGTGCCCAGGCTGGCCCGGTCATGGAGCCTGGAACAAGGGATCAGGAGACTTTTCACAGCTAAGTGGATTTTCCACTCATTTATTGTAACGCAATTCACTCACGCAGCGAGGTAGCTGGAGCTGCACAGGTAAAACCCTTTCCATCCCCTGAAATCCCCTTCCTGTGGCCATTTCCCTCCCCGTGGTGGCAGCGCCTGTGGTCACAGCATCGGGGAAAGGTCTGGGCTGGAAGGGACCTCGAGGTCATCTCACCCAACCTCCTGCTGAAAAAGGGCCACGGATCAGGGGCTGCTTCCCTGCCAAGCTGGCCTGAGTATTTCTAATAAAAAGGTTTCCAGCACTTGTCTGGGAAGCCTGTGATGTTTAATTGTTGCCAGAGTGGAGTTGAAGTTCACCCTGAAGGAGCTCTGGCCCTTTGTCCTGTGTCCTGCCACCAGCACCCTTGTGAGGACAGTGCCTGGTCTGCTCTGGAGCCACCACTGAGGAATTCAGAGAATCCTTTCTCAGTGTTAGGCAGAGCCCAGCCTGATTGCCAGATGTCAAAACACGTCAGGAAAGAGCCACCCACGTGCTCTGTAAGTGGTAAATGTGCTTTCTGTACTGTCACATCATTTTTAACAGTCATGTGCAACTGCTACATCCTAAAAACAACCCATCCAAAGCTCTTCTCAAAGCAGAGGAGAGATCAGCACAAAAGCACCTTATTTAAAAAGGAAGAAAGCTATTGGAAGGTGACAGCTGGAATTCCAGTGCTTAATCTGTGTAATTAAAACTTTTCTAAGGAGCAGGAAAAGCAGGTTGGACTTGAGGTAGTTTTAGGAGTTAATTAGCAAGGTCTTTTTGAATATTAAGAATGCCTTTGAAGGATAAAGTTTTAAAAAACTAGTTCAGGGCTTTCAAACAGCATAAATTAAGGCAGAAACTTTCTTTTTACACACGCTCAGGATGCAGACAGAGTCATCCTCCCTAACCGTGCCGTTTCCTTCCATCAGAAATGTAATCATACATCCTGCTCCACGTCTGATCTTCATAGGGATTTATTGGCTTGCTAACAGTGCAGTGCTGATTTAACTGGAAATAATATTTTACAGGAGTTTTTCACACATTCACTACTGCAAATACTAAAGTCAGTAGCTCTTAAGTCATAAACTGAGTTTGTTCCTGGGCTGGGTACTGTGATATATTACCAGTACTGAAAAGAGCAGCCTGCATATTTCAAGGTGCAGCCACAGATTTATGGAGTGGTTTGGGTTGTAAGGGAGCTTAAAGATCACCTAAACCCTTCCAGCCCCCTGCCCCACCTCCCATCAGCCCAGTTTGCTCAAAGCCTTCTTCAACCTGGCCTTGAACACTCCAGGGAGGGAGGGAAACTCTACCATGACTTAGGGCAAGTAGAGCCAGTGTCTCACCAAACTCACAGGGAAGAATTTCCCCCTAAAATCCCATCTATCCCTGCCCTCTGTCAGTCAGTCCCTGTGTCCTGTCACTCCATGTCCTCATCACAAGTCCCCCTCCAGCTCCTTTCGAGCCCCTTCAGACACTGGAAGAGGCTCTGAGGTCTCCCCGGAGCCTTCTCCTCTAAAAATTCTTGCCTTTTTTACAAGGGAATGCAGCTGGAAGTATGGCCTTGCTTGTTCTCACACAGCTCTGGTGGGTTTTTGGAAGAATTTGCCAAGAAATAAAACTTAAGTACACTGAAAATTTGGGGCCATATCTCTTAAAACATAGAGAGACTATGGGCTTGTTCTGTTCATATTTTATGTGGGTTTGTACTTTGTTTTGTGAATGCACTTTCATGGGAGGAAAGAGCTCTGTGTTTCTTTTACATAGCTGTGTGGGCAAAATTTAGAAGCTGTACTTTACTTTTACTTACTTTTTATTAGTTTTGACGTACTTAGCTCTTACAGAATTTGTCACCCGTGAGCAGTTTTATGCAGCTGTTACAGCAGCAGAGTGCATCTTGATATAAAACGAAATTAATTCACAGGTATCTTACCTGTGGGTTTAGAAAGCAAATCAACCTACGAATTAACTATCAACAATAAATAGGTGAAAGCAGGGCATAGGCAGAGAGTGGCAGTGAAGTTCTTGTGGTATCACTGTTTAAAGAGGAGTCACTGCTCTTCAGATCTGAACTGCAGGGTTGTGTTGGAGAAATGCAAATGCAGAGTTCAGTTACTCTTCCTACAAACAACCTCTACAATTGGCATTAGAGCAACCAAACTGGAGGTGTGAACTAATAGTGAAAGCGTTTTCCAGGCAGTGAACTACAGATGTAATTATGAATGCACATAGCTGTGCATGCTGAGTTTAAAATGCTGTGGACTGTTTGTTTAAAAAAAATAAAAACAAAAAACCAACCAAGAAACCAGATCACCCAGAGTTTTAAATGAAATCACTCTGAGGAACTGTTGTTTCCTCTGTGCTCTCAAAAACTGGACTTCCTTTAGCTCCAGCTGTGTGGGTGAGAGAGGGTTGTGAGTTTCTTTAGACACTGCGAGTTTCTTGATACAAAGCTGGGGACTGTGGATCCCTGACTCTCCTGGGTTCAGCTGCACACTGATTGTATCAGAGTGATTTGGATATTGCCTGGATGTCACCAGTGAACGTGGAAGATTTCCCTCTGGGTATGTGTGCTGAATGTTTGAAGGTTCTAACATCTTACAGGACTCAGTCATTCACAAGGCATTATTTAAGTACATTTTAGTAGAACATCCAATCTGTTGAGCATTTAGCTTCCCAAACATCAAGTTTAAAAAAAAAAAATTTCCAAACCGCTTGATGGAAATTCAAAAAATCCAGCTCTGAAAAGGAAGATGAAGGTATAAATTAGTATTTGAAGTTTTACCTCTGCCCAGCAGTGAATTATTTAGAAGTGTTACACTGATTGCTTCATGAATCAGTGCTTGTCTTACCCGTTAAAAATGCATTCTTCTAGAAACTGTAGAAATTTATAAACGGAACTGTCCAAAAATAAAATGCTCTGCTTCTAAGATGATGGGGCTATTAGGTTCCTGGTTAGAGGAAACAAATAACAAAAAACAAGAATGAGAAGAAAACCCAAGCCTGAAGTTCACTGTAAAACAATGTGATTTAATGGCAATATTAAACATTGGCCTTACACTGCAGTAACTCTCCCAGGTCTGTGTCGAGTGCTGCTGCTGGAAGGGCAGAGTGCAGTTGTGGCCTCAGCTGTGCTCAAACACCTCGCTCCAAGGAGGAGAATTTGTTCACCCTGAGAGCTGCAGCTCCAGCCCAGTTTGGCCCTCCAGCTGTGCAGATGGATTTATCAATTAAAAGGATGTTTGGCATCCAGTGAGAGCCTTCCTGGTTTGTAGTTGAAGTGTGTGAAAGAAATAGTGCCAAGCATAAAGTGATTTATTCATTTTTTCAGTGTTGTGAGGTTTATGGTAATACAGAAAGAAACACAACCTAGGAGTGGAGCATATGTCGTGTCTCTTCTCTATTGTACTTCAGTTTCATTATTTAGGATTTTTGGATGCCTTTTCTTTTGTAATGTCTGCCTCAGAATCACAGAGAGTGACTCTGATCCTTGTGATGTTTGTCAGAGTGCCCTTGCCCCGATTCCAGCACTGTTCAGCAGGAATGATGAAGAAATGCTTCGTGGCATGTTACACACAGGAGTGCCTCAGACAGTGTTTGAGTGGAGCAGACAAATCTCGGAGTAAAATGCTCCGTGAGCAGGACTGATGTATTTAAGAACAGATTTTAGACAACCTGTCTGTGGTGCAAATGACAGATGTGAGAGGTAAAACACTTCCAACGGAAACGTCAAAACATTTTATCACTCAGAATCCACCCCGTCTTTTTTATCAGTCACTTCCTGATGCTCTAGAAGGGGGACTGTGCAGAGCTTAAAAGGAATTTTGCTGTGCAGAAAATGAGCCCCAAAGCTCTGTGTATGTATAGATACCATACACGTGTGAGTCTGTGTTGGGTTCTCTACAGACACACACATACACGTGTAAAAAATTCTATGCTGGCACAAATATTTCATGAAGCTGTAAAATTTTATATTGACTCAAAGCAGACAGTTCCAAACTGACTCTACATGCAGAAATAACCTGAAATGTCCAATAATTTCTGTGAGAAAGCTGCTATGTAGTGTCAGTGAATAAACTTGTTTTAGCTGCCTTGTAGATTTTCCTTTTGAGATAATCCATGCTGCCTGTAGTTTTAGTGTCACTTCACCATTTATCTCTGGCCCTCATCATGCTTTGAAGAAAATGTTTAAATTGCGAAATAATGATTATGTCTTTAAATATTAGTTCAATTTGTCTTTATTCCTTATTTTCTACACAGAAGGGATCTTGCTGCTATTCCTCTTTTGCTATAAAATTTATTAAGCAGCAATGTTCATTTGTATAGCTTTTCCTTTTTAAGTTTCTGTACATAAACTGGACCATTTTCCTTCCTTTTAACACCAATTTTTTTTTTCTGAAGCAGTAGCCAATACTGAGGTAAAAATATAACTTGTTCCTAGGTAATTTATAGAATCTATTGCTGCAGTACTCTGTGATTATTGGAGAGCTTCTCACATTGCACCTGGATTATTATTATTACTTTTTAAGGAATCTTTAAACAGAAGGTGACTGGTTTAGCCAGATTGCCTCCCAATTCTTCATTTTTTCCCCCTGAATAGTTGCATTAGTGAGCTCAAATTATTCCTGCTGAGGACAGGAGATGCAAGTGGGACAGGGGAAGGGAAAGCTGTTCATTTCACAGAATAGTGCATAGAAATATCTGTGAGTGCCTGAAGGCTAAAGTTCATCATTACACTGGATCTGAAACTTTGTCTTTGGAGTAAAACGTGGAAGAAAACAGGAATCTCTCCGTGCTCCCCACGTGTGATCCTTCAGGGGGCACCGAGGCCTTTGCCCTTTGTCAGTTATTGATGAAGGGAGGAGTGATCGGCTCCCCTCGCCTCCCTGGGCTCTGTGCCTCTGTTGGCTGCTCCCTCTCCAGCAGCAGCTCATTCAGGATATTTGCTCTTGCTCTATTTCTGATTTCAGGTTTTTGAACTGAGCGATTTCTCAGTGAAAGACCAGGAGATCAAGTGACGTTTTCCATTCTAGTGATTGCCCATACTGGGCAATCTGGTTCCACCTCCATCTCAGTTTGTTTGTAGACTTTAGCCAGACTTAGGGGAGTACTCAGAAGTGTCCTTAAAAAAAAAAAAAAAAAAAAGACACCAAACCCCAAGAAAATGTCTTCACAAATGTCATTCTTCTGTAGAGTTTATTTCTAATTTGGCTACACAGTGGGCAAGATAATGGTAACATCTTCTAGCTGTAATATTGATCTTTTAAATTTTGTTTTAATTTCTTTTATGAAAGCAGGGGTTTATATCCTGGGACAAGTGCAAGATAAAGTCCTGTTAGGTGTATTAAATCTGTGTGCTGAGCTTATTTATAGTGCAGAGATGGTAATTGTCTGTGTCAGACCTGTCACTGCTAAATAGTCAGGGCTCATTAGAGGGAATATTTATATCAGCAATGGAAATATGACTGTTTGGTCTTATATTTGTGAATTAGTGTTAATTTCAAATATCTGCTTGTCAGATCTTTCTTTGGGCTCCTGAATCAAGCTCTGAAGCCAGTTTTTAAAGAAAGGCTTTTGCAGATGATAGCAGCCCTTTCAGTGATTGTTTCCTGTGATGAGCTTCCAGGTGACAAGTTGCTCTAAAATGGGTGTGATTGTGCTGAGGAGTGTTATCAGGTAAACAGCTTTTTATTTATAGTTAATCCAAGCTGTTTTTCTTCACCTTCTTCTGCCTTTAAAAGTGGTAAGAGTCATCATTATCCTCTAACTAACCCCTTCAAAAGTGGAGTATAAAGGTAATGAGATATTTATTTTTACTGCAGAGGGAAAAACAGATACTCCTGAAGTAAGAAAGTGCTTTTATCATCATGAAAACTGTTTTGTTCTATTTCACACAGCTTTAATTAGTGACCTTTCTTGGATAATTTGTTACTCATAGTTTCTAAGGATGGCAGAACATTCTAAATTTCAATTTATCTTCAGTTCTTTTATTGACAAGGTAGAGGATATGAGAGTTCACAAAATACAGTCAGTATTTGTCTGTGGAATGGTTTTTCCCCTTCATCAGAAGATGCAAATGCCTAAAATGTTTTCACTTTTTTAATATCCTCTGATATTTGTTGTCAATTTTTTTTGCTGAATACTATGCATATTACATACTAAGAAACAGTAAATTAATTCAAATCAAATTAGACAACTCAAAACTAATGATAATTTCTGGTGCAGATGAATAGAAAATTACTTTTGTGTTGTGGGTTTGTTTCTGGTGCTCACACGGCTCAAAGAAACTTTTCTTGTCATAACCCAGTTTCTCCCAAGGATAAGTTTTTTCAGGTGCAAATAAGGATTTTTGCAACTCCAGACACCTTTTCTTATCTGGAATAGCTCTGCTGCTTTTAATTCTGCTACTTCTGCGTGAATTCCTGTACGAGTACCAAGGCTGGCAGGGGAGGACTGTTGGCCATTTGAGTTGTTAATCTTCACAGATATTTTTATTTACTGTTAATTATCTGCTGTTTCCAGTCACATATTTCTATCTGAAAAACATATTTTTATCCACTAAAGCCTGAAGCTTCTTTGTTGAGAATAATTAATAATAGTTGCTCATATCTTTGACCACAAATTATGAATATCTCCCACAAACATAGTTCAAACAAATAACAAAGGATAATTTTAAGTGACTTCCCTCCCCTGATAGCCTTCATTTGGCACTCTACATCTTTCTCCAAAGTTTAGAAATAGCCAAAATAACATTGTAGTGCTGTCCTGTGCTTTGGTGTGACACAGTGTGTGCAGAGGTGTTGGATAATGTGTTTTAGAACTGTCCTTCCATTGGACTCTGTAAAGAAAAAATACCTCACATAATACTTTTCAACAGTAAAGCAGAGTTGATGATAGCAACCAAAGAACACTACTTATATCTTAGAGTTTTGGTTGTTTTCAAAGTATCTGAAGCTGCATTTTTGGCTCTGCAGGGTGTGATGATAAAGTGGTGTCCAGTTTCCCAGATGGTTGCATAATTAACATCCTAAATACAGAGCAAATCAGTGCAGATTTTAGACACTGTTGGAGGAAGTTCATTGGGAAGTGATTTCCATGCAGCTAAAGCTACAGTGGTCTTGTGATATGTGTCCTTTTATTCTAAAGGAATTTTCTAAACATTTTCTAAAGGGCAACAAGTTGTCTTTCAGGCAGTGTCGATTTCTCAAACATAACCTCGAAATTAGTTAATTAGAAATGCATTAGTTGGGTTTTTTTTCATGCCGCTTCAAATACAGTCTGATTCTTGAAAGAACCATTTAGAAGGACAGTAAGATTGTGACCATAATGAAACGCTGGTTGCAGTTCTGACCTGAATGTTTCAGGCTCCTGGGGAGGGAGAGGTGGGAAGGAGCGGTTTGGCTGTGCGGAGAGGCAGTGATGGGGGGATCCACAGCACTCCTGCTCCTGCTGCCAGCAGGAATGTGCTGCTCCACTCAAGGTGACTCAGAGAGAAAACCCAGGGGCAGCCTGGCTCTGCCATCCCCTTGCTGGGTTATGCACAAATGAAAATAGACAGGGCCGTGGTATTTGTGTTTTATAGAGCTGAGTACTTAAAGGCATCCTAGTCACCTTCTCCTGGGAGCTGTGCTGTGTGCTGGGGCTGCTGTGCTGGGGCAGTGCCTCTGCAGATGCTTCTGGTACTCTGCTGAGTGCTGTGATACCTCTGGCACCGTCCTGACATCTGCAGCCCTTGCTCTGCAATACTGGCCAATGTTTGGGATTGTGACGTTCCTGCTGAGCACTGCCAGGCACAGTCCAGCAGGAAACCACCCCTTGGAGAGACCACAGAGCCCCACTCCTTCCACGGGGACAGGCAGCCTTGGCAGGATGGCATTGGGAGTTGAAATTTGTCTGTGCCTTAGAGGATTCAAATTATTAGGCAAATCCGTATTTTAGGCCAGAGTAAGACATCCTGCATTGCCAAAATAGACAATTTAACTCCAGGTGCAATGGTAGCAATTTAAATCAGCCATGTGCCTCAGCACAGGAAATTTCTCATGTGGTTCATGCGTGACAGTTCTTTTTCACTCAGTTATACTCTAACCACTGAAATTATTCTAAAGATCTCCAGACAAAAATGTTCAGAAAGCTGTAATTGCATCAACCGTGTGCCCACTGCTGACCTTCCAATCTGCTGGAGCTGCACAGGGAAAAGATACCGACTTCAGGGACTGCTGCAGAAATTCTGAGGTCAAATCAAGACTTTTGTTTTTCAGGAACGTGGGCAAGGAGTTCATTTAGCTTAAGTGCCCTTTATGAAAAAGGAATAAGGTCACAGATTCTTGTGCTGCTGCATAGCTGCAGGTGGATTGCAGACAGTCACGGAAAAGAACTTTGATTCTCTTTCTAAATGAGGTGTTTTGGTTAAACACATGCCCTCTATTTTCCTTTTGAAGCAAGAAGTTGATGTGGAATGGAGATGAAGCCTTGGCTTTGCTGTGCCCTGTAGGTGATGAGGGTGGGAAATCCATTCTGGGCTGCAGAGGAGCTGGGCAGCAATGGCACAGGCACCACTGAGTAAACCCAGTTTGTGCTTTTGGTGAGTTAAGGACAGAGAGCTGCCTGTTTGCAGTTTTGTAGACTTGCCTGCATTGTGCAGTTCTCTGAATTCCGAGGAGATGGTTGCAGGTGAAATGCCTCGGTGTCAGGACTGGGTTACATTGGTATGCATTTAATGATTTCAACATAATTCAAATAGTCACATTAATTTGCATTTTATTATTTTATTTACTCTGATATCGTGTTTCAGAAAAAATTATTATTTTATTGGATCATCATCATCTTTTGAAACTCTTTTGCTGTAATTAACCACGCAAAATAATGAAGTCTAAATTACATTTTCAATTACTTGTGACTAAAATTGTCTTGATTTTTTTAAAAAAAAAGATCTCTCCTCTGAAAAGATTCATTGCTTTATCAGTGTTCTTGTGGTAGAGCTCTAGATTTGGGTAACTTGATTTTTAAATGTCAAATATAATTTGCTGATAGAAACATAAAGGGTATGCCTGTATTCTGAAAGAGAAAAAAGTCACTTCAGCATCATTTAATAGTGATGGGTATTTAAAATCAGCTTTTTAGCAATTGGATAAAGTCAGGCAGAACAAAGGAAGTTGTTACGTGCACACAGCCCCACTTTTGCACGTATGGATCTCGAATGTTTCTGTGCACACAGGGCTATAAATACAGCAACCTGCAGTTTGGGCACAGATCTTCTGGAAATAGAAGATTCCATAATTTAGTGCTTTTCATAAAATATTAATGGCTTTAGAAATGTGAAATAGGTCTGTTGGTCGTAGATGTCTCAGGCTGATGCTGTGTGTGAGTGGATGGGTTTAAACAACGATGTGAGGTTCCAATAAAACAGCACAACTGAGGGGAAGGGAGGAGGAACAGAAGGGGAAGTGTGGACAGGAATTTAAATTTATTGAAGAAATTGCAGGGAATGTGTTTGAGGACTACATTGTAGGTATCACTTGGTATGAGCTAGAGTTATTCAAGGTTTCCATGAGCAGCCTTCAAAACAAAGAATTTTATCTGCTCTACTGAGATGGGAAAAAGCTTCTAGTGAAAAGAAGTTCCACTTTCTCCCTCATCACGTGCAGAAATGTGTTTTGTGAACATTGATCTCAGCCTTTGCTCTTGGAGTAGGTGTATTTCCTAGGAAGTTAAAATAGGAGAGTAATCATTTTAATAAAATATTCAAGATGTTAGGAGTTTTTGGACCAGTCTAATATAAAAGTTGTAGGGAACATTAATCTAAAGGGAAATTTGGGGTGTTTGGTTCATTTAAAACCACAACAGCATAATTGTTGGCATCATTTATCATTCTCACTTCTGTTTACTGCACAGGAGACAGCAATTACATCAATTCCACAAATGCCAGCATCTGTAATTGTTTCTGTTACAAGTTTGGCATTTCAAACTGCAGACAGCAGCTCGTGGGTGGGGAGGCAGTGCAGGGCTGAGGGGGCTCTGAGGGGCTGTGTCCCCCCAAAGGTGACAGTGAGGGGGCTGTGTCCCCCCAAAGGTGACAATGAGGGAGATGTGTCCCCCCAAAGGTGACAGTGAGGGAGCTGTGTCCCTCAGGGGTGACAGTGCCACCAGTGCCTTGCCCAGAAGAGGCTCTGCCTGTACCCCTGGGGTGCACAGGGCTGGATTGAGCTCTCCTGAGCAGCTGCCAAAGGGCACAATAAACATCAAGGCTTATTTCCTGCTCATTTCCAGTACTCTCAGCACGAACTGGTTGCAGTTTTAAGTTAAGGCACATGAAGATTTATCTGGTGAAACAGGAAGGGTTGAATCAAAGAATGTTAAAGCATCTTTCAGCTCTGTTTCTGGTCCAAACTCTTACCAGAGGTTTCATGAACAATTTCTGCATAAAAGCTTAGATTTTCCATATATGAACTCTCTGTGCTTTTACATTAAAAAAGAAAAGAGTAAATTAAGTACTTGAAAGCAGCTTGCAGGCAAAACATCATCCTGTACTTAAGCTGGTGTAAACTTGATCCCTATTCACAGATATAGAAGATGGAGATATCCTGCCAGCCAAAAATATTTTTCATAATTGATATAGATTGATATTTCTCTATAGAAAGTGTCTAGAGGGGAAAATGGCATTTTTTGAACCACTTTAAGGAAATGTCTGCTCTTCCTTTTCAGTAAATATTAAGTTGGGTTTAAGTTTCTGTATTTGGTTAAGCTTATCCAATTCCTTCTATAACTGTTTGATATTTACCCTTTTTGAAGGGAAAACGTTATCCAAGCAAGTTATTTGGAGCACACTGATGATAAAGTGATGCTTGTGTGTTGCTGTTGAGTAGCAAAGATCACTGCATTCTCCTCAAGAAATCTTGGCATTTATTTCATGGTTTTCTCCATGTTCACTCTGACCTATATATTTTCAGATTTTTTCTTTTTTTGCCTGTGTTGCCACTTCCCATCTTTATATTTTTACCTGCCTTTCCTCATTCACACTGAAGGCATAAGAAGCTGTATGCAAAATGTCAAAATGATCTTAAATCTAACAACTGATGTTGTTTTCCTGGGAGCTCAGGTCCCCATTCAGAAGCACTGCTGCAATCAGGTTCTGTGTCTGTAGAGGGTCATAAATTTGGTTTCTTTTATAGCCTTGATTCCCTGAGTGTTTGAGCTTCCCTGGGTTTTTATGTTCCTCACTAAACTTCCCACTCACTTCCTGGTTATTTCTATTTCATATTCTCCAGCTCAGGTCTGGACCAGGCAGTGGTTAACAGAATATGGATTTCAGTTCGGGTGTCCTAGGTAAAAATTTTCCAGATAAAATAATTACCCTGCACTGTGTAGATCTGTGAACAAATGAAATACTTTGGAGACTGAGGAATTCATAGAGAAAAGTATCAAGAACTTCACTGCTGAAATGACAGAGGAAATTCATGGCTCAGTACGGATATGGACAATGGTTATTTGTGCTAGAATCTGTCATATCAAGCATCAAAACTTTTTTTAATTATTATTTTGGAACAAATTTGCTTTCCTTTAAAAGTTCACCTTCCCATCTAAAACACGTCTAATGGAATTTGTCTCCTTAGTCAGAACAGTAATAGTGATCTTTATATAAATCTGCATGGATCTCTGCTTTTTGTGTAATTATTGAAGAGGTACTTGATTAGTATGCAAATACCTTCAGATTATCATTCTAAAACATTTTCTGTTGGGAGTTCTTTGATTGGCATTTTGTCATATGAGCTTTCATAAGAATTTATTACCCAAATCTTGTCTTGTTTCAATCTCCTGCTTAATGCTCGGTGAAGGAACATAATTCAGGTCTGAATGTTTGGGGCTGGGAGGAGGAAGTTTCAGGGGAAACTCTAAAGATGAGATCAAGTACATGGAACTCTGAAATTCATACTCACTGAAAAGCCCACCAAAACCACCTAAATTAAAGAAAAATACCAACTGGATTTTCAAAGCAGCTTTTCTGCTGCTTTTATTGTCAGCCCTCAGTGAAGAAAAAAGGCTCAGACACACTGAACATGGAATTATTTGGGGCAGGTCCTGGCTGACTGTGTGTGGTTTATCACTGCTCTGGCTGCTTTTCAAGTTCCTCCTTCCACCCTCTTTAATAGTGAGATGGTTTCTCCAAATACTTTTTCAAATTGACAAAGCAGAATGGGAAGATTGAGACGGGGAGGGGTTTAAAGGCAAAAGGGAGTTAATTGCTTCCTGCAAATCCCAAGTTCCTCATATGCCACTGAAGATATTCAGCACTTTTCACGGCACCTTTTAAGTTTTATGTTGAAAATAGCAAAGAAATGGATTTTATGGTTAAGAATGGCAGCTTTGGGGAACTCAGAAGTTGTATAAAGTCAGCATGAAGGGCAACTCACTCACCTTTAGCTCAGTGTGCATTCTGCAACCGAATTAATACAAGTGTGTATGCAAATTAGGAACTGTTTTGGTGCAGATCAAAAAATGGCATGGATTAAATGCATCATGTAAAAGTGTGGAGAACGTCACAGAAAGATGTGGAAGCCCGTGGCCAGTGGCAGATGTGTACTGCCAAAAGCAAAACTGCATTTAGGTGAGGGGTGATGACAGGGCAGAAATGCTGAAGAGTCAGGACTGCAGTGGAGAAAGGAAATGCTGTTCTTATCTCTCGTCTTCACCCATCGTTTCTGCAGATGGAAAGGAGATCTCCAAAATCTTTTGTCAATTGCTGTACAGGCGAGTTAAGGCAAACAACATCAAACCAAACTGTGCTTCGTGAATTTTCTTTGTATTCCACAGTGACAGGTTTTAAGATGTTATGGAAGGCAAAAATTTGAGATTGTGCTGTGGCTTTTGTTCAAGCATTTAGCGTTGCTTAGCCCCTCACCTGCTGGCACCGGAGCTGAGGGAAGGTGTCTCAGCTGTTTTAGTCTCCTCCCCTGAACCATAACCTGGCACGTTCCCACCCCTCCTGCTTCCATGGGGTGTGTATTGCTGGAATGGTCAGGCTGAAACAAACAGATTGGGCATCAGCAAGAGGTTTTTTCAGAGGTCAGATTAGCAGCAACCTCTAAATCCTGTTTCAAGTTTGTACAACTAAAGGATTTCAGGGAAGCATCTGCCAGGATTTTTTGTTGCAGCCAGAATGCACTGGAGCTGCCTTTGGAGCTTGCTTTGGCTCTCAGGTACAGAACTGCTGCCCTGGGTCGTGGTTTTTGTGTTGTTGGGAACTTTGCGGCGAGGAGGGGCAATGTTCATGCACTGGAGAGGTTCAATTTCAATTGCCTTGAGGTACAAATGTCAATAAACAACACACAGAATAAAAGATGAGCAATCAGGGTGGACAGCAGGGAAAGGTCCTTCCCCAGAGGGCTCAGGCACAGGAAGAGGCTCCCAGGGGATGGGCACAGCCCAAAGCTGGCAGAGCTCACAGAGCACCTCGGACCTGCTCTCAGTGCTGGGGTTTGGGTTAAGGAATCCTGCAAGGAGCAGGGATGATCCTTGTTGGTCCCTTCCAACTTGAAATATTGTAGGATTCTGTATATAAATAGGTTGTCATTGGCTTGTACTTGGTTTT
>VZTJ01003855.1:1150930-1162535 GCA_013397795.1 Orthonyx spaldingii
GGTTTTACAGTGTTCCTGCTGCCAGGGAGAGCTCTGGGGCAAAAAAAAAAAAAAAAAAGAACAAAAATCAATGCGCAGGCTGTACAGCTTCTGCATCCCCATTTTTCACTCCACTGTTAGTTCTTATGTTACTTCCCTGCAAACATGACCTGAAAGCTAAAAATTTACCTAAAATCATTTACAGCATATCATTTTTACTAAGCTGAACTCAGTTTCTCTATAAAGTTGCACAGAGCACATTATTTTAATGTGTTATTTTGGCCTGATGGGCCTGGGTGAGTAGGTGGCTTGATCTTGAGAGCAGTGTTGTCTTAAGGTGAGCAGCACTATTTCCACCAGGTCACGGGTTCAAACTCTCCCATACACTTTCCTATTTCAGGCTTTTCGAAGGAGTGCTTGAGGGGTTCAGCTTATTTCATCAAAGCAGAGGGTTAAAGGGCTGCAGATTTTAATGCAAGTCCTCTTTTTCCTTCTAAACTTTTTCCTGTACATACAAGACATAATTTTTAGCTCTTAAAAATTAGTTACTGCCCCACAGGAAATGCCTAAATGGATATTCTGCATGATGCTTTCCTTATATGTGTAAAATCATTTTATTTTGTCTGAATTATCATCTAAGTTTACTTTGTAATTCCTAAGAGTTATCAGATGATCATTAAATCTTGATTTTCTGTCAGGAAGAATTAATAATCTTGACTTCTGAATGAATTTAGAAGCAATAGGGGATTGGACTCAAATATTTGAATACCATTTCAGTGTTAAATCAGTTATTCATATTTCAACTTAGGCTTACTGGTAGATAAAAAATAAATTCAATTCATAAATCCTTCTTTGCATTTGAATATTTTATTTTTTACCCCCGGAGCTGGGTGAGGATTGCTGCTCAGGTGTCCTGTGTTTGGAACACTCTGTCAAACACATTCCACCTGAGAATTTGCATTCATCAAATCTGTGCTGTCTTAAAAATCACCTCTGTAGGATAAAATAAAAGTTGTTTTGGGGTGAATTGGTCGACTTTAAGATAAGAAAAGCTGAAGTTAAAGGCAAGATTTGATATTGTGGCCCTGCCTTACTGGAAACTGCCGCTGGAGAGCCTGTGCTGCTGGTGATTCTCTCTTCTGTGCTTCCTCTAAATGGCTGTGGTTTTATTAATTAGTTATTGTTTCACTCCTCAATCACAAGGACCTCTGAAAGAAAAATCAATGAAGCTTCAAACCTTGCAGAGGTGTTTGTAGCCTGTTCCTGGTTCGTGCGTGTCTGGGTTGGGGCAGCAGTGCCTGCAGAGCCCTGCTGTCCCCTCCCTTTGCTCTGGGGACAGGACTGGCTGCTCCTGTGGACACAGAATGTCCACCCACCACGGCCTGGCTTTGAATTTACCAGATACAGGAGCTCCTTTCATTCTCTGCTTTCTTGATCCCGTTTTTGAGTTGAACTCACGAGTGCTGCTGCACAGCATTTCGTGTCTTCTCTGGTGCTCTATGGAAATGTCTTTCTCAGCTCTGTTCTGTCCAATTAATTAATTTCTCTGCCCAGTTTTTCCTGGGGTGACAGATTTCTGATCAGCTCCTCTAAATGCCATGTATTTCTCCCATACATATTTGTGTACATGTATGCACACATGACCAGTGTATGTATATTCCACTCACTGTGCACGAGTTTATAGCTTCAGGCTTGCAGCCTTTACAGTATTTTGAACCCATATGTCATCCCGTCTGTCCTTTGAAAAGAAATAAAATTTCTTGCCTGTATTTTGTTGTTCCTTCTGTGTTGAGCCTGAGCTTGAGGACACAATATTCAGCTCTCAGTGAGTTTCTGAATCTAAATCATGTTTCAGTTTCTGTAGTCCAGCTTCAAAAAACCATGAACTAAAAGCAAAGATGTGTTGTGAATTCAATCTGAATAAGTTTTAAATTCTAGATCTAATGGCATCAATTAATTAATTAAGTGGTAATTAACCCTTTTGTGGATAACAAGCAGGTTTACTTAGAAGCTGCAGGAAAATATTTATTCAGAAGGTCAAAATCAGTCTGGTTTGCTGTAATGAAAGTTAGTTTATCTTATTCTGCTTTCCTGTTGATTGTACAGTCTTTCTATAAGAACCAATGTTTATGCTTTCTAGAATAAGAGCTGGTTTTAATAATGCTTTGCTGAACTGTAGACTTTTTTCCCATTAAAACAAGGATTGGGTAAGAGAGCTAAGACAGAGATTCTGCTCTGAACAAGGGCTTCCGTGGCAGATGCAATTGTCAGTGGTGACTGAAAGTTATTCCACAACTCAAAGAAGAAGCAAAAAGATGATTAGGACAGTTCATACCAACTAGTTTATTCTTGCCTTGAAGTTGCCCTGTAATTTGTTTTGTTGTCAGTTTTAGCATATGTCACAAAAAGCGGAGCTGAAGTTGCTCGTGCTTCGTGTTTTCAGACCACGCGCACCTGAGAGACACCTGTCAGTCCCTGCAGTCCCTGCAGGTGCCATCTTTGCTGTAATAAGGCCACAAAAAGTAACCAAAAAAAGCCACCACATCACCAAGCAGTCTGATGGACTTTTTTCCCCTTTGGTTCCTTCTAACTTCTGAATTTCCTTCTGTTTTCCATCTGACTTTTCTCAGTTACCAGTTTCCTCTGGTACACGCATTCACAAATCAGTGACATCTCCAGAATTTGTCAACACTTGCTGCTTTTCTTGGAATGTCCTTACTTGCTGCTGTAGAGCAGATTCTGTCAGCCTTGTGTTGCTTTGGTGTAGTCCATCAGCAATCTAATTAATCAAATTAAGCAAGGATAACGAAGTTTTCCCACTCTTCCCCCTCCTTCACAACCCTTGCCCAGCTTCCTCTCTGGGTGTTCTGCTGAAGGTGACAGGAGCTGATTTAAGGGTTCTATAAACCTGGTTATGGCTCTTGTAGTTGTGAAAATAGGAGTAATATTATTGCACATCTATTAAATTCTGGACCATTTCTGGTAGTTTTGGGAATCCTACTTTTACCAGCTCTTCTGAGTCCTCAGAAAGGGGTGAAGAACCCCTGTCTAAAACTTTGCTTTATTTTTTCAATGTATGCTGTACCCTGTGGGCATATGTTAACTATTTTAAGAATGAAGCTAAATAATAGATGTTAATTTATTTTAATTTTGTACAGTTATTTATGAAGAAGTCTCACTGAAGAGTTCTGGCTTAAGCTTTGAACAGATTAGAAATGATAAATTGGCAAAAAAAAAGAAGCCCTTTCCTTTTTGAAAAATATCACTGAAACCGGAGCCTTGGCATTCAGAACTGCTAAGAGTGTGGATGTAAATACCAATGACAAGCCAAAAATAACTAATGTTAATAGTTATTATTTCTGAATCCCTGACATGTGCTTGCCAAGAGCCGGTGAGCTGAGAGGGTGTGAGAAATGTTTAAGGGGTTTGGAAGCCGCGGAGTGCAGCCTCCTGCTCGAAGCAGGATTAGCCCCGCGCTCGCTGGAGTCAGCTGGGACCTGTCAGAGCAGCTCCTGCAATCCTGCCCGGGTGCCCCTGCCAGCTCTGCCCTGCACTCCTTGGGTAGAGCATTTATTTCCTGCCATTGCAGCTGCACGTTTGGGCTGCTGTCCCCTGTTTTACCTTCTGCCTGTGAGCAAGAACGTTTGACTGAGGGTTTGTGATTCCCCTTCGGCAGCTGAAGGCTGTTGTTAGATCCCTTCTCCTCACCAGAGCCACCAAGACCAAGTCCTGCATTGTAGTTCGCAGGAGCAGTCACCTCACAGGTCACCTGAAAGGAAAAGCAGGACAAACCATCTTAATGGACTGGATTTTGTTCCTTTCTTGCAGGTGGAGCCTGCATGGCATGAATTAATTTGGGGGTTTTGTATGACAAGTAGATTTTGCAAAGGCAGGGGATTGGAGACATAAGAATCAATGATTTCAGTGTATTAGCTGAATATGGGCAATATTAGTATTATAGATTAAATATAAATTCTGTAGGATAAGAATTAATGTCTGGTTAGAGCAGTTGTCAATTACAGGCTGGAGCTTTTTAATTGCATGAAGGCAGACTGGCTGATTAAGCCATTTTCAGAGAGAAAGAAGGAAAGACAGCTTAACTTGTGGCTAAACTACAAGGATTAGACCCAGCATATCCAGGGCTAAGTGGTTGGCTTAAATGCTGACTCTGTATTTGACCTTGGATTTTTTAAAGATACTTAGTGAGAGTTTCAGCACCACTGAGATGTCCAGGAAATAATTCTGCCAGACATCTATCACTGGAGGGAGGGGATGAAAAACCTTTATCCATTCTCATGTGCTATAGTGGAAATGGCATTGCAGCTTCTTGTCAGGGGATGGCTTTGTGAATTTTTGGGTGTTGGAGATGCAAAGATCATGGTGCTTTGCTGGATTAATTTAGACAAGATTTGGGTTTTTGGAAGGATGCCTGCTTGTTCAGAGCAGCCCTCTCTGCCCCAGTCCCAGCAGTGATTCCTCCCTTCCATCCAGTACAACACCCAGTTTGTTTCTCCCATTTTTCTCTCTTCCATATATTCACCTTCCTTTTCTGCAGTGGCTGGATTCTTGTAAAACAGCTCGGCTAAAATCAGATTGTACATGTGGGTTTTACTGCTCTGTCAGTTAACTGTGGAAAGACATAAGTTATTGTTTCTCTAAAATATACATTTGTGCAAAAATATATAAACTGATTTTAAATTATACAAAGCATTTGTATTTAACTTTTGGAAGGTCCCTTCTGTGACCAGGTTTGTTCATGTGGGTGAGAATGCAGAAGGAAAGGGATGATCTTTTTAAAGAGGTGAGGTTTAAAAACCTTCCAGCCTGATGCAGATTTTTTAAAGGCACCCTGCTGTACTTTTCCTGTTCAAACTCTTGAATCATTACCTATTTTAAGGATCTGCTGTGCCCTGAAGGAGTTGTGACATTTCCTAATCCTTCCTGCTGGACTTTGCAGATATTGAGGCTCTGTCATGCTGTGCTGGACTTGAAGTGCATAAGGCTTGGGTTTGAATCATAACTCAAAACAAACACAAAAATTCAAATTGCAGTTAGCACTTTGGCTCTTTCTTACTGGCATTCCAAGAGTATTTAACCATATTCTTATTTTAAAAAAAATAAAAGGAATATGAAAATATTTTGCATACTTAAGAGTATTTATCTGCCTTGGATTTTTTTCCCTTCTGCACTGAGATATCATTTTCAGCCCTCTGCAAGCATGCTGTTTTATGAAATAGTTATCTGTCTTAAACTGAGTCGGTAGAACTCTTGGAATATAAGTAGCCAGATTTGCATAGTTTATGAAAAAAAAACCCTCTAACAAACTTTGTAGGAAACCTTTTGAAAATGTTTGATCTACAGTTTGCTTTGCTGCTGCTGCTGAGTAGGAAATTCCAAAATCACAGATGTGAATTAAAACAACCCTGTATTTTAAAAAGTCCCCATCCTCACAAAAAAGTCTCTAGAGATGGCTTTCTGTATCCAAACCTAGAAAACTTGCAAGTCAAGTTGTTGAGAAGAAATACAAGCTCTTTTTTATTTACTATTGTAGTTTTTCGTTATTTTCTATTGAAATATTAGGCTGGAAATTTGGAGAAGTTTGCTGATCTCTTTTGGGATTTTTTTTTTTTTTTACTTTGATGATAAACAGCTGATGAAGTACCTTAAGAGCATCAAAAATGTCTTTTTTTCTGTAAGTTCATATAATTGTTTCCAATGCAAAAGTATTTGGACATCAGCAGGAATTCTCATCAAAGTGCAGCAAAGTCTCAGCCCTGTTTTATAGAAAATTTTGTCAGGAACACCTATTTAAAGAGGATACAAGAAAAGGTAACATGGCTTTTGATGAAATGTTTGATTCACAAAACATTGTGGGCTCTGCAGTCTGAGTCACTCAGCTCTGGTGCACAAGGGACGAGCTGCTCGTGATTTGGCTTTAAAAGCAAACAGGGTCCCTTGGCTCTGGGAGTTCTGAGAAGGCACAAGGAAGGGGGGTGAGAGTTAAAGGCCGCCGTGCCCAGTGAATCACAGATAGGTGTAAACTGGTAACACACTGACTTTGTTATTTCTGCAGATGAAACCAGTTCGAGTGTGAAAACATATTCCCTCAGATGAAATAGAAGGAGCTTGTAGTTAAAAGTGTTTATATACAGCTAAACATAATTCTGAAGGACATTACCAGCTTTAGGCAAAAACTATCTGATGGATTAATGTGATTTTAGTGGCACTAAGGATGTATTTTCCTAATCATTTTATCCAGCAGCAAAATTTGTGTAACTTCCTACTCTCTCCCACCCCAGAGAGAAACTCCTGACTGTTTTCTTCCACCCAAGTTCCTAATTTCCTTGTCTGTATGGTAAAACTAGTTTTGGAGTGGTGCTGTAAACGGAATCTCTAAATGGGAACAAAACTGGAAAGGAAAATGGTGTTTGTTTTGTGGCATTAAACATTATTTTCAAGTCTAAAGGCATCTAAGAGGTGATGTGGGATTCTGAAGCCTGTTCCATGTGACAGTGGAAGAGATCCCCCAGCCAGGCCCTCTGTGTTCGGGAGGTGCCCGAGGCCAGGATTTGTCCCCAAATGACTCCGCTCCTGCTCCTGCTCCCAGCAGTGACCTGTGCTGAGCCTGCCCTGCTCCCTCACACACAGCCAAGCTCCCCTGCCTTATCCTCCCCTCCCTCCCTCCCTTCAGTCTGGACAAGGGTGAAGAGCAGAGTTTCAATTCCAAGCTCTTCCTGAGCGTCTCTGTGTGAGGAGCTGCTGCTTGCCCTGCAGCCCAGGTGAATGGGAAGGGATTTCCTCAGGCTTTCCATCCCCACGCTGTGTGAGCTGAAGGAGTGGCCTGGTTTAGTCCCCCTGCAGCGGGAGAGAAAAGGGCTCGGTGAATGTCTGACTCCTGGATGTTCAGGATTTGGAGCAGCACATGAAATAACATACCAGTGTGGATAAATAGAAACTAACACGTGTGGATAAAGAGAAACTGTTTTGAGCTATTTACAGACGCCTTGCTGCCCTCCCCCAGCATTAACTGCTTCTGGCCTTTCGTTCTTTCTATGAACATAAAGGGTCAAGTTCTGCTTTATGTGAGCACAGGGTTCACACATTGAATCATAATGGAGTTGTCCGTGCTCAGCCAAGAAAGAAATTACACTCCTAAGTTCTTAAAAGTTATTATATTTTACCTCAGAGCCTGCCATGTATAGTCTAAATTACTTTCTTGTATGAATTATTTTAATAAGCAACAGTTTCACGTTCACATAACCTGCACATGCAAATAATGGAGATTAAAAGTCACTTTCAGGATGGAGTTGTTCTCAGTTGGGGTGTGCAGAGAGGTAACAGGTGATGGTGAGATCATCTTGCCAGGCTGGAACAGGAGCTTTTCTTTCATCTTCTGGGGTAAAATGCAGATGGGCACAGAAGACTACGGCCTGTGCCAGCCGGTCGTACAGGAGTGATGTAGTTTTAAGTTTTCTCATAACATATTCAATTCCATTTAAATATTGCAAAATGCTGAATTGTAAATGTTAACTTAGCCATGAATAAAAAATGCTGATATTTTATTTAATCAAAAAATAATTATGGATCTTCTGCCTTTATTGTATTATTTAAAATATTTCATTTCACATGTAGGCTACAAGTTATTGCAGAGTGGGTTTTTTATATATATATATATATATATATATTTATATATAAAGAGAATTTTTTTGTGATGCATAAAAAATACAGGACACTGCCTTTTGCAGGCTATGAGGAATATTGCCATTGTCTGGGTGTGGAGAAAAACTGGTCTACACGAACCAGTAGGAAATACTTGCTTTCACAAGTGTTACCCAGCTGCTGATTGGAAAGAATTTCCTTTTGAGCAAAGGGTCCCTTTTCTCGCTGTCTTTGAGTTCCTGGCTTTGCTGTGGTGTGCAGAGAGCGGAGAGCTGTGCTGGGAGATGCGGCTGCAGAGAGCGAGCTGCTGCCAGGGAATCGGTGCAGGCGGGTGATCCTCACGCTGCTCTTTATTAAAGTATCGTGAGGACGAGCTGGAAAGCTTCCCCTTTGACTTTCACCTGTCAGCTTCTGCTGTGGCTGCGGGAGGGGATTGGCATTGACTCGTATGGGGCCGCTCTGGAGAGGGGGCGAGGAGCCTCTCCCTGCCCCTGTGTGCTTTGTCAGATCCAGCCCTTCGGCTGAAGCGCCAAGCGAAGGCTGATGTCGGCAAGTGCCTTCAGCACGAGCTGGTGCTGGTCCCCAGCCACTTCTGCTTCCCGAAAAGTCCCCGCGGGGATGGGCAGTGAGGGCGGTGGGGCCGGGCAGGAGCAGCGCGGGGCAGGGAGCCCGGGGGAGACGGGGCGGGGGGAGCACAGGACGAGACCTTCGGAGAACCTGTCCCTGCCTTCGTCTCCTCATCCTGCTCTGTCACCTCGCAGTCACCTCACTCCCAAAGCAAGCACGAATTGTAGGATGCAAGTGTTAATAGGGGAGCTGGGAACAGGGCATTTCGAAGCCGTTTCACATTACATTATTTATGGAGAGTGCAGTGGATTAGCATCAGACAGATCTGTTGCAAACGGCAATACATGGTTTTTGTGGTGTCACACACTTTTCCTCAGCACTGAAATAGGTACAATTAAAACACATCTTTCACCTCAGCAAACCTGTCCTCTCTGACGTGAAGTGTTTTCGAGTAGAGGCTCTAATTTTGCTTTTGGACAAGTACTGGAAGTGTGTGTAGTCATGAAAGAAGAATCACAATCTCTGTGTCTGGAGATTTGGATTCCGTCAGTACTGAAGCAGATCGTTAATTTACTCTCTGAAATTTGTTTCACCTTTCTGATTCATAAGCTAAATCTTTTCACTATACAGGAGATGTTACAAATGGGAGGAAGGAGAAAAAATATGTGAATTAATGTAGTTTTATTCCAGTAAATCTTTTTTTTTTCTTTGTTACTGTTCCTTAGTCCTGACCTTGCTGGGTTTGACACATCGGATCACGTGTCTTATTCCTTTTTTTGAGTTGTTTTATGAAGCACTTTCATTTGTCTCATTTGGCTTAAAACAAACCATACGTTCATGTCCTAAATGTTTCACTAGTCAGAATAATTAAGCTGATCAGGTCTGGGAGCACTGGAAGGAAAATAACAGGGTCACTGAAGCATTCACACTCTAATGGGAACCTGAGTTCATTCAGTTATCAAATCTAATAATTGCTTTACACCTGTACACACTCCCAGCGAGCAAGTCCACATGAAAGGTTTAGTGGTTCCCATACTCTGTTTCCAGGGAATCTTAGTCCTGTTTTTAAAACACTTAAGTTGGTTTGGCTTTTTTCAGCTTGGTTCTTCTTTTTATATATCAGTTGTAGCTCAGCTGATTGCTCATCTTCATGCACTGGGAAATATTTTCACATGGCAATCTCTTATTAAAAGTACGATATGATTAATGTATTGCAAACCAGATTTAATAGCAATCAGAAAACTAAGAAGGTCCATCTGAGTTTCACTGCTATGAAACAATTTATTAGCCAATTTAAAGTGCACCACATACAATTTGACAGCATTCAAAGGCTGAAGCTGAGTTTATCCATGATTATGTGTACAGCACAGCAGACGGATTGTAGGGACATTCATAGCCATGATTGCTCCTTGAAAAAGGCAATTTCATAAGAATGAGGTAAAAATCAGTATTACTTTGTGAGATTTTATGGGAAATGAAGCGATAATTATAACTCCTCAGTTTAACTAAATTCTGTGACAAGTCTCCGTGAATGCCGGTGGTGCAGGCTGTCACAAAAATTCCAGAAAATTTTATCACAATCAAGAATAAAAAAATACTGCCTAGGAAAGTGACAGCTATTCACAGCAAGTTTCAGTAAATTCCAGCCTCAAATGCTGGTCACAGTGCTGCTCGTTATTGGAGGGGATTTGAACTGATGCAATCGTTCCTCTTCATCTTCTTTTTATTTTCCCACCTTTATAAGTTTACTTCTCAGCTGAGAATTCAAACTGCAAAAGGAATGGGAAATGGTTGTATATGTGCCTGCATTGTACTGACATGAAGGCCTATTTTTCTCTGTAATTTTAAAGGCCAATTACCCTTGGAGGAAGGAGAAGAATAGATTGATTTGTCTTGTAACCCCTGAGGCAGGCATGTGTTGTCTCCTGCTCAGGCTTTTCCATTGCAGCTCTTGTGCAAGAGCTTTCACTGCACATCCCAAGTGGTGCTATTAACAAAGAAAGCAAAGTCAAATTAAAATATTAAACAGATCATTTAAAGGTTTAAGGAATCTTATCTTATTGGGCCAATTCTTTCTTTGTTTTTTGGAGTTGTTTTGAAATCTTAAGGCCCGGAGTAAGCAACAGTAAAATTTACTTTGAACTGATTACTTGAAAATAAGGCTTACAAATCCATTTTCATCCTCCAAATACTAAACTTCAGCTCTAAATAGGGTAAGTATTTATTTCTTTATTGGAATTATGATACAGATGGCCAATATCCTCAGTTTTGGTTGCAGAAGTGTGACTTTTATTGTGCTGCCATGCTGTATTGACTGTGGTCACAGCTGGATTGCTCTGAGCTGGTAAATGTCATCACACATGCCATTTAGCATTAAAACTTCCCACATTATTCCATTTTAAAGCATTTTTGTGTCTAACACAGAGGACCTAAATAAATGGGTTTTCTACTGATGTTCTGCATTTTCCTGCGACTCAAAGGCTACAATTAACAGTGCCCAGCAAGCTGGGTCTGAGTGGCAGCACAAAGATTAGCCCTGTCTTTGTTCCTGTTTAATCTGAGTAAAACTCTTTTGTGTCAGGGCTTAAATTCCTTCACTCTGTATTTTAGACCTGCTTCTGTCCTGCAGTGCTTCTGGGTATTAACAAATTTATTTAGCGAGTTAAAGGGAATCCAAACAGCCACGGATCTTCTCCATGAGAAATTGCTCACACAGAATAGTCTGGAAACCTGAAAATGAAGGTGCTGTGTGTTACCTAAATGACTTAAAAGCTTTGAAGCCAATATTTCTGAACAGAACACGACACTCCTGACTTCTGCAGATAACTCAGGAGATGTGTGCTCCTGCTTTTTTCCTGGGGAGGAACCATTCAGTCTTCAGGGACGTCCTTTTAAGTGCTGCACTTCTTCTTAGTGCTTTTTCTTATCCTTCTGAAACCTTTTCTTCCTCCTCAACACCTTGTGAACATCCCACTAAGCAGGGCAGGAACATATTTTTTAGATTATTACAAGGTCAGCAAATGATGCCTTTATAATTAATGTGTTGAGCTGTGCTGTCTTGATTTTGGGGGCTTTAAAAACAAACAAACAAACAAAAAAAAGCAAACACCAAAAATCTGGGGTTTTTTTTGGCCTAAGGGTAAGTTTCTGTTTCTGGATCATAACATTTATAAACCCAGGTTATCACTCAGCCTTCACATGAAAGTCTTGACCTAAACCAAAATAAATCAGAATTTCTAGAATTTGACCTTACAGATGGAAATCCAAATGTTTTCTTTGAAATTGATGCTAAAATAACCTTTTTAGCTGTCATTTAAGTTTGATTGTTAAGAATTTGAGGTTCTGTTTAGCAAAAAAAAAAAAAAAAAAAAAATGAGAAAAGGAATTTTGGATCACTTTA